>CM077450.1:2237500-2439188 GCA_039654765.1 Mylopharyngodon piceus | reverse complement strand
ATTCAAAACACAAAATACAGAGGTAACACAACGTCTATCTACTTGGATTGTCTAAAAGCTGTAATTTATGAGTTTTGTTTGACATTTTATTTTGTATTTAAGGACGAGAACAGCAATAGAGCTCGGAGGAGGTCAGAGGTTGCATCTTTTGGGTAAATGATGAACAACAACATGATGACAAAACTAATGTCAGTGTTTCTCAAATGGTCAGCTTCAGGTGACAGACTTTACATCAAAGTAGGTTCAAATGACCCACCATAGTACTGAAATTATTTATCATTTTATATGTAATTTATTTATACATTTACTAAGGCAATGATTCACAGTCCAAATCACACTGTGTTCAGCGAGTTATGAAGTCAGAATTGCGAGTTATAAAGTCAGAATTGCGAGTTATAAAGTAAGAATTGCGTGATATAAAGTTAGAAGTGCTTGATATAAAGTCCGAATTGCGAGTTATGAAGTCAGAATTGCGAGTTATGAAGTCAGAATTGCGAGTTATAAAGTCAGAATTGCGTGATATAAAGTCAGAATTATGAGTTATAAAGTCAGAATTATGAGTTATAAAGTCAGAGTTGCAAGATATAAAGTCAGAAGTGCGTGATATAAAGTCAGAAGTGCGTGATATAAAGTCAGAAGTGCGTGTTATAAAGTCAGAAGTGCGTGTTATAAAGTCAGAATTGCGAGATATAAAGTCAGAATTGCGTGTTATAAAGTCAGAATTGCGAGATATAAAGTTAGAAGTGCTTGATATAAAGTCAGAATTGCGAGTTATAAAGTCAGAATTGCGAGTTATAAAGTAAGAATTGCGTGATATAAAGTCAGAATTGCGAGTTATGAAGTCAGAATTGCGAGTTATGAAGTCAGAATTGCAAGTTATAAAGTCAGAATTGCGTGATATAAAGTCAGAATTATGAGTTATAAAGTCAGAATTATGAGTTATAAAGTCAGAATTGCGAGTTATAAAGTCAGAATTGCGAGTTATAAAGTCAGAGTTGCAAGATATAAAGTCAGAAGTGCGTGATATAAAGTCAGAAGTGCGTGTTATAAAGTCAGAATTGCAAGATATAAAGTCAGAATTGAGAGTTATAAAGTCAGAATTGAGAGATATAAAGTCAGAATTGTGAGATATAAAGTCAGAATTGCGAGATATAAAGTCAGAATTGCCAGTTATTGCCAGAATTGTTATAAAGTCGCAATTCTGACTCATTTTCACAATTGTGAGTTTTTATCATGCAATTCTGACTTTATATCACGCAATTCTGACTTTATAACTCGCAATTGCGATTCGCAATCGCAATTACATTTTTTATTTTTGTAGTGGCAGAAACAAGCTTCCATAGATGAGCTCTACTAACTGAGCATTTATCAATAATTATTTCCTTGAACCCCCATTTGGGAACCACTGATTAAATAGGCTCTTTTATTATATTTTTGCATATTTTGAGCTATTTATTTTCACATCTTCACATCTTGTCTTTTATTTAAGCACTAGCCTGGACCGTTTGAGTTTGAGTACTGCTGATGAATCTCGAAGCTCCACGCCTGACCACAACTACATTGCATATCTCAATGACTTCTGCCAGAAAAATAAAAGTGTACATGATTTCAAATTAGTGGAGAAAAGAGGCCCTCCTCACAACCCAGAGTAAGTCTCGCACAGGCCATAACATTTCAGATTTGTTTTGAGTTGAAAGCATAAAACTGACATTTGCTTCTTCAGGTTTGTGTATAAAGTTGTCATAGATGGGAAGGAATACCCCGAAGGACAAGGAAAGAGCTCAAAAGAGGCGAAGCAACATGCTGCTCAGCACGCTTGGAGTGAAATTCGTGATCAGATTGGCTGGACCACACAGGCAGGGCCATTCAGAAATTCAGCTATGTGTGTTGTCTAGATGTTAGTGTTGACTAATGCACATGCATGTTTTTAATTAACAGAGTTCTGAAGATGACACCTCTTCTCAAACCCCAGAGACATCGTAAGTTTAAATAAATGAAACAACATTATGCTGTGCATATAATATATAATGATATAAAGATGCAATGCAGTTTACTGTTTACGTGTTCCATAGTAAATCTGAGGACGCACGACTCTCATCAAACAGCTCGGCTGAAACTCCTAGCAAAAGTGATTTCATCGTCTTCAAAGACTCATCTGCTGTCTGTTCTCCTATGGCCATAAGTCCTGTAAGTCCAGTCTGTGTTATTGGCAGCATTTGCATTTTTGACTTAAAGCAATAACTTATGAGAGGCTGTGCGTTTCATAAAACATACTGTATTTTAACATTTTATATTTGAACTTATGAAACTTACAGTGTGTGAGCCCACTGGATGTGAAGCCGAAAATAAAGTAAGCTTTTACTGTTGTTAAATTTCATATTTTAGATTTCACATTTTTATGTACATTATTTTGTTATCATCAATGATATAAAATAACATTATACACTTTTTCTTTTAGATTAGCACCGACTTTTCTTCTGGCACCAAACGGCCTGGCCCAGGTTAAAGAGGTATTGGAATAATTAATAAGTTCAGCATAACATTATGTGACATTAGCTTATATAAAGTAGAACAAAATTAAGTAATCTCTGAGATGAGTTACATTTTCTGTTAAGAGTAACAAGCATAAAGACTGTAAGAATGAAAAAATGTGGAGTGTTTAGGGAAGCAAAACATATTTGAGGTCTGGGTTGCGTGTGTTCTGCTTCAGTATATGATGGAGCTGCATGATTAATTGTTAAAAAAATTGCGATCTGGATTCAAATACCCATGTGATATTATTAATGACAGAATTTCAAATCTATTAATTCTTAATTGAGTCATTCATTCAATAGATTCATTAAAAAACACTGATTCATCCAGTGATGAACCAAGGGAAGTATTTATGAGTGAGTCATTGAATCATTCATTCAAGAGATTTGCTCAAAAACGCTGATTCATCCAGTAATGAAACAAGTTAAGTATTTATGAGTGAGTCATTGAATCATTCATTCAGGAGATTCTGTCAAAAACTCTAATTCATCCAGTAGTGAAACAAGTGAAATCTTTATCAGTGAATCATTCATTTAAGAGATTCTGTCAAAAATGCTGATTCATCCAGTAATGAAACCAGTGAAATCTTTATCAGTAAGTCATTGAATCATTCATTCAAGAGATTCGGTCAAAAACGCTGATTCATCCAGTGATGAAACAAGTGAAATCTTTATCAGTAAATCATTGAATCATTCATTCAAGAGATTCGGTCAAAAATGCTGATTCATCCAGTAATGAAACCAGTGAAATCTTTATCAGTAAGTCATTGAATCATTCATTCAAGAGATTCGGTCAAAAACGCTGATTCATCCAGTGATGAAACAAGTGAAATCTTTATCAGTAAATCATTGAATCATTCATTCAAGAGATTCGGTCAAAATCGCTGATTCATCCAGTAATGAAACAAGTGAAATCTTTATCAGTGAGTCATTAAATCATTCATTCAAGAGATTCGTTCAAAATCACAGATTCATCCAGTAATGAA
This sequence comes from Mylopharyngodon piceus, assembly GCA_039654765.1. NCBI lineage: Eukaryota > Metazoa > Chordata > Actinopteri > Cypriniformes > Xenocyprididae > Mylopharyngodon > Mylopharyngodon piceus. Next base: position 2,435,671 of record CM077450.1, on the reverse strand, counting down.
ACAAGTGAAATCTTTATCAGTAAGTCATTGAATCATTCATTCAAGAGATTCGGTCAAAATCGCTGATTCATCTAGTAATGAAACAGTGAAGTTTTTATGAGTGAGTCATTGAATTATTCACTCAAACCGATTAAAAAAAATAATAATTCAAATTAATTAAATATTTTTAAAATAGATTGCAGCAATTGATGTTTTGTGAGAAACTCGTAAATGACATGCTATATTGTTTAGTTGTCTATTCAGAATCGTGATCTCTACATTAAAAAATAAATAAATAAATAAAAACATGATTCTCAGTTTATCCAGAATCATGCAGCTCTATTATATGAGTGTCCTCCATAAAGTAGTGGCTGTAAAATGTACGAGGTAAATGCAAAAAAATCATGTTTATGAATCCAGTTTCAATGCATCTCCAAACATAAGAAAAGTGACTTTTAAATTATTATTTTTTTATTTTTTATTTAAATGTTTCATATATTTTCCTCTTCCAATAATTTTCACAGAATGTTCATAACCTGAATGCACACAATCTGACAAAGTCATCTGGAGATCAACCTTCAAACCAAGCTACTAAGTCAAGGCAAATCATCTAATTGTTTTATTTTTTTACTGTGCATTTTATTGATTGAAATGTTTCCATGTCAATCAGCATAGCTTTTGAAAATAGTTTTGAAGCTGTTATGTTTATATTTGTAGGTTTTTAGAAGACTTTGACTCAATAAATCCGATTGGCATAGGTGGCTTTGGACGAGTTTTCAAAGCAAGACGAAAGCTGGAGAACAAATACTATGCTGTGAAGATAGTGAAGAGTAGAGAGTAAGTAAATGAAAATGAAGTTTATCATCTTACTGTAATTTGATTGGCTGTGTGAGACAGACTTTTAATTGCTTGTATGTCTATGATGTTCAAAAAAAGGCACAACAGCAATACACCTTTTGTTTTTGTACTACATCTACATAACAATGTCACGATATCTTCTGTATCTCCACAGAAAAGCTCTCCGTGAGGTTGGTGCTTTGGCTGGTTTTAATAATGCCAACATCGTCCGCTACTACACAGCTTGGGAAGAGGACACGACGTACAGACATGAGTCTTCAGAGACCATCTCAGAGTAATTCACCAAACACAACTCGTTCTAAAACAAACAAGGGCCTGCCTGACTGAAAGTGTTTAATGACTACTCAACACACTAATAGCAGAACTAACTGACCTTTTGAATAGTCATGCAGTCCCTTTTTTTCTACTAACATTAAAGGGTTAGTTCACCCAAAAATTAAAAATCTGTCATTAATTACTCACCGTCATGTCATTCCAAGACTTGAAGATCTTTTTGATGAAATTTGAGAGCTTTCTGTCCCTCCATAGACAGCTACGCAACTACCACTTTGACGCTTCAAAAAGTTCATAAAGAGATCATAAAACTAGTCCATATGAATTGAGTGGTTTAGTCCAAATTTTCTGAAGAGACTCGATCACTTTATATGATGAACAGATTGAATTTAGGCTTTTATTCACATATAAACATTCATCAACTCACAAATCAGTTGTGGTAAATGGAAGCTCAAGCATGTTTGCTTGATGTGCGAGAACCAGTGAGGTTCATTCTCGTGTAACACAGGACATTTGAGATCCGCAAGAACCAATGAGGTTCGTTCTCGTGTGTTACGCAGCACGTTTGAGCTTCCGCAAGAACCAATGAGGTTCGCTCTCGTGTTACGCAGCACGTTTGAGCTTCCGCAAGAACCAATGAGGTTCACTCTCGTGTTACGCAGCACGTTTGAGCTTCCGCAAGAACCAATGAGGTTCATTCTCATGTAACGCAGGACATTTGAGATCCGCAAGAACCAATTAGGTTCATTCTTGTGTTACGCAGCACGTTTGAGCTTCCGCAAGAACCAATGAGGTTCATTCTCATGTTACGCAGGACATTTGAGATCCGCAAGAACCAATGAGGTTCGTTCTCATGTTACGCAGCACGTTTGAGCTTCCACAAGAACCAATGAGGTTCGTTCTCGTGTGTTACGCAGCACGTTTGAGCTTCCGCAAGAACCAATGAGGTTCGCTCTCGTGTTACGCAGCACGTTTGAGCTTCCGCAAGAACCAATGAGGTTCACTCTCGTGTTACGCAGCATGTTTGAGCTTCCGCAAGAACCAATGAGGTTCATTCTCGTGTTACGCAGGACATTTGAGATCCGCAAGAACCAATGAGGTTCGTTCTCATGTTACGCAGCACGTTTGAGCTTCCGCAAGAACCAATGAGGTTCGCTCTCGTGTTACACAGGACATTTGAGATCCGCAAGAACCAATGAGGTTCGTTCTCATGTTACGCAGCACGTTTGAGCTTCCACAAGAACCAATGAGGTTCGTTCTCGTGTGTTACGCAGCACGTTTGAGCTTCCGCAAGAACCAATGAGGTTCATTCTCGTGTTACGCAGGACATTTGAGATCCGCAAGAACCAATGAGGTTCGTTCTCGTGTTACGCAGCACGTTTGAGCTTCCGCAAGAACCAATGAGGTTCGCTCTCGTGTTACGCAGCACGTTTGCGCTTCCGCAAGAACCAATGAGGTTCACTCTCGTGTTACGCAGCATGTTTGAGCTTCCGCAAGAACCAATGAGGTTCATTCTCATGTTACGCAGCACGTTTGAGCTTCCGCAAGAACCAATGAGGTTCATTCTCGTGTTACGCAGGACATTTGAGATCCGCAAGAACCAATGAGGTTCGTTCTCGTGTTACGCAGGACATTTGAGATCCGCAAGAACCAATGAGGTTCGTTCTCGTGTTATGCAGCACGTTTGAGCTTCCGCAAGAACCAATGAGGTTCATTCTCGTGTTACGCAGGACATTTGAGATCCGCAAGAACCAATGAGGTTCGTTCTCGTGTTACACAGGACATTTGAGATCCGCAAGAACCAATGAGGTTCGTTCTCGTGTTATGCAGCACCTTTGAGCTTCCGCAAGAACCAATGAGGTTCGTTCTCGTGTGTTACGCAGCACGTTTGAGCTTCCGCAAGAACCAATGAGGTTCATTCTCGTGTTACGCAGGACATTTGAGATCCGCAAGAACCAATGAGGTTCGTTCTCGTGTGTTACGCAGCACGTTTGAGCTTCCGCAAGAACCAATGAGGTTCGCTCTCGTGTTACGCAGCACGTTTGAGCTTCCGCAAGAACCAATGAGGTTCACTCTCGTGTTACGCAGCACGTTTGAGCTTCCGCAAGAACCAATGAGGTTCATTCTCGTGTTACGCAGGACATTTGAGATCCGCAAGAACCAATGAGGTTCGCTCTCGTGTTACGCAGGACATTTGAGATCCGCAAGAACCAATGAGGTTCGTTCTCGTGTTACGCAGGACATTTGAGATCCGCAAGAACCAATGAGGTTCGTTCTCGTGTTACGCAGCACCTTTGAGCTTCCGCAAGAACCAATGAGGTTCGTTCTCGTGTGTTACGCAGCACGTTTGAGCTTCCGCAAGAACCAATGAGGTTCATTCTCATGTTACGCAGCACGTTTGAGCTTCAGCAAGAACCAATGAGGTTCATTCTCGTGTTACGCAGGACATTTGAGATCCGCAAGAACCAATGAGGTTCGTTCTCGTGTTATGCAGCACCTTTGAGCTTCCGCAAGAACCAATAAGGTTCGTTCTCGTGTGTTACGCAGCATGTTTGAGCTTCCGCAAGAACCAATGAGGTTCATTCTCGTGTTACGCAGCACGTTTGAACTTCCGCAAGAGCCAATGAGGTTCATTCTCGTGTTACGCAGGACATTTGAGATCCGCAAGAACCAATGAGGTTCGTTCTCGTGTTACGCAGCACGTTTGAGCTTCCGCAAGAACCAATGAGGTTCATTCTCGTGTTACGCAGCATGTTTGAACTTCCGCAAGAGCCAATGAGGTTCATTCTCGTGTTACGCAGGACATTTGAGATCCGCAAGAACCAATGAGGTTCGTTCTCGTGTGTTACGCAGCACGTTTGAGCTTCCGCAAGAACCAATGAGGTTCGTTCTCGTAAATTACGCAGCACGTTTGAACTTCCGCAAGAACCAATGAGGTTCATTCTCGTGTGTTACGCAGCATGTTTGAGCTTTCGCAAGAACCAATGAGGTTCATTCTCGTTTGTCCTCGCGCGTCAAGCAGTTTTGGTTCAGCTTCTTCTTATGTTTATGTTATTTTCATTTTTGGGTGACTTATCCCTGTAACGTATATTTGTCTTGGACGTTTTTGGGGGGGGGGAATTGAAAACATTTATTCTGCTGAAAATCCATGTATCTATTTTTTTTTTTTAGTTCTGGCAGTGGCTCGGGGACAAAGTTCCTCTACATTCAGATGGAGCTTTGTGAGGGAGACACACTGCGTGTCTGGATTGATAAAAGAAACTCTCCAAATGAACTTTTCCCAGAGAGGACAGCGGACGCAGCACGGATCAGCATGCAGGTGCTGACGGCCGTGGAGTACATTCACTCTAAAGGCTTGATCCACAGAGACCTGAAGGTGAGCACCTCACTAAAATGAGCTTACATCAGGCTCGGACAGAACTCAGAACATCTTAACTTCCTTGTTAGTGCAAAAACAGCTTTTATTGAAACCAAGCTCCCAAAACGACCCGTTTCGGATTTTGTCTCAGTATGACGTCATAGTGCGACGAAACACTGCCTCTGCAGAAGATCAACACCTACTTCTACATCATTGCCTCTTTAGCCCCGCCCACCGATTCGCGCATGTCATGGAGTAATAAATACGAGAGAAACACAAACAATTCCACATGTGTAATGCCAGGGATGTTGAAAATTATTTAAATATGCAAAACTGTTAGCCAATCAGAGCAGTGGGCGTTTACTTCCAAGTTTTGAATGTGTCATGCCTATCAAAATGGAGTGCTTGAAAGAGAGGGTCAAAAAGAGGATAAAAAACAGCTTATTACTTCTTGATCTTGATCACATCATAAATGGACCTCAAAGAACATTATAAAAAAACATGCAGTTCATAACCCCATTAAGAATTGGCTCCCATTTAATTCTTGAGTGTGAATTTTCTGGATTTGAACTGAATTGGTCATGACACACAGGATACTGAAATGAAATGTCAACTGAAATGACAGCAAAAATAATGTCCAACTCCTGGTTTCCACTACAACCCTGGTTTGCACACAGTTTTGATTGCTCTGTTTCTGTTTATCTTGGTTTCAGCCTCCAAACATAATGTTCGGCAGTGATGGAGGAGTAAAGGTTGGTGACTTCGGCCTCGTGACTGCAGCAGAAAATGACAATGATGAGCTACTGCTGGAGCGGACTAAAAGGACAGGAACCCGTAATTACATGAGCCCGGAGCAGGTGAGTCAAGAGGCGTACATTAAAATCAACATGAAACGCTGTTCACAACCCATTTTACTTCTGTAATATATCCAAGTACATATATTCTGTACATATATCCAAGTAAATAATAGTAATAAATCACATGCAGGAATATGCATTTAGAAAGTAGAGTCTATTTTGATTCAATGTTGATTATAATGATCTATACAGTGTTTAAATGCTTTATGTGCTGAAATTTGTATTGTTATAAACTGATTTTTTAGGCGACTCAAACATCCTATGACAAAAAGGTGGATATATACGCCCTGGGTCTCATATATTTTGAGCTCATCTATAATCTCGCCACAATACATGAAAAGAGAAAGGTATGATACATCTTTTAGTCCTTTATATAATAATACAATCTATGCATTCATCTTAAACAATATCTGATATGTTATTATAAGTAATGAAGTATTTCTTTCTTTCTTTCTTTTTTTGTGACTTTTAGATTTGGGATGATATAAGAAGAAGAGTTTTTCCGCCACAGTTCTCCAGGAAATTTAGCTTTGAGGTGAGTGTAATTTCACGATCAAAATGCTGAATTTGAGCATGCATTTTCTTCTGTGCAAGTGCTGAACATATGCTGAAATCATCAATGCCTGCTATGATCACTTACTCAAAGATGAGCATTATCTAACATGCCATCTCATTTTTCACGGCTGCATTTTGGGTGATGCTGATGAAACAGCACAAGCTCATAGAGCGAATGTTGAGTCCCAGTCCTGAAGACAGACCAGACGCCACAGATCTGATCAGAGAGCTGGATCAATATTCCGCTGTCCTGAAGCCAGATAAACACATCAAGACGTTCTGATGGGATCTCTTCTCTTTATGCCTTTATAATAAGAGCAGTTGCTTATACTGTAACATTTAAGGCAAAGCATTTTGCAGATGCTTCTATAGAGCAACTTACAAAAAGTGCTTCAGATTCAGACTGACACAGTCAACAGATGGCAAGTGTGCAATTTAATCTATAAAGCAAATACATTTCCAAAAATGAATTTTTTTGTCATCATTTACTCATCCTCATGCTGTTTTTTGGCAGAATATCTGCTCTTGTCCATATAATAAAGTGTGAAAGAAAAACTTGTGTGAAAAATTACAAAATGCATTTTACATTGTCTAAAACTCCTCTCTGATCATGTTGTTGTATTGCTGTAATTCATTCTGTATGTTTACATGAATTTTCTTGAAACAACGGTTGACATCACTGATTCACTCCGTTCTCTATTTGCATGAATTACTTTTGGAACAGAAGTTGTTATTGTGTCTTTATTGCATAGTATTCTGGAGCTAAAATCATGGAGCTTTTAATCTCATCTACAGGTTATGGAATCATATCTCATGTGGGGAAAAAGTGGCACATTTGAGGTCTTTTTATTCTCTTTTGCTGTTTGTGAAGGTTTTCATTCATAATTTTTGCGGGACGTCTGATTTGATATTGTTGGGATATTCTTGTGAAAATAAAAATCTGTTACAGTACATACATATTTAAATTGCCAGGCTGTCATTGTAAATAAGAATCCTGTAGAGAAAGATCAAATGAAATGCCTGCTCATTCATGTGTCAAAATGAAATGTCAAAAGTAGGTTGACAGACGTGATCAGAATATTCCAGAACATGTCAGCTAAAGTTTTAACATACTTGTAGATGAAAAAAAGTGTTTTTAAAAATGTAAAAGGCCAAAGTGTTAAATCTCTTTATATTCAGTAGACTCTTAAAAATAAAGTTTCCAAAAAATTTTTTTGCAGAAGAACTATTTTTGGTTCCCCAAAGAACCTTTCCGGTAACAGTTCTTAAAGTCCGCCTGTGGTGAAAATCGAGTTTTTAATGTTGTTTATATGTCTATGTGTGTGGTTTTTTTTTTTTTTTTTTTTTAAATATACTTTAAGACAAACCATGTGCAAATTCATAAGTCAACACCATTGCTGAGTATTTTCTCTTTAAGGGTACGTTTACACGACAACGATATGGTTAAAACGGAGAAGTTTTTCCGTTGACTTTTCCGCGTACAGACGACACCACTGTCAAAACGATCCTCATTCATACGAATCCGTGAAAATGACTAAAAACGGTGTATTCTGCTGGCAGGCCATTATATGGCGATGAAACACTATAGACTGAACATGTACTGCGCATGTGCATGACGTCATCGTTTTCAAAAACTTGCACTTTGAAACCTGTTTTCAGGCCACCAAAACGCCGTTGTTGTGTAAATGAACGGCTAAAACGTATAAAAAGTTTACATTTTTAGTTGAAAACGGTGTTGCGTAAATGGCCCCTAAAACTGCAACGATCTAAAGACGGTTTAAAAAATGGGGTTTGAAATCGCTGGTGTTTCTGACTTCACAAACTACCTTGTAACCAATCACATCAATGTGCTGGCGTGCTTTAGCATATCATTAACTATTACCGCTATTACCTTAGGAACTATTTTTCCGTTGATATGAAAAATCGGGTAGATTTAGCAATATAGCGGGGTGTATGATGTATAATGTTATGAACTATAGTAACTAGTTGTTCAAAGCGTTTCTAAGGATACCGATTTTTAGAAGGCAGCTGTCTGACTTGGATGGCGAACGGGAACATGGTTTGTGACATTAGCAACACATTATTATTAGCTGTTTGATAATGTAGTCAAGCAAAAGGCTAATCATATTAATTACCGTCATGTGTCTGACATTGTAAAAAAAAGCGATACCATTGTGCAGTGTTTACCTCGTTTAAAGGTGCACTATGTAAGATTTTCTGTCCGCTAGAGGTCCTAGAGGCCTATTCAAAACAAAGGCGTAGCTTGATGATGCCAAGTTTGAGCGCGGAATCTTGGGACATGTGGTCTTCACTTCAGGGCAGAAATCATGTTCATGGATGCGATTATTAACGTTACTGTAGTATGAAGCAGAGCAGGACCGAGTGTTGTGGGAGCTGAACGAGGCCGCTGGAGCGATTGCGCAACACGCCGTGAGCAGCAGAACTTTTATTATGCCACAGTCGCCGGCGCCGCTTCCGCTTAAATGAGTATGAGGTAACACAACTCTGTTTATCATTTTAGATACATTTGAGTGTGTTGAAAATGATGTTATAACGTTGCACACTTCAGTAAGCTAGATCGATTTTAGAATATCATATTAATAAATGCTGGATGGCTTGTGTTGATAAATGGCATGCAATTAATTTTAAAACGTATTGTATGATGGAGAAAATGCTGCATTACTGTTACTAAAAAATAAAGCTTCATCTGATTACGCTATGTTAGCTACTTCACAAAATAGTGTTTTTCTCTGAGGCATGGTAAAGCATGGTACTCACAAAAAATCAAGAAAGTTAGATTTAAACAATAAGACTAAACGTTGAGCTATATAACAACAGTTCGTTTTCTGTCTATAAATGTAACCAAACAGTTGTTCCCTTGTCTATTAAAAAATGTAATATATTAAAGCATCTTGGTGTTTCCATGGTTTCTACAAAATAAAACCGGAAACCGAGGGTAACGCGGCTATGACGCAATTGACAGGCGACTCCTCACACGTCCCGGAGCCTTGGTTAAAATTGCAATTTTCTCACGATTTACAAATAGTTGGAAAATAGTTGGGATATTGTAAGTACTCGAGTAAACAAAATATATAACACTGGCCTAGTGGTTTTTGGACATTTTACTGCAAAATTATTACATATTGCACCTTTAAGCTCGTGCGATTGAGTGGAGGCGGGGCTAATTAGCATATTCATATATCATTGTATATTAAATGAAGCAAGGGTGTAGAGTTACATTCAGGCTATTTAAATGTTTAAATATGTCACTTTGGTGATCAAAGATGAATTTTAAGGGATAAAATTATTGACTACAGAAAAAGAACCATTTTTTCTTGGTGTGAAGAACATTTTAATAATCAAATGAACCCTTTTCCACTGTAAATAACCTTTTGAGCGATGGAAAGGTTCCACTGATGTTAAGGGTTCTTCATGGAACAATAAATGCCAATAAAGAACCTTTATTTGTTATTTAGTAATTAGTAGTAAGGGAGTGACGTCATGTGGTAAATTCATGACGACTGATTTCAAAGTTCGTAAATTCAAGGTATTAAAAATACCTTGTTTTATTATAAGCTCTTAAATAATTAATGAATATGTAGGCTAAATAAATAATAAGAGAATACATTTTGTAATATATTATACTGATATGTTTCCGAATCACCAATAAACGCTTTATTTCCCTAATAAACATTTTTTGTTGGCTATGCTACAATGTAATTTTCAGTTTTCTGAATAGTGTTGTGTATATGTTAACTTCGGTATTGAAGAATAAAAATAAAAATTTACGATATGGACTCGAAACTTAAAGATGGGCGTGTTATGACATGTAAGTAAAGAACTGCTGAGGGAAGCGAGAAGGAATCGAAACTGAAACTTGTAGAAGGCTGGTTTAAATTCCCACACGGAACTCTTGACAGATTTGGTGTCTAGACCGACCAGAGAAGCTGCAGTACAAGAATCTGACAGAATCTGAGCTGTATTAAAAAATATTTTGGACAGAAACAAAATGTCTGCCGAATCTCAAATGGAGAGGAAGATCATTGATTTCTTGAGACAAAATGGGAAAAGCATAGCTTTGACAATTGCTAAAGAAATCGGACTTGACAAATCCACCGTGAACAGACATTTGTACAACCTACAGAGATCAAACCAGGTGTTTAGCTCTAACGATAAGCCTCCTGTTTGGGATCTAATGGAGAAGACGAATGGGATCAAACAAACAGTCAAAACACCAGAGCAAAAGTCTCTGACGACGACAGCAGAAACATGTGAAGAGAAACACGTAAGGGATCTGCTGAAATCAGGAGGTTTAAAAGCCTGTCAGATCGCTAAAGACTTGGGACAACCAAGAAAAACCGTAAACAAACAGCTGTACACTATGATGCAGACGGGTAAAGTAAAGAAATGTGAAAAAGGTAACTTGTGGATTCTGGAAGGCGAGGAGAGCAATGAAAGTTACACCCAAGAGAGGTTTGTGTCGCTTAAAGCACTTACAGCTGTGGTTTATAATGCTTTTTATGTGCCAAAGTTTTTGGATAATATTTTAAAAATGATTTGTTTTTGATTAGTTCCTGTTTTTATTTTCCAGTGATCATAGACTGGGCTCAGTCGCAGGGTAAGCCACCAAAGTAACATGTTTAACTTCTAAAATTCAGATATAACAGAGAAATTATTTATAGGATAATGCATAATGATTTGCTGCTGCTACATGTCAATGTCTGTATCATCTATAGGTTGTCTCAAAGTTTTGATGTGATCACAAAACTTGGTGAAGGAGGATTTGGCTGTGTTTTTAAAGTAAAGCATAAATTTGATGGCAAGATCTACGCTGTAAAGAAAGTCGTCTTAACTGGGTAAGATTATACAAGTCATATCTAATTTTAGAAAGAACAGTTGTCATGATTGTATGGTACAAAAAAAATCACAGAATGTACATTCATTCATTTGTTCATGCATTTTATTTATTCATGCATTTATTTATTTATTCATTCATACATTCATTTATTCACACGTTTATTTATTGATACATTCATTCATTTACCATGCATTTATTTATTATGCATAAATTTATTCATGCATTTATTTGTTCATGCATTTGTTTATTTATTTATTTATTTATTCATTGTGAGTTTATTTATTCATGCATTTATTTATTTATTTATTTATACATTTATTCACACATTTATTCATGCATTTATTTATTATGCATTAATTTATTAATGCATTCATTAATTTACCATGTTTATTCATACATTTATTTATTCATGCATTAATTTATCATGCATTTATTTATTCATTCATTCATTCATTTATTATGCATTTATTTATTCATACATTCATTTATTCATGCATGCATGCATTCATTCATGTATCATGCATTTATTTATTTTATTAATTCATTCATTCATATAAAACAGGGAAGCTGATTCCGAGGTGAAGGCATTGGCCAGACTAGACCATCCAAACATAGTGCGCTACATTACATGTTGGCCGGATTCTGAGAGCTGCACATCAAACCAAGACAGAAACCAAGTGTCCAAGTAAGCAAGTCTCCATCACTTTTGATAAAACACTGAGTGCTTCTCAATAATGACGTTTATTTGTTTTCTGTTTAGCACATCAGGTTCTTCATCATGTGGAGTGACCTTTGATAGAGCTGGCTGTGAAGAGAGGAATGATGATGATGATGATGATGATGAAGACGATGATGATGACGATGATGTCAGTGATGTCACATCAAGAATGGAAAGTCTGGGTTCGACAGCAGAGTATGTCCAGCATTTTTCTTATAAGATACTTGTTTATTTTGCTTCTATATAGTGTGAAATTTAAAACCGTCCTTTTAGGGTACACTATTATTAGTGTTAGCTCAACTGGTCACGGGTTTGATTGTCTGTTTTCAGATTAGCATCTGCTGCTGGGCCCTCCAGAAACCTGGACCCATTAAATCAGTGGGTTTATTTGTTTACGATAATTTATGACACAACAACTGCAAGAAATAGTTCAAGTTTATTTTTAGAAAGATCCCTGATCATTTAATTTAGTGTTTAATTTCATGATCATGAATGCAGTTATGCAAAATCTCTATAATTTTAGCAGCATAAATTTAAGATGGATTAAAGTTACAATATGTAAGATTTTTTGTGGTAAAATATCCAAAAACCACTAGGCCAGTGTTATATATTTTGTTCACTTGAGTACTTACAATATCCCAAATGTTTCCAACTATTTGTAAATCGTGAGAAAATCGCGATTTTTAACCAAGGATACGGGACGTGTGAGGAGTCGCCTGTCAATGGCGTCATATCCGCGTTACCCTCGGTTTCCGGTTTTATTTTGTAGAAAACACTATTTTGTCAAGTAGAAGTAATACAGCATTTTCTCCATCATACAATACGTTTTAAAATTAATTGCATGCCATTTATCAACACAAGCCACCCAGCATTTAATATGATATTCTAAAATCGATCTAGATTAACAAGTGTCTCACAGCAGCCGCCGACCGAACGCACAGCGCTGTGTTACCTCATACGCTTGACCGGAAGAAGCGACGCCGGCGACTGTGGCATAATAAAAGTTCCGCTGCTCTTGAGTGTGTCGCGTTCGTCCAGTGGCCTCGTTCAGCTCCAACATCACTCGAGTCGGCCCTGCGCTGGACTGGTTCATACTACAGTAACGTTAACAATCTCATTCATGAACATGATTTCTGCTCGAGTCCCGTCCCGATTCTTTTCCACTGGCAGTGAGGTGAAGACGACATTTCCCAAGATTCTGCGCTCAAACTCGGCGTCATCAAGCTACGCCTTTGTTTTGAATAGGTGACCTCTAGCGGCGAAAAAATTACATATTGTAGCTTTAACAGTTACAAACAGTGCTGGGCAGATTACTGACAAATTGTAGTCCAATACTGATTACTTTTAGATTACTTTTGACCTAACTCAAAACATTCTTGAATAGAAATATTGGTCACACTTTAGATTAGGGTTCAATTCTCACTATTAACTATGACTTTTGCCTCAGTAAACTCCTATTTACTGCTTATTAATAGTTAGCAAGGTAGTTATTAAGCTTAGGTTTTGGATTAAGGGATGTAGAATATGGTCTTGCAGAATAAGGCATTAATATGTGCTTTATAAGTACTAATAAACAGCCAATAACATTGCATGCTAAAGAGCAAATACTTAATAGTGAGAAGTGGAGCTTAAACTAAAGTGTTACAGAAATATTTTGTACAATATTTGTATATGAAAGTACAAAGAGAACGATAATCATGTAATAATGGGTTGTAACATATAATCAGTTACTACCACAACTAAAATATAATGTTTCTCAAAGCTGTGGTTGGTTTGGTTACAATACTTATTTCATTTTAAGGGCCAGATGAAAGAACCATTGACTAACAATATAAGCAAACTTCTAAAGAAAAATAAAATGATTATTCGAAATGTATTATATGAAAAAATAAAGTATGATACGACCCCTTTAAGACAATACAAAGTAATGTTAAATATTCATCCAAGGATCATGCCTGTTCTTTCTCTGTCTGTTTCAGCAGCAGGACGTATTTGTTTATTCAGATGGAGTTCTGTGAGGGAGGAACACTGACTGTGTGGATACGGGCGAGAAATCGTATGAACATACAGAGAACCACGGTGGAAATCCATAAAATATTTTATGAAATTGTCAGTGGTGTGGAATACATCCATTCAAACAAACTCATCCACAGAGACTTGAAGGTATTTGTTTTTAGTTGCTGGGAGACTATTGTGTTTTAACATATAAACAAATAAGCATTTTCCCCATATTTAGCCATTTATACTTTCCTTTTAGCCTGATAACATATTGTTTGGCACGGATGGCAAAGCGAAGATCGGAGACTTTGGGCTGGTGGCGGCTCAGACCAATCACAGCGGTGGTCCTATAGAGAGGTCAAAGAGAAGAGGAACACTGCAATATATGAGTCCTGAACAGGTGACATATTTTAATTATTACTTTTTAATTTTAACTTATTCATAAAGATTTGAGCTGGACGATTACCCTTTATACTAATAAAATTAATATCATTGTTTACCTTAGGAAAATAAGAGGAATTATGATGAAAAAACAGACATTTTCCCTCTTGGACTCGTATGGTTTGAGATGCTTTGGAAATTGTCCACCGGTATGCAGAGAGCAGAGGTCAGTGTTTTAATGACAGTCATCAATATTCACTGTATTCACTGTCTTTAGTCGTATTTGCAGATGATTTTATTTATTTATTTATTTTTCTTACATTGCAGCTGTGGCAAGATCTGAGAAATCAAAGGTTTCCGGAAGGTTTTTGTGACAGTTATCCGACTGAAGTAAGAAACTTGAATTTACCCAGGGTGCAAATACACAATGGTCTTCAGGGGGTGAAAGAGTTGGAGGGGAGGGTTTGCGCACACACACACACACACACACACACACACACCGATCAGGCATAACATTATGAGCACTGGCAGGTGAAGTGAATAACACTGATTATCTCTTCATCACGGCACCTGTTAGTGGGTGGGATATATTAGGCAGCAAGTGAACATTTTGTCCTCAAAGTTGATGTGTTAGAAGCAGGAAAAATGGGCAAGCGTAAGGATTTGAGCGAGTTTGACAAGGGCTATCTCCAAAACTGCAGCTCTTGTGGGGTGTTCCCAGTCTGCAGTGGTCAGTATCTATCAAAAGTGGTCCAAGGAAGGAACAGTGGTGAACCGGCGACAGGGTCATGGGCGGTCAAGGCTCATTGATGCACGTGGGGAGCGAAGGCTGGCCCGTGTGGTCCGATCCAACAGACGAGCTACTGTAGCTCAAATTGCTCAAGAAGTCAATGCTGGTTCTGATAGAAAGGTGTCAGAATACACAGTGCATCACAGTTTGTTGTGTATGGGGCTGCATAGCTGCAGACCAGTCAGGGTGCCCATGCTGACCCCTGTCCACCGCCGAAAGAGCCAACAGTGGACACGTGAGCATCAGAACTGGACCACGGAGTAATGAAAGAAGGTGGCCTGGTCTGATGAATCACGTTTTCTTTTACATCACGTGGATGGCCGGGTGCGTGTGCGTCGCTTGGAAAACACATGGCACCAGGATGCACTATGGGAAGAAGGCAAGCCGACGGAGGCAGTTTGGTCAATGTTCTGCTGGGAAACCTTGAGTCCTGCCATCCATGTGGATGTTACTTTGACACGTACCACCTACTTAAGCATTGTTGCAGACCATGTACACCCTTTCATGGAAACGGTATTCCCTGGTGGCTGTGGCCTCTTTCAGCAGGATAATGCGCCCTGCCACAAAGCAAAAATGGTTCAGGAATGGTTTGAGGAGCACAACAACGGGTTTGAGGTGTTGACTTGGCCTCCAAATTCCCCAGATCTCAATCCAATCGAGCGTCTGTGGGATGTGCTGAACAAACAAGTCCGATCCATGGAGGCTCCACCTCGCAACTTACAGGACTTAAAGGATCTGCTGCTAACATCTTGGTGCCAGATACCACAGCACACCTTCAGGGGTCTAGTGGAGTCCATGCCTCGACGGGTCAGGGCTGTTGTGGCAGCAAAAGGGGACCAACACAATATTAGGAAGGTGGTCGTAATGTTATGCCTGATTGTGTATATACTTATACCATGGTCTGTTTGAATACTCAATTCTGATTGGCTGGAAGGTGTGCAATAAAACCGTTTAATGCACAGGTAGTTCCAAGTCAGTTTAATCACTGTTCTATATTAATGCGCTGAATTTCATTGAAGCACACACACACACACTCGCACAAACATTAGGAGCACAGAAACATAAACCCCAACCCACCGTAATTCGCACCTTGATTTTATATTCAAATAAATATTGATTGGACTGAGTTTAGCCTATAATTTTGTTGTGCTTCTTTTTCAGAATAAATTCATCAAGAAGATGCTGTCCTTTACACCGGAGGACAGGCCACATGCAAAAGACATCAAAGAAAACCTTGAGAAGTTTTTCTCTCTGGATGAGAATCTCTTAAGCCAGAAAACGATTTGAGATTTTTGTATTTAAACTGCCACAGTAGTTTGGCAGAGTCAACTCAAAATAATGTTTTACTGCAGAGTACTTCTGTTCTGACTGCTTTTATTGACTTATTCATGATTTAATGAACTGTTTAATAATCTCTTATTAAGGTGAAAATATAAAATCATAAAATGTTGAGAATAACTGTCAGATTTTCTAGTTAAAATGTAATGTAGTAATGTTATAAATAATATTCGTTTTTTATATTTTTTAAAATTTCAAAAGTTGCACTTCAGTCTCATTTTGTTTTCAACTTAAAAATACATTTTAATGATGTTGTGTGGCTACTTTTTACAAAACCAACCATGAACGTAATTTCACAACATTACTGTAATGTTAGCTGCAAAATTAAGTTGTATTTATAATTGCAGCTAAAGTATAATGTTTTTCAAAGTAGCAATTGGTTCGGTTACAGTGTAACCAGACTGCAACCAAAATACAACATTGTGTAATGTGAAAACATTTTGTGCTTGCTGGGAACATTGCTGCATTGTTTATTTTTTGACAAATGTACTGTGTATGTGGAATAAAACAGAAAGAAAGAAAACTAAATTGTTATTATTATACTCATGTTTTAATACTTACAATACTTGTAATAATTCTTAATTTATTAGATAAAATATTAAACTCAAATTTTGTTATAAATAATATTCGTTTTTTATTACAATATTACTATATATATATAAAAAGAAACCCTCTAATCAATTTTCATGTATGTTGTGATATTGGGGCAAATAATTTGTGTCACCCACTTCCGGTGTGACAGAGTATGGCAGTGCTCATCTATTTCCACTAGCTGTCGCTGTTACTGCGCTGATTTTCCACACGTGCGTTTCTGTTCTACACTACAGAAAGTCTGTAAGTTTATTTTTCGATAAATATACACGAGATTAATGTTGTCATTCATGTCGAAACTGCAAGATATCAACTCGGAGGCAACCATTATACGCCCAGATAGATTTATGTCGCTGTTGGTGTTGACTTTAATGTCAAATTTTTTAGTTCTGATTTTCATATAAATTTGTTAACCGTCATATTCTATACAGTTAAGAAATTATCAATAGTACAATTATTATAAATACCAAATTGACAGTAGTTAGTCATTTTATGTGTGTTTAGAATAGCTGTTTTGGATTTTTGTGAAGAAATAGGTTTTGTGTTTAACATTACTCGAAGAGATCTTCATGTTTTGTTCAATAATAATAAAGCAATAAGCCCCGTAAAGCCGTGATTTACAGGTAATTTAGAACAGCTAAAGTTCGTTGTAATGCACGACGCGCGGGAAAGTGCCTAAAACCCCATTAGTTGTTCGAAATTAACTAAATCACGGCTTCAACTGCTTTTATAAAGCGGTTATTCCACATACCTGGCAAATTTTTATAAAATAAACACAGACACAAAAAGGTAATGCTATTAAATAAAAAAATATTATTCTTCCGCCAAAAAATGTAGTTCTTCAGAAGCGGTGTGGCGTAGTAATACTGATGTAATGCGGTCACAGGCGAATGTTTGTAGAGTAATGCTGCCTTCACGTGCTATCAGAAATTTGATAATTCCCACTTCTGAAGTCGTGATTACGAGCTCATCACATTCAAGTTTCCAAATGGGAAGGCATTCATGTGCAATTTTTACCTAGGAAACTAGTATAGAGTAGTTTGATTTACAACAGCTTCGAACGCAGCTCAACCAATCATAATCAAGGCCAGGAACTAGCCATTTTTTTTAACATAAACACTGCCATACCTTAAGCATGAATATGCTAAGGATATTAAAAATTCTGACGTAACTAACATGTCAACATGTCATAAATTATGTTGAAATGCATGGATAAATGAAAAATGTTGGACATTTATGATGCTTATTTGTCCTTTCATTTCATGGAAAAGAGCAGCATGAACATTCTTCAGAATTTGTCCGTTTATGCTCCACCGAAGAAAGAAAGTCATATGGATTAGGAACAACATTAGGGTGAGTAAGTGATCACTTACAACATCATTTGTCCACGCATTCAAATTACTAGACCGGATTGTATAATATTGACATCACAGATTATATATGAAGCTTTCTTTTTTCCAGAGAGACACATGCCAGCTCTTACAGTACACGTCAGTGTGAGCCCAAGCGCTCTGTTGTACTTCTGAATGAATGGAGGCATTAGACAAAACAACACTCTTTTATAATGGACGAGCCGTTACAGTGTGTGTCTAAAGAAAAAGATATGAATGAGTATATTATTGGCAAGAACAACATTACTTTCATTGTTTACCGTAGTAGAAAGCACATCCTGCCTCTTACTGTCAGAAGTTTACTCAGCATTATATTTGTTCACTTGATAATGTATGTTTTTGCTGAAATAATGCAGGTAATCTAACCCAGTGGTTTCTGCCTCTGTAAACAGTGTGTCAATCAGCCACAGGGTTTGATAATTTCTCTTTTATTAATGTAGAAAACAAAGTCAAACAAAGTCTTACAAAGTGACACGAGTGCAAAAGCCAACAAAGATACAAACTGTACAATGATCAAACACTAAAAATGTTTTTATAAAAACAATGGACAACAATCCAACCCCTAATTCTGAACATTTCAAAATAAATACTTTTATTTTATTCTTCATAAAATTATCATTCTGTTAATGCAGTTGTCTATAGAAAAATGTGTATCTCCAAAAATAGAAATTTTCCATGGGAGAGTGTCAATGATGTTTCACAGTTCAGGCCAAGTTTTGTTAAACAGGTTTGTGTCCTAAATCTGAATAGAACTGAAATGAAGAAGCTGATTTTGTTTATAGAGCAGCAACACGAAAAGAGCAACAAAAGATTTCAGAATGTTAGTATACTTATCTAGTATACATAATATATTAATTTATATATGCTTACGTATATAATTGACAGTGTAAACTAGCTTGTACGGATTGATTCAGAGTAGAATCTGAGGCGAATACTACTGGCCTAAAAGTTTAAAGAATATAACGCAATGATGAACGCACGCTTTTTTGGCAGCATTGATTATGGAAGTATTTTTCCCATTCATTTTCTCTATAGGATGAAAAGACGAAGGTATAAGAAATTGTACGTAATTTCTTTAATGAGGCAATGAACTACTTTTCCCATAAGGCATTGCAAACAATCGAAGCAAAACCGGCTGTACAATATAAAACTATTGACTTAAAGTCACTGATTATAAAATATATTTTAGGTTTATATTTAAATAAAAATATTTATAATATTTAATACAAATACAATTTAAATGTGCAAGTATTTGTGGAATGTAGGGAGGCCGACTCTATTAATTAATTTGCAGTGCATCATGGGACTTCTCTGATTGATCTCTCCCTAGGATTATGGGTAGTGTTTTTGAAATCACATTTAATTCTACGGAAACATAAAGCAGTGCTTCACTCGGCAACTCTGCACATTATTGGTAAGATTTTAATTCTTTATAGAGAAAATGACTGGTAGTTTTGCTTCCAGAGCCCAACTGTGGTATTATATTGAGATACCCTAATAAATATCTGTGGTAATGTACTATTACCCATGACTGACTCCACAGTGATGGGGAATGTGCAAAATAATCAGACTCCTCAATGGGAAAGTTCTAGTAGGGATTTAACTCCTCTGGCACTAGATGAGAGTCTTCACCTTCGACGTAGGCGGTGAAACTGTTGTTCTGAGAGCTCCAATCATAGCTGTCCGGCGTAAGACTGTGAATGAAAAGCAACAGGTGATGCATTAAACTGTTGTGGTCAAATGAATCCTCTGGTGCTCCTCATTTAGGGGTCACACTCATACTCCTCACGGTCAAAAGTACCGCACACCTTGATGAACCTCAATGAAATAAATGTGCTATATTTTAGTCAATAATATTTTTCTTTAATATTTTGCATTTTGAGGAGATTTCAGGGTACTAAATAATATTCACCTTTAAATTATGCACCATTTATTTTTATATAAAATATCGCAATTTATGCAGTAAGTCAAAAATAGAGCAAAAGTATTTAAAGTTCACTTCAGAATTAAATTGTCTTTCTTTCTTCAGTCGAAAAGAAATTATGGTTTTTGAGGAAACCATTCCAGGATTTTTCTCCATATAGTGGACTTCAATGGGGACCAACGGGTTGAAGGTCCAAATGTCAGTTTCAATGCGGCTTCAAAGGGCTCTACACGATCCCAGACGAGGAATAAGGGTCTTATCTAGCGAAACGATCGGTCATTTTCTAAAAAAAATAAAACTTTCTAACCACAAATGCTCGTCTTGCACTGCTCTGTGATGCACTACGCATTACGTAATCATGTTGGAAAGGTCATGCGTGACGTAGGCGGAAGTACCGCGGTAGGGCGAAAAACTCCATCTAATTTAGTTCTCCAACTTCAAAATCGTCCGACATCGTTGTTTTACCTTTTTTTGTAAAAGGCATTTGACTTAGGGCCTGTTTACACCTGGTCACTTCATGCATTTTCTCTGATTGGATAGCTATCCAATCGTGAAAAGACCAGGTCTAAATGCCTTCCGAAATGCATTTGAGACGGATATAAATCCGATCGCTCAAACCACTTCAGGAGGTGGTCTGGGACGCATTCCAGTCAACACTGAACAGGTCTAAATGCATCTGGCTGTTGAAACCACATATTCAAATTTAACTCCTCCCAAAAATACTAAAAAATAAACGCGTGAGAGCGTGTTATAGGCTAAATAACATGTTATAGACAGATGTGCCAGCGCTACTGCATCACGCATCGCCGCAGATGAGCAGCTGATTTTCTATTCAGCAAGACAACGCGCAAACTGCCGCAAATCAAACTGAAAGTAAGTCGCAGGCGCTCAAAACACAATCATCTTCATTAACAGTAATGATACTAAATGATCTTACCAGTGCTGCTGCCGCGCTCTCTCCTATTGCGGTCTTTGATTTTGAAATTAGATGATCAATAAAATGCAGCTCATATTTGTTGCTTTCGGTGACGTAAACTCCATGAAATCTGCATATAGCGCGGGAATTGGATTTATATCCGTTTTGCGAAGACACATTTATGTGGCCAAGTGTAAATGCAATCGTTTTTATAAATCAGATAGCTATCCGATCAGAGAAAACGCATGAAGTGAACAGGTGTAAACAGGCCCTTAGTCTTTGCATATTCGCTTTGTAGACACTGGATCAGTGCTTCCGACTACGTCACGTGTGACCTTTCCAACGTGATTACGTAAGGCGCATCACAGAGCAGTGCAAGACGAGCATTTGTGGTTAAAAAGTATATATTTTTTGGGGTTTTTTTTAGAAAATGAGCGATGGTTTCTCTAGATAAGACCCTTATTCCTCGTCTGGGATCGTGTAGAGCTCTTTGAAGCTGCACTGAAACTGACATTTGGACCTTCAACCCGTTGGTCCCCATTGAAGTCCACTATACAGAGAAAAATCCTGGAATGTTTTCCTCAAAAACCTTAATTTCTTTTCGACTGAAGAAAGAAAGACATGAACGTCTTGGAGTAAATTATGAGGAAATTTTAATTCTCAAGTGAACTAATCCTTTAAAATCCAATGAATTATGGCAGATTGGTGTCATCTGGTGGAAAGGAATAAAGAAAATCATCTGTAATGCCATGATGTAACCACTGTATAGCCCTATATAAATATACAGGGCTGTGTATTCCCTAGTTGCTGAGAACAGTGTTTTCAGACATAATTAATTACTTTTGTTAGGTTTTGCATTTGCATTTAAGACTGAGCACCAAACTTGACTGACATACCTGGCTTGAATGTTTTGTGGGATGATACTCCATGCGAGGTCATCATCGCTGTCATAACGCCGGGGGTTGTCAAAGAAATAAGCTCTAGATGAGAACATGTGCCCAGGGATCACCGCTGCACTCTGAAAACCAGAGAGATGAGAGGGTCAGTTTTCAGCATGCTATTGAAAATGTAATTTATTTCTATGATGTATAGTCTTTAGTGTCACATCATAAATCTCGTACCCGATCTTGAGCTGGCTTACGGACTCTGAAAAAGAAGACCACCAGGGAAGTGGGCAGCAGCTCCCAAACAAACAGAATCACCCCAAAAACCACGTAACCTGCATCACCTAATGTCGACTTCAGATCTGCCTGTAGAATAAAGTAAATCAGCAATATTGCCACATTCATCAAGACACATTAATTCATCAAAATGAAAACAAAAGTACTAAAGATGTTGGCTCAATTTACTTCCATTTTAAGTGCATTACTTTAACCACAATTTTATTCTGTGGTAATTGGCATTTGATACAATTGTTAAAAATTGTCACTAGAGTTTAATTTGCATTGAACCTGGAACATTTGTTACCTTTCTGTTATGGGTATTTGGCACGTACTTGGTCTGATACGTTGTACCAGTCGTAGTCGAATGAGTTGATGCTTTTGATTTTTGTCAGTGCCAGCACCACTAAGTTGTAGCACGCGCGAGACGAGTACAGCAGGATCACCGTCACTCCGATTACAGTCACCTGACACACAGATGTTCCCTAGACAGACGTGACATTCAGATCTGACTCAATTCTGGTATGAAACACCATCCGATTCATTTTACAATACAGAGATTCACATTGACTTTATGATCTGTTCCACTCCATGGGGGTTTAAATTGAAAAACAATAACAACAACAACAACAAAAATCAATTTAAAATGTTAAATAATCATGAACAAGTGGACTTGGGAAGACTGGTACATCAACAAACTTTCTAAAACCAAGATAATAGGCCTTAGTTCAATTAGGACTTTTAAGTAGCTTTTATAAACATGCCTCAGAAAAAAACAAAAAACATTAATGATGTGCATCTTGAGACAAAACAATAGCAGTGACATTTTTAAAGATATGTCAGTGCATGTTGCTTTCAGCTAAAACAGCTCAAACATGCATTTTAGCCTGTGAAACCAGGGGAATGTATGGAAAATACACTGCAAATGCTTTTCCATACTATCTTTTTTAAAGATACCATTTCCTTCTGGTTAGCCCATTAAAATGCTTTACCTGTTGAAATGGATCATTCATTTGTTCAGATGTTCAAAAACTTGCAAGCCAACTAACAGGGAATGATCTCAGAACTTTAGCAAACATTCTGGCAAGGTTCTCTCAAAGTTATGAACAAACGTTCCTCTAGTAACATTAATAGAATATTCGTTCAGAGTTATCTGGTCTTTAATAATCTCAAAACATTAGCACAAAAACATTTATAGATCGCTAATGGAGTGCTTTTTTTTGATACTGTATGTTTTAGTTGGATGTTCATCTAACATTTTTTAAATGTTACTACTTGTTTCAGAATGTTCAGAGAACATTCAAAAGTAACATTCTCATAATGTTTGCAAAATGGAATGTTCCTTTTATGCTTGCATAACTAAGAAAAATACATTTTTAAAACACAGTGGTGGTCAGAATTATTGGCACCCTTGGTAAATATGATTAAAGATGACTGTAAAAATAAAAATGCATTGTTTATCCTTTTGATCTTTAATTCATAAAATTAGCAAAAATCTAACCTTTCATTGAAGGTGGGGGGAAAATCACATTATGAAATAAATGTTTTTCTCCAAAACACGTTGGCCACAATTATTGGCACCCTTTTATTCAATACTTTTTGCAACCTCCTTTTGCCAAGATAACAGCTCTTCTTCTATAATGCCTGATGAGTTTGGAGAACACCTGACAAGAGATCAGAGACCATTCCTTCATGCAGAATCTCTCCAGATCCTTCAGATTCCCAGCTCCATGTTGGTGCTTCTTCTCTTCAGTTCACTCCACTCATTTTCTTTAGGGTTCAGGTCAGGGGACTGGGATGGCCATGGCAGAAGCTTCATTTTGTGCTCAGTGACACATTTTTGTGTTGGTTTTGATGTTTGTTTTGGATCATTGTCCTGATAGAAGATCCAACCACGGCCCATTATTGGATTTCTAGCAGAAGCAGTCAGGTTTTGATGTTTTATCTGTTAGTATTTGATAGAATCCATGATACCATGTATCTGAACAAGATGTCCAGGACCTCCAGCAGAAAAATAGGCTCACAACATTAAAGATCCAGCAGTATATTTAACCGTGGGCATGGGGTACTTTTTATCCGTGTGTGCACCAAACCCATCTGGTGAGTTTGCTGCCAAAAAGCTCTTTTTTTAGTTTCATCTGACCATAGAAGCCAGTCCTGTTTGAAGTTCCAGTCGTGTCTGACAACTGAATATGCTGGAGATTGTTTCTGGATGAGAGCAGAGGATTTTTCTTGAAACCCTCCCGAACAACTTGTGGGGATGTAGGTGCTGTTTGATCATTTTTTTTAGGCTTTCTGAGACTCAAGACTCAACTAATCTCTGCAATTCTCCAGCTGTGATCCTTGGAGAGTCTTTGTCCACTCAAACTTTCCTCCTCACCACGCATTAGGACGATTTAGACACACGTCCTCTTCCAGACAGATTTGTAACATCTTTAGTTGATTGGAACTTCTTAATTATTGCCCTGATAGTGGAAATGGGGAGTTTCAATGCTTCAGCTATTTTCTTATAGCCATTTTCTATTATGTGAAGCTCAACAATCTTTTGCTGCACATCAGAACTATATTCTTTGGTTTTTCTCATTGTGATGAATGATTAAGGGAATTTGGCCTTTGTGTTTCCTCATGTTTATACTGCTGTGGAACAGGAAGTCATGGCTGGACAGTTTCATGTTCATGATAACCCTGGTGTGCCAAAAAAATGTAAATATGAATGGGAATATAGTTCAGAGATGTTTTACTCATAAAAAATTCTAGGGGCGCCAATAATTGTGGCCAATGTGTTTTGGAGAAAAACATTTATTTCATAATGTGATTTTCCCCCCACTTTCAATTCTTTTCTTCAATGAAAGGTTAGATTTTTGCTAATTTTATGAATTAAAGATCAAAAGGATAAACAATGCAGATTATTTTTACAGTCATCTTTGATCATATTTACCAAGGGTGCCAATAATTCTGACCACCACTGTATGACACTTTTTGAACATTCAGAAATAACATTTTTTAACTTGATGGGAACGTTAGCAGGATATTGTTAGCTCGCTTTTTAAAGTAAAAGACAAAAAACACACCCCTGTCGTCTTCTGTATTGTAGATTATTTTAGTTGACTTTAATCTTTCTGTATAACGTATCAGAGCTTTCATCTGTTTTAATTTGTCGTATTTGTGTTTCATTACCTTGGACTCCAGGTAGATGTTGGCCAAAGACATCTTGGCGATCTTGTAGAGACACAGTGAGAGTGAGACGGCACAGAGGACAAACAGAGTGTCGTTGATGGCCACACGCACCAGCACTACAGTCTCTGTGTCGGCCTTTGTCATCTTCACCAGCAGCGCACAGGTCAGGTTCACCAGCAGGAAGATGATGCTGATGGACAGGAACAGCAGGTACAGCGGCAGCCTGATGACACATGACAGCGTTTATTATGAGTGCAGCTCTCAATACAGAGTTCAGTTAAATACTGTGTAACATGCTGCTAGTGCATTATTACAGTAAATGCATGAAAGAATATAAAATTATATATATATATATATATATATATATGTGTGTGTGTGTGTGTGTGTGTGTATATATATATATATATATATATATATACACACCGATCAGGCATAACATTACGACCACCTTCCTAATGTTGTGTCGGTCCCCCTTTTGCTGCCAGAACAGCCCTGACCCGTTGAGGCATGGACTCCACTAGACCCCTGAAGGTGTGCTGTGGGATCTGACACCAAGATGTTAGCAGCAGATCCTTTAAGTCCTGTAAGTTGTGAGGTGGAGCCTCCATGGATTGGACTTGTTTGTTCAGCACATCCCACAGATGCTCGATTGGATTGAGATCTGGGGAATTTGGAGGCCAAGTCAACACCTCAAACTCATTGTTGTGCTCCTCAAACCATTCCTGAACCATTTTTGCTTTGTGGCAGGGCGCATTATCCACTACAGGGGGCAAGATGGCGCCTGTGTTCGGCTTTGCCTCTGCTCCCTCTCTGCTTTCTCATATATTTGTGGTTTTTCTAGTGTTGTTTTTTTGCCTTATCATCCCTTTTAACTAGTAGCTGTGTCTCAGCTGCTTTAAAATATGATCGACACACTTTATTCCGCATCAATGAGCATATGAAAGAATTTTGTGTTACCTGGGCCAGGTACACGGAGTTTTTCCCTCCAATTTTTGAATGCTCCACGTCACCACCGGAGTATCTGTGGCTAGCTAAGCCTCGCGGCAAGAGAAGGAAGCGGGGATCGAGGGCTGGAGTCGGGGCCAGGCTGAGGAAACACCGTGGGAAACCACCATGTCCGAGCGGCTCCGGATCTGTCTGGGACGAGCGGTGCTTGCGGTCGGTTCCTATCCGCAAATCGGGCGGGGACTCGCCCCGAGCGTCTCCGTCCCTCTGGAGTATCCAATCTGACCGGATTTTTCCGACTCGGCGGCCCCGAAATTCCTCTCCGCGTGAGCGGGTCCTGTGTCCAGTTACATGCCGGGCGGTTAGCAATGACCACGTCCTGTCACCGCTGTGCTGTCCTGATGGTCAGCGCGCACCGGCTTTAGAACGTGCTCAGCCGACTCGGATTGCTCTACTCAACGCTCGCTCCATTGCAAATCAGGCCTTCTTCCTCAGCAAACTATTCTCAAAGGAACATCTTGACTTTTTGTTCTTGACTGAGACCTGGCAGCGTGAAATAGAATACACTCATCTCAACTAGCTGCGCCCTCCGGACTGTTCTGTGTTTGGGACACCGCGGGTCTCGCGGCGAGGAGGCGGACCCGCGCTCGTGTACCGGGACCGCTTCTGCTGCAGGTTGATGAACCCAGACTCTTTCGACTCCTTTGAGCTGCAGATGACTAAGGTTGGCAATACTCATTTTATTGCATTTTAATTTACCGACCACCTGGTCCTGCTCGCTTGTTTTTAGAGGATTTCTCTGAATTTTTATCTTCAATTATCAAACTTGAAAATGTTCTGTTACTCAGGGATTTTAACCTCCATATCGATGACGCTTCGTGTAATCTGGCATCTGAATTTTTAACACTCACTGAAGCATTTCATTTTAAACAGCATGTCTCTGGTCCTACACATACAAAAGGCCACACTTTGGACCTTGTATTCTCTTTAGGCCTGAACATTGACCAGCTGAGTGTTATGGACATCAATGTGACAGACCACTGTTGTATATTTTTCAACTTGTCTTCTAATGTGGACTGTCTTCCTTGTAAACCGATGTCACAAAGACGCATTATTAATGAAATTACTGTTGAGAAATTTTCAGAGTCATTTGACCCCAGTTCTTTTGATGGCTGTAGTGACGCTGAATCTTTTCTGCAGTCTTTTAATAACCATTGTTTGTCTGTTTTAAATAAGGTCGCTCCATTAAAAAGTAAACACACTTTTCCTAAAAATCCCTGCCCTTGGGTGAATGAGGAAATCTTATCTTGCAGGAGAAACTGTCGTAAAATAGAACGTTTGTGGAAATCCACAAGTCTGGAAGTGCACAGACTGCACTTGAAGGAGCTTATCACGTCACTAAATGACAAAATAAAACTGGCCAGATCAGCCTATTTTTCTAATCTTGTTATTTTGAACAAGAAAAATCCCAAAGTCCTGTTTGACACAATATCAAAAATTGTCTCTCCTTTAGCTCCCCAAGTGCCGGTCCACTCAAAGTCTGACTGCAACAGGTTTTTAAATTCTTTTGTGAAAAAGGTACATGATATCAGAGCCTCTATAAATCCATCTTCTGTCGATACATCTTGTGGTTTATCTCCTCAGTGCTCTTGGTCCACCTTCTCACCTGTCACTGAAGAAGATATTAAGGGTCTAGTAAAAAAAGTGAAACCATCATTAAGCCCTCTAGATGTAATGCCAACTTCGTTGCTTTTAAATGTATTTGATGTAGTTGGACCATATGTTGTTAAATTGATCAACCTTTCTCTTTTAACTGGTTCCGTGCCCAGCTCTTTTAAACAAGCGGTTGTCAGCCCCATTCTGAAGAAGCCCAATTTGGATTCATTTGAACCAAACAACTACAGGCCCATCTCTAAACTACCTTTTTTATCTAAAATCTGATGACTGCATTTCTTGATGGAAATAATTTTATAAATAAATTTCAGTCAGGCTTCCGTAAATGTCATTCAACTGAGACTGCCCTGCTGAAGGTATCAAATGACATTATGATGGCGGCTGACTCTGGGCAGTACTCTGTCTTGATCCTACTGGATTTATCTTCTGCATT
Organism: Mylopharyngodon piceus; assembly: GCA_039654765.1. Classification (NCBI taxonomy): domain Eukaryota; kingdom Metazoa; phylum Chordata; class Actinopteri; order Cypriniformes; family Xenocyprididae; genus Mylopharyngodon; species Mylopharyngodon piceus. Next base: position 2,407,497 of record CM077450.1, on the reverse strand, counting down.
CGATACACTCGACCATAATGTATTGATAAATCGTCTGCGAAATGAAACAGGTTTCTCTGGATCAGTTCTTAATTCCTCTTACCTGAGTGACAGATCATTTTGTGTGTCTATTAACAATATTCTGTCTGAGATGACTCCTCTGTCATATGGAGTTCCTCAGGGCTCGGTTTTAGGTCCTATTTTGTTCTTATTGTACATACGCCCTCTTGGTGAAATAATTCACGGTTTTAAAAATGTGTCATCACTTTTATGCTGATGACATTCAGTTGTACTGTTCTTTTAAAGACTCTGAGTTTCATAAACTTGTCCTGCTTGTCCTGTATAAAGAACTGGCTATACAATAACTACCTACAACTGAATACAAAAAAGACTGAAACCTTAATCTTCGCTCCAGACCAAAAACTACCTCAAATCAAACAGCACCTTGGTTCCCTGGGTTCTTCCGTCCAGTCGAGCCTCAGAAACCTTGGTGTTCTGTTTGACCAATCCATGTCTCTGGACAGTTATTCTAGACAGTTGGTCAAAAACTGTTTTTATCACTTGAGAAACATTTCTAAACTGAGAGCATTATTGTCTAAAGCTGACTTGGAGATGATTATTCATGCTTTTATTTCTTCTCGTCTTGATTATTGTAATTCTCTTTTTACTTGTTTAAACAAATCTTCTCTGAGTCGTCTTCAAATGGTGCAAAATGCTGCAGCCAGGCTTTTAACAGGAACCAACAGAAGGGCTCACATTTCACCGGTTTTTTCCTCACTTCATTGGCTTCCAGTCAAATTCAGAATTGATTGTAAAATTTTAGTCTTGACTTTCAGAGCTCTGCACGGACAGGCCCCCCAGTACATCACTGACCTGTTGACCCCTTACTCCTCCTCCCGCGCTCTTCGGTCCTCAGGTCAAAACCTTCTAATGGTCCCCAAAACTCGCTTTAAAACTCGGGGAGACCGGTCCTTCCAAGCAGTCGCCCCCAGAACGCTCTGGAACGCCCTGCCCCGTCACTGCGAATGGACGATTCTGTTGATTCTTTTAAAAAGCAGCTGAAGACACTTTTATTTAGACAGGCTTTTAGTTGATTGGGCTTTTATGTTTTACTATTTTTGTGGTTTTAATTTTATTTTTATTTATCATAGTTTTATCTGTTTCATTGTTCTTTTGTTAATATTGTTGCACTCTGTGATTTTATATCTGTGAAAGGTGCTATATAAATAAAAGTTTACTTACTTACTTACTTACTTAAAGAGGCCACAGCCACCAGGGAATACCGTTTCCATGAAAGGGTGTACATGGTCTGCAACAGTGCTTAGGTAGGTGGTACATGTCAAAGTAACATCCACATGGATGGCAGGACCCAAGGTTTCCCAGGTTTGCCTTCTTCCCATAGTGCATCCTGGTGCCATGTGTTCTCCAGGTAAGCGACACACACGCACCCGGACATCCACGTGATGTAAAAGAAAACGTGATTCATCAGACCAGGCCACCTTCTTCCATTGCTCCGTGGTCCAGTTCTGATGCTCACGTGTCCACTGTTGGCTCTTTCGGCGGTGGACAGGGGTCAGCATGGACACCCTGACTGGTCTGCGGCTATGCAGCCCCATACGCAACAAACTGCGATGCACTGTGTATTCTGACACCTTTCTATCAGAACCAGCATTAACTTCTTGAGCAATTTGAGCTACAGTAGCTCGTCTGTTGGATCGGACCACACGGGCCAGCCTTCAAAGAGCCTTGGCCGCCCATGACCCTGTCGCCGGTTCACCACTGTTCCTTCCTTGGACCACTTTTGATAAATACTGACCACTGCAGACCGGGAACACCCCACAAGAGCTGCAGTTTTGGAGATGCTCTGATCCAGTCGTCTAGCCATCACAATTTGGCCCTTGTCAAACTCACTCAAATCCTTACGCTTGCCCATTTTTCCTGCTTCTAACACATCAACGTTAAGGACAAAATGTTCACTTGCTGCCTAATATATCCCACCCATTAACAGGTGCCGTGATGAAGAGATAATCAGTGTTATTCACTTCACCTGTCAGTGCTCATAATGTTATGCCTGATCAGTGTGTGCGTATATATATATATCATTTTATGGATCCATATTCACCTGTACTTCTGAAGTTCTGGTGAATATTTAGACTTGGCCTTGAAAATGACCTGTCCCAGAAAACAAGCATGTTAGTGTAAATATCACATGCAAAAAGCATTTTTAAGCCAAGAATGACACATTCAGGATCATAACATTCAGGTCACCACACACTTTCATCATAACATTAACAAGATTGTTAAGCAAGCGCTTCTCAGGTTACTGCTCGCCTCCATTATAAACATTGACACATCAACATGCTCATATTATATAAGATCTGATTCAGGCAGTGTGAGGGACTAAAGTGTGCCATTATATACTGTAAAGAGTGAAAATGTGCAGTTGTTACCTTAAGGAGCTATTTCAACCTGATCTGATACTTAAAAATTACATTGGTGTAAAAAATGATCCAGTTCATTCTACAGTAAAAGCTCTTTTATTCCAAAAATCCACTGTAAAAAACTGTGACAACAGGATAGTATTTTTCTTAACTGTCCTTACCCGTATATACTGTATACTACATGCCAAAAGTAAGTGGACACTTGCTTGTCAAACATTTAAAATATGTATTGTAGCGTTAAATCTAAATCAGTTGGTGATTTGCTGTAAATAATTTACAGGTTTTTACTGTAGTGTTTTGTAAATGCATCAGACCGCAGTGAATGATTTCACTTCTCTTTTTTTACTCATGCTGTACTCCCACATATATGATTCATTTGCATATGCAGCTTTAATCACAATAAAACAGGAAGAATAGTTCTGTACTGCAACATCTCTAGCTGCTTTTGAACAGTATGAATTATGAAAACGTACAATACATGAATTGACATAAGCACTAGTGTGGGAGTGAATCAATAATATCAGCTCTCTATAATTTAGATATATGATATATGCAGCAAATATCATGGTTGGAGATTTTTTTTTCTATAATGTACAGTATGATTACATAATCCACACTGAGAGAGATTAAGATGCTGTTATAAGTCAAGCTGATCAAGAGGACAGACATGAAAAATGACAGGTTTTACTCCTGAGATAAATCTGATTTAATTTGCTTGATTTTATCAATCAGAAATTGATATTTTGAATGAGATATTATTTTAAATTTTAGTTAAAGTTTTAGTAGTTTTGTTTATTTAAAATAAACAAACAAATAATATATATATATATATATATATATATAAACAAGCAACAAAAACTAAAATTTAAAATATCTAATTCAAACTATTGAAATAATAAATAATAATATTGAAATATTAAATAAATTATATATATATGTATATATATATTTTTTTTAATAAACAAACATATATATATAAACAACACAATTATTAAAACTTTAACTAAAATTTAAAATATCTCATTCAAAATATTGAAATCTATATGTAATATAATAATAATATAAAATATATATGTATATTTCAATATTTTCAATTAGATATTATTTTAAATTTTTGTTTTTTGTTATCTTAGTCTTTAACTAAAATTTAAAATAATATCTCATTAAAAAATTGAAATATATATGTAATATATATATATATATATATATTTCAATATTTTGAATTAGATATTTTACATTTTAGTTTTTTGTTGTCTTAGTCTTTGACTAAAATTTAAAATATATATATATATATATGTAATATAATAATAATAATATATGATATATAGCCTATATATATATATATATATATATATATATATAAAACAAACAACAAAATTATTATAACTTTAACTACAATTTAAAACATGTAATTCAAAATATTGAGATATATATATATATATATATATATGTATATGTATAATGGAGGCCGCATTGGACAGTTGGGCAGTTTTTAACTCTCCTTTTTTTAACCTTTAGTTTTTAACCCAAACTTTTTGATGTGATGAATATTCCATCAATCAATTAAAACAGACAAATGCATTACATACAGGGTTGCAAAGGCACATTGCCAAACATCAAACCAGTTTAAATGTAATTGATACTGAAATAACACTGGAGGTGGTTGCATAAATAAAAGAGTGATTGATGGAAAGGAAAGTCGTTTCAGTGTTGAAGTAAGTTAATACATTTTAGTGAAAGATAAAAAAAACAGATAATTTCTCCTTAGAATGAATAATGCATAATAAGAGCAGGAGCAGTATGAAAATGGACATGATATAAGCAACAGAATTTAATGTCCAATATATTATTTTGTTAGTGTAATCCGCTCACATAAACTTACATGTGACCTGCAGTCTTAAAACCAGATTTTACCATCACCACAATAGCAAGGTTCAAAGGACACTTGTGTCTAACTCACCTGTGCGAAGTAAAGATTCATGAGGCTGAGAGTGAAGAACTGCAGGCAGACAGGAAAACAGTAGAGCAGCCAGAAAGAGAAGGGTCCCAGCGTGTTGGCTGTCACGCAGTTTCTGAAATAAAATGAGAAGAGCAGCGCACGCAGAGCCGCCCACAGCAGACACAAGAACAGAAACACAGTCTGGTAGCTGAAGCGCTTGTGTCGGTATCGCAGCACCAGCCACAGCTGCGCGTACACGAACGCAAAGAGCAGCGAGTAGAAGACGGTGTACGCCACCGTCAGACCCAGCTTCACGTACGGCGGCACGGCCGGGCTGAAGGTTGGCAGAGGAGGGAGGGACTCGTTCTCCATGGGTCTCTTTTCCTCCTGCCCTGGAGAAGGAAGTCTAGAAGGGGCTTTTCCTCGTCTGCCGGCTTCTGCAGCTCCTCCTTCTCTTGTTAAATCACTACAGCCAGTGGTCTGCAGCAAACCAGCCTGTGAGAGTGACTGAGTAGGACTGGGATTTAGGGGAAGGAAATGAGAAAGAAAGAGGAAAAGAAAGCATGCAGCACTTCCTCCTGTGGCTCCGGAGTGCATGAACCGCATTCAGCTGGCAGGAAGGCTCATTGTGCAGCGGGCAGTGAAAGCAGGAGGGAGGGAGGGAGGACGGCCCCTCTGACGCTGTGTTGACGTGCTGTACTGTACCTTTAACCCTGCGCTCAAGCTTCCCAGCGCTGACAAACTCCCACGGGATGCTCATGCTTCTTTCTCTTCCCAATATGACTGTTTACAGGTTTGCACGTACAGTGGTGGTCAAAAGTGATGTCTGGATTAGGAAAATCTTTACCCTTTATTCAAATATTATTAAAAATGTGTTAAAGGTTTTGTAATCATATTGCGTTGTGTTTGGAGTCAGTTGTATTATTTGTGATAATGAGGCAATGAAACATTCCAAATTGTGCGACATAATTTTTTGCCAGGCTGTCATACAAAGAAATTATCAACACACTTTAAAAAACACTGGGTTGAAAACAACCCAAATTGGCTGGGCTGGGTAAATATAAGACAGAACACATGTTGGGTTAATTTTACCCAGCAAATTGGGTTGTTTATTTAACCCAGCATAATGGGTTGATTAATTTTTACTGTAATACTAGCTTTTTTTTTCTTCTTTACTTCATACATGAATTAATATTTACGGATTAACTGAAATCCTCTAAACTTTTTTTAAATACTCCACACAACCACTGGTTTGCATGATAATTCCTTTATTTTCTATCATATTTATAGTATAGTATATTTTATATAGTTTTGAATATATTTTGCCTACATTTAAGCTCGTTTAACAAATATTAGAAGTAACAATTAACATTTAGAAGTATTTCAGTTGTTATCGACCAGTCTCTGTTGTCCTGTTTCCACCGTAACGGCGCTGGATCTCGTGCCGGAGATGGCTCGTGTTCGGCGGGAGAACTGCTAACTTCAGAAAAAGTCTGTGACTGACTCCATAACCTGTCCATAAATAATCAGTGTACAATTCTGAGAACATATTTTAACATCCTAAGTATTTATATTCTGTATCTTTGAGTAAAATCACAACATTTTATGCAAGGCATCAGGCGTTTCCTTCGCGCGAAAAGACCGACGCGACACTCGTTTAGGTGACTCACATCGCGCCCCTGTATGATGCTTTGCATAAAATTAAACAATATACAGAACAATAAAGATTTTTTAGAAACGATAAAACATACACAAACCTGTATTTTACCGAAGACATGCACCAATTCGACGGAGCTGCACTGCTCTCTCCTGAAGAGGGCGCAAAAAGCCTGCGATAAATAACTCAACCCCTGGGTTGTTACGTCTGACCCAGGATCTGGGTTACACGAAAACAACCCAAACGCTGGGTTACGTCTGACCCAGGAGCTGGGTAACACAAAAACTACCCAAACGCCGGGTTGTTACGTCTGACCCAGGATCTGGGTAACACAAAAACTACCCAAACGCCGGGTTGTTACGTCTGACCCAGGATCTGGGTAACACAAAAACTACCCAAATGCCGGGTTGTTACGTCTGACCCAGGATCTGCGTAACACAGAAACTACCCAAACGCCCGGTTTGTTACGTCTGACCCAGGATCTGGGTAACACAAAAACTATCCAAACGCCGGGTTGTTACGTCTGACCCGGGATCTGGGTAACACAAAAACTACCCAAACGCCGGGTTGTTACGTCTGACCCAGGATCTGGGTAACACTAAAACTACCCAAACGCCGGGTTGTTACGTCTGACCCGGGATCTGGGTAACACTAAAACTACCCAAACGCCGGGTTGTTACGTCTGACCCGGGATCTGGGTAACACAAAAACTACCCAAACGCCGGGTTGTTACGTCTGACCCAGGATCTGGGTAATAATAAAACTATCCAAACGCCGGGTTGTTACGTCTGGCCCAGGAGCTGGGTAACACAAAAACTACCCAAACACCGGGTTGTTACGTCTGACCCGGGATCTGGGTAACACAAAAACTACCCAAACACCGGGTTGTTACGTCTGACCCGGGATCTGGGTAACACAAAAACTACCCAAACACCGGGTTGTTACGTCTGACCCGGGATCTGGGTAACACAAAAACTACCCAAACGCCGGGTTGTTACGTCTGACCCGGGATCTGGGTAACACAAAAACTACCCAAACGCCAGGTTGCTACCCAAACGCCGGGTTGTTACGTCTGACCCGGGATCTGGGTAACACAAAAACTACCCAAACGCCGGGTTGTTACGTCTGACCCGGGATCTGGGTAACACAAAAACTACCCAAACGCCAGGTTGTTACGTCTGACCCGGGATCTGGGTAACACTAAAACTACCCAAACGCCGGGTTGTTACGTCTGACCCGGGATCTGGGTAACACTAAAACTACCCAAACGCCGGGTTGTTACGTCTGACCCGGGATCTGGGTAACACAAAAACTACCCAAACGCCGGGTTGTTACGTCTGACCCGGGATCTGGGTAACACAAAAACTACCCAAATGCCGGGTTGTTACATCTGACCCAGGAGCTGGGTAACACAAAACTACCCAAACGCCGGGTTGTTACATCTGACCCAGGAGCTGGGTAACACAAAAACTACCCAAACGCCGGGTTGTTACGTCTGACCCGGGATCTGGGTAACACTAAAACTACCCAAACACTGGGTTGTTACGTCTGACCCAGGAGCTGGGTAACACAAAACTACCCAAACGCCGGGTTGTTACGTCTGACCCAGGAGCTGGGTAACACAAAACTACCCAAACGCCGGGTTGTTACGTCTGACCCAGGAGCTGGGTAACACAAAACTACCCAAACGCCGGGTTGTTACGTCTGACCCGGGATCTGGGTAACACAAAAACTACCCAAACGCCGGGTTGTTACGTCTGACCCGGGATCTGGGTAACACAAAAACTACCCAAACGCCGGGTTGTTACGTCTGACCCGGGATCTGGGTAACACAAAAACTACCCAAACGCCGGGTTGTTACGTCTGACCCGGGATCTGGGTAACACAAAAACTACCCAAACGCCGGGTTGTTACGTCTGACCCGGGATCTGGGTAACACAAAAACTACCCAAACGCCGGGTTGTTACGTCTGACCCGGGATCTGGGTAACACAAAAACTACCCAAACGCCGGGTTGTTACGTCTGACCCAGGAGCTGGGTAACACAAAAACTACCCAAACGCCGGGTTGTTACGTCTGACCCGGGATCTGGGTAACACAAAAACTACCCAAACGCCGGGTTGTTACGTCTGACCCGGGAGCTGGGTAACACAAAAACTACCCAAACGCCGGGTTGTTACGTCTGACCCGGGATCTGGGTAACACAAAAACTACCCAAACACTGGGTTGTTACATCTGACCCAGGATCTGGGTAACACAAAAACTACCCAAACGCCAGGTTGCTACCCAAACGCCGGGTTGTTACGTCTGACCCGGGATCTGGGTAACACAAAAACTACCCAAACGCCGGGTTGTTACGTCTGACCCGGGATCTGGGTAACACAAAAACTACCCAAACGCCAGGTTGTTACGTCTGACCCGGGATCTGGGTAACACTAAAACTACCCAAACGCCGGGTTGTTACGTCTGACCCGGGATCTGGGTAACACTAAAACTACCCAAACGCCGGGTTGTTACGTCTGACCCGGGATCTGGGTAACACAAAAACTACCCAAACGCCGGGTTGTTACGTCTGACCCGGGATCTTGGTAACACAAAAACTACCCAAACGCCGGGTTGTTACGTCTGACCCAGGAGCTGGGTAACACAAAACTACCCAAACGCCGGGTTGTTACATCTGACCCAGGAGCTGGGTAACACAAAACTACCCAAACGCCGGGTTGTTATGTCTGACCCAGGATCTGGGTAACACTAAAACTACCCAAACACTGGGTTGTTACGTCTGACCCAGGAGCTGGGTAACACAAAACTACCCAAACGCCGGGTTGTTACGTCTGACCCAGGAGCTGGGTAACACAAAACTACCCAAACGCCGGGTTGTTACGTCTGACCCGGGAGCTGGGTAACACAAAACTACCCAAACGCCGGGTTGTTACGTCTGACCCGGGAGCTGGGTAACACAAAAACTACCCAAACGCCGGGTTGTTATGTCTGACCCGGGATCTGGGTAACACAAAAACTACCCAAACGCCGGGTTGTTACGTCTGACCCGGGATCTGGGTAACACAAAAACTACCCAAACGCCGGGTTGTTACGTCTGACCCGGGATCTGGGTAACACAAAAACTACCCAAACGCCGGGTTGTTACGTCTGACCCGGGATCTGGGTAACACAAAAACTACCCAAACGCCGGGTTGTTACGTCTGACCCGGGATCTGGGTAACACAAAAACTACCCAAACGCCGGGTTGTTACGTCTGACCCAGGAGCTGGGTAATACAAAAACTACCCAAACGCCGGGTTGTTACGTCTGACCCGGGATCTGGGTAACACAAAAACTACCGAAATGTCGGGTTGTTACGTCTGACCCGGGAGCTGGGTAACACAAAAACTACCCAAACGCCGGGTTGTTACGTCTGACCCGGGATCTGGGTAACACAAAAACTACCCAAACGCCGGGTTGTTACATCTGACCCAGGATCTGGGTAACACAAAAACTACCGAAACGCCGGGTTGTTACGTCTGACCCGGGATCTGGGTAACACAAAAACTACCCAAACGCCGGGTTGTTACGTCTGACCCGGGATCTGGGTAACACTAAAACTACCCAAACGCCAGGTTGTTACGTCTGACCCGGGATCTGGGTAACACAAAAACTACCCAAACGCCGGGTTGTTACGTCTGACCCAGGATCTGGGAAACACAAAAACTACCCAAACGCCGGGTTGTTACGTCTGACCCAGGATCTGGGTAACACAAAAACTACCCAAACACCGGGTTGTTACGTCTGACCCAGGAGCTGGGTAACACAAAAACTACCAAAACACTGAGTTCTCATTTATACAAAATCATAATTATTGAAATTAGTATAAATCCTTAGAAGGGTCTATAAAATATTCAGTCTATCAGTGCATTCATACAGATGGCCTAACCTTACATGCAAGATGAAATCTGGTACAGTAGCTGGCATTTTAAATTATGAATATTGACAAATTGCTTTTGTTTCTCATTTGCGAGTCGCTTTGGATAAAAGCATTTACCAAGTGCATAAATGTAGCTGCCAGTGACAGTGTAAGAATCTGTCATTTATGTTAGCTATTAGTCAGCAACAAAACAATAATTAGCATACAGAATATACATTTTATACCATATTTTTTGGTGTTGAAAATTGAAAGTGAAATGATCTTTTTGTTTTTTTTTTGGCCAGAGAGAGAGAAAACTTCACTGAGCATGTGCTGAATAAGTGCAGTGTTATTTTAGTATTAATTATATTGTAACGTGTATGTTCTGTTTTGTTTTGTTCTGTTTTATTATCATGATGTTTCGGTTTCCCTGTCTGTGTTCCCTGTTTAGTTCTCCTGGTTATTAATTAGTTCCCACACCTGTTGCGTCTGACATTGATTACGCTCCTCATGCATTTAAGCTCTGTGTTTCCCTAATTCCTTTGTCCGGTATCATCGATGTTAAAATTGGTTGTGTTTCCGTTTATTCCTTATGATCTTTTGAGTTTTCTGTTGTGGATTTAATAATGTTTTCTACTCTTTTCATCATGCGATTACTCAAGTGAGGAAGTGAATTAATATTCATGTATGCTTGTGTAACCCAATCTAGTCTTAATGTAACCTCAGTACAGCCTCATTAAATCTGTGGTCTGAAGGGTTTATATGTTTTAAGCGTCTGTCGCTAAATGGACTAACCTCTGGTTTCACCGCAAGCCTCCTGAAGCCGTGAGAACCTTCTCTGTGTCTGCACCTCGACTTTGGACTATATTGGTGAATTATTGCTACATGGCAGTCAGTGACATGCAACTTGGCCCAGATGTCAGAGGTCAAGCAAATCAATCAACAGTGCAGTTTATAATCATATTAATGTCATGTGATGTGGTTATAATCGGGAATAAAATGCATGTTTTCAAGTTTCATATGTCTCAGATTATAATTTTAATCTATACTTTGATTTTGATGTAAAAGTCAGTATCACAGAAATAATGTGTGGAATATCTGATATGTAAAAATAAAATTTCTTATTTTTTCCCTTTTAATTTAGAACCCAGTATAGAAATGTTCTTGATGACTTACAATAAAATCTAATGATAAAAAATATTCTTGCATTATTGTTTGAATTTGAGCCACGTATATGCTGCTTTGTAATGCTTAAAAGTTCATGTAGCAGGATTAAGAAAAATATATTATTAAAAACTCTCCCCTTAAAGAGTGCAAACTTGAATTTAATTGGCCACAATTGTAATGAAATGACAGGAAGAGGAATTAAAGATGTTCAACACAATCATACAACAGACGAATTGAATTAGTCCAACACAACAACTAAAATGTTCCAGAGCAGATTAATTCTCATGTGTTTTGTTCAAGGTTTCCATCTGGGAAACCAACTTCATGTTGCTTTGCTCCACTTTAAAGACTTTGGGGTCAATGAGATCATCATGGGAAATGATGTGTTCATTCATCATGGTCTAAAAAATGTAAGTATATAGTTAAACATACTTAAAATAAATACAGAAGTCTATAGGTGGAATTTCAAACATTGAACATTTCAGTTTAATGTTTATGGAAATAGCCCAAATGTTGTGTGCATGGCAGTATGTTTATGTGTAATTCATATTGGTTATATGAATTTATTTAACTTCATTCCATTAATGAATTGAATTGGAATCTACAATTCATTCTCACTTCAGTTCAGAATTTTTGTAGAGATATGATTGACCAGTAGATGGCGCTGTTATTTAATATTACAGCACCTAGTTTATTTGTTTTACCATCATGTTGTTTGATACTAACCCTAATCCCCAATTATCTATAGTAACCATCCAAATCAATTAGTTTACGTTCATATTTATCATTGACAGTGAACGATAATCTGGAATGTTCTTGTGTCACTGTTCATTTGTGCACAGTACAGTTAACTCACTGCCAATTATTGTGCCGTTTCAAAGGAAATGAGATTGTGCCAAAAACAAGGCCATGCTCCATGCTCTGATGGTCTTTTGGATGGTGCTCAATCATTATATGATCAAAAGATCAAGCGCTGATGTTTGTTTAATGCCGCTGCTACTGTAGTGAACATTAATTATGCAACATGATGTTAATGAGTAGAACTACCTGATTTGCTGAGACAATGATAAGCGTTGTCATGAATATTAATTAGGTTATGTTGACTGGATACTCCATGAAAATAACAAAATAATGTCAGCTTGATAATATTAATATACTAATAGTAATATGAAATATCCCTGAGCCAAGCATTTTCAATCATGACATGGAAAAAAAGCCTTTTTCTTTCTTCTGATGTCTTTTTATTGCTCTTAGGGCATGAAAAACAAGACTTGAACTTTATTTTATTTTATTTTTTTTACACATTTTTCAAAGATTTTCAGATGTCCACTTAAGACAGTAAGCGTTTTTGGTTTTAACTGAAAATAAACTGTATTAAACATAATACAGTAATAATAACACAGCAATACTGTGTGTATAATAAAATGATATAAAATCACGTGAAAACTAAAATATATACAAAAAAATATAATTCAGCTTCAATTATTGCAAACACAATTGAGTTTGTTCCCGTTTGACCAGCAGACGGAGAAGAACTTCATACAAGTTGAACTTTGCGTGTCTTTGAAATCAGAACATGAGGATGTGATTCTATCAAAGATCTCTAGGTACAACTCTGTGGAAACCCAACTCAGACTATGTAGAAAACCCTCACGCTCCATCCAGTTCACCAGAGTATGTCGGTTTACTCTTATTAGCTGATAATTCTGATTATGTTCAAAATGGACACATTTCTACTGTGTCCTCTCTGAGAAAACCTCAGACTGAAATCTACACTGATCTATTGATGTTTTCAGACTGTGGAAAAAACTAGCAATCAGGTGTTTTAAATCTCATCTGAAATGAGCAGTGTTGGGAGTGGCACGTTACAATTAACATGCATAATGTAATCAGATAACTTTTTGATGTAAGTAGTAAAGTAACGTGTTACAAGTAGCGTGCATTACAAGTAACGTGCATTACGTAATCAGATTACTTTTTGATGTAAAAAGTAAAATAATGAGTTACAAGTAACATGCATAACGTAATCAGAGTACTTTTTGATGTAACGAGTAAAGTAACGCATTACAAGAAACATGCGTAACGCAACCAGATTACTTTTTGATGTAACGAGTAAAGTAACGCGTTACAAGTAATGTGCATTACGTAATCAGATTACTTTTTGATATAAAAACTAAAATAACGAGTTACAAGTAACATGCATAACGTAATCAGATTATTTTTTGATGTAACGAGTAAAGTAACGCATTACACGTAACGTGCATTACGTAATCAGATTACTTTTGATGTAACGCGTAAAGTAACGTGTTACAAGTAACGTACATTATGTAATCAAATTATTTTTTGATGTAATGAGTAAAGTAACGCGTTACAAGTAATGTGCATTACGTAATCAGATTACTTTTTGATATAAAAACTAAAATAACGAGTTACAATTAACATGCATAACGTAATCAGATAACTTTTTGATGTAAGTAGTAAAGTAACGTGTTACAAGTAGCGTGCATTACAAGTAACGTGCATTACGTAATCAGATTACTTTTTGATGTAAAAAGTAAAATAACGAGTTACAAGTAACGTGCATAACGTAATCAGATTACTTTTTGATGTAAAAAGTAAAATAATGAGTTACAAGTAACATGCATAACGTAATCAGAGTACTTTTTGATGTAACGAGTAAAGTAACGCATTACAAGAAACATGCGCAACGTAATCAGATTACTTTTTGATGTAACGAGTAAAGTAACGCGTTACAAATAATGTGCATTATGTAATCAGATTACTTTTTGATGTAAAAACTAAAATAACAAGTTACAACTAACATGCATAACGTAATCAAATTATTTTTTGATGTAACGAGTAAAGTAACGCATTACACGTAATGTGCATTACGTAATCAGATTACCTTTGATGTAACGCGTAAAGTAACGTGTTACAAGTAACATGCATTACGTAATCAAATTATTTTTTGATGTAACGAGTAAAGTAACGCGTTACAAGTAATGTGCGTTACGTAATGAGATTACTTTTTGATATAAAAACTAAAATAACGAGTTACAATTAACATGCATAATGTAATCAGATTATTTTTTGATGTAACGAGTAAAGTAACGTGCATAACGTAATCAGATTATTTTTTGATGTAACGAGTAAAGTAATGCATTACAAGCAACGTGTAATGTAATCAGATTACTTTTTTGATGTAATAAGTAATGAGTTACAAGTATGCATAACGTAATCAGATTATTTTTTGATGTAACAAGTAACGCGTTACAAGTAACGTGCATTACGTAATCAGATTACTTTTTCATGTAACGAGTAAAGTAACACGTTACAAGTAACGTGCATTATGTAATCAGATTACTTTTTTTGATGTAATAAGTAATGAGTTACAAGTAACATGCATAACGTAATCAGGTTATTTTTTGATGTAACGAGTAAAGTAATGTGCATTACGTAATCATATTACTTTTTTATGTGATAAGTGAAGTAACGCATTACAAGCAACATGCGTAATGTAATCAGATTACTTTTTGATGTAACGAATAAAGTAATGCATTAAGTAACGTACATTATGTAATCGCATTCATTTTGATGTAACTGCAAATTACAAAAACTGCAAATACATTTATTTACAGCCAAAAAAGTTACTGCAGATGAAGTATTTCAAGAACAACAGTCACAGTAATAGCTGTAGCTGAAATATGATGCATAATGTCTAATTTAGTGGACAGATGATTAATCATAATTTCATCCCAATCTAAAGCCAATGCTTAGAAAATTTAACAATGAAATGACTCCTTAGATGTTACTTGATGCTTGAAATTTTTCATAATTTGGAACCAGTAATTGGATCAAACAAGAACTGAAATTCTGAAGTTGATCTCTGTATTCCTGTTTGATGCCATTAGAAATGATGACACATATTATGACATAAATTACCATTCCTGATTTTTGGTCAAGGGAAATGCAAGACTTCTTGAGTCAAAGGTGAAATAAATAAACAAACAAACAAATATAAATATAGATTTGTTTCTCACTGTGACAACTTGCAAACTAAGATTTGTGTCTTTATAAATGTTAACTGGAGTAAATACTACATAACGTGGCAGCTAAACCTGGACTTTAGTACATGTACTGTACATGTGGTTTATTAATATTGCTCAGTTTTTGTTTATACAGTAACACATAATTTATAACTCTTTAAGCTTTGTGCGGGAAAGTGTCTGATTGAACGGGACAGTTTCAGGGAGGAGCGCCCGCTGGCTAAATCGGACACGCACTTATTCAGTCAGTCAGTCAGTCGGTCTCAGGCAGCTTCAGGTTCGGTCGGGTCTGGAAATGGGTCGGCAGGGGCAGAGATGGTCAGTGTGGATCCTATTATTCGGATTGTCAGTGTCTGTCAGCGGGATAACACGACAGGAACTTTTTTCATTCGGGAGAAATGCAGGCGATCAGTCTCTCAATGAAGGGAACGATGAGACGCACGAGATCACTCTGGAAAAGCCCGTGACTTTTTACGAAGAACAGTTCAACAAGATTTACGTGAGTGTTTCAGCTGTTAATCATATGTTTCACTGTACTGCGATACATTTGATTCTGGAATAATATGACAACATACTTGATATTAACAAAGATAAAAATTAATTGCAATATTCATGCACAATGGTATTAAATTGCCCTTCAATATGCAAGACACACACATATATGTATGTATATAGCCTAAGTATGTGTGTGTGTGTGTGTGTATAATATATATATATGCACACAGCTGCCAAATGACAACATTGTTAAAACACAATTTGTCAGTGTTTGTAGATCAGTGAAGGTGTTTTCTAATGTAAACAGAAATAAAAGTCTTATAGGTTCACATTGCAAACTCTTTTTTGTTTGTTTTTGCCATGTTTTCTTGCCCATCTGATTGAATTCACAGCATTAACAACAGCAGCACATTTGGCAGTTAAACAGGCAACACAGACAAACAGCTCATTATACTCCTCTCAAAATAGAAATGTGGTGTTCCAGTGCTAATTGAGTAATAGATCATTTCAAGAGGTTTTGAAACAGCTTTGTTGTTTCATTTTTGCCTACTTCAGAAACTTGGTTTATTATCCAGTCAGTAAACACATGATGAGCATAATAGCAGAATATACAGTATATGCGCAGTGTAATTTATTGTTTTGGCATTTTATGTTATTTTACATATATTAATCCATTTCATTTTTGAAATGTGAAGAAATGTAGGACAGGATGTGATTTTGTTCACTGAGAATTGAGTGATTGATTGATTGCATTGATGAATCATTAACAATTAGAGTAGGAATGTTTATCACAAAAGTAAAGAGAGTCAGTTTTGACTTTGAGTGATTCTGTAGTGAAATACTCCAGACACATTCCTGCATATCTGTGTATTGATCGGGCAGATTGACTCACGGACCATTTTAGATGTTTTTAAAATGTGGTTGGAGGACTCGTACATCTTTAAGGAGAATTTTCTCAGAGGACGTGACTAACAATAACATTCATAATTACAATCCCTTGAATGCTTCCTTTCCCACAGGTCTCCTTTGCCAATTTCCTTTCCAGGACGAGCATTTCTTTTTGAGCTGTTGTGGATTTTACCATGAATTCTTTGTTTTAGCAGAATGCATGGTTGCATCTTTTTATAACATAAGATTTTTGTTGATTTTTGTAGTTGACAAAACTCCAGTGTTTAAGAGCAGATTATGAATGAATGGCAAAGTCACAAGAAGGAATGAAACATTTCCTTCATCAGGATTTATAGGATCTCCAGCCGAATAAAAAAGTGCATGTGTTGTAGTATTCTGAAAACATCTGGAAATGCAGTCAAAGCATGCACATCTGTTTTAGTGAGGCGTTGAACAGTCATCGTACAAATGATTAAAATGTGCATGGCATTCCTTATTAAACCGCGAAAACATTTCGTCATTTGTTCTTCACCACAGTATCATGTTTTTAAAAAAAAAAAAAAAAATTCTCAGATGAATGTGCCATTTTACAGTATAATTCACGCTGTTTAGTTTTAATAATCTGTTATCAACTATAATTAAACCATATGTAGGTTAATTTCCAGAAGAGTTTAAATACTGCTCCTGTGCCTGAATAAAGCCCTATATAGTATGCAGCAAAAACAGTATTAACATGTTGCCTACATTTATGCATTTAGCAGACACTTTTATCCAAAGCAACTTGCGGTATGTGAACATATATTGACGTACAGAGTATTCATGAAACAATAGGTGAACAATACCAGGATGACCCACCCGGAAAACTCTTTGAAAACAATCATTATATTTGTAATTCTCTTGGGTGACGTTGTAGTACAGAAACGACACACTTTAGCTATGAGACAGAATCAGTGAATTTGGTCAAGAATAAGACCATGATCACTTAAGATTATTTTATTTTGTCTATGCTGAATAGACTCTGAGGATTTGGATGCTGGACTATCAGAGTAACAAAATGTTTTGACTTTATAAAGACATATCTGAGACACTGGAGACTTTTTTCTTCTTTGATATCCTGTTATCTGCAAAATAAGTCAGAATAATCAGTTTAAAATGTGCATTTTGAAAGTTCAGAGTATTGTTTTAGTTTTTTTAAGAATAGTTTCTGTGTTTTTACACTGTGTGTGTGCGTATGTGGGTGTTTGGCAATGGACTTTATTCCCTAAACCAGTACAAACAACTCTTTCTGTTGATTTTAGTGGATTTTAGAGGAATTGAGTATTTGCTCTTTTTATATAATGGTTTCAGTAGCATGAGAAAAATAGGGAACTTATATAACCCTTTTCTACACATGTGAGTGTATATTATTATTTTATTAAACATTATTAAATTAGTTCACCCCAAAATGAAATTTCTGTCATTAATTACTCACCCTCATGTCGCTCTGTACCGATAACAGATAATTCTTTATATTTGAAAGCCGGTAACCAATATATTGGCCGATAAATCTAAATCCAAATTTTATGAGCCGGATGAGGCAGACATGGAGGATGTGTGTGAAGCGTTTCTGTAAAGGACCGGAGTCTCTTGCGTGGTTTAAAAAAAAGTTCCTTGGCGTGAGAAGCATCTAAAATATTGGATTGGCAGCGGGAATTTCTTTTATCTTCGTGCCTGTGAATGTTTGTAATGTTTGTGTGAAGCACACATTTCCCCTGGTGTCTTTATTCACTGCGGATAACACTCACAAAACAAGCACAGAGGGAGCGGTAGGGATGAGATCCGTGTCGAACGCTGGAGATGAGGCTGCCGTTTAATGATAATCAAGACATGACTTGTGGCTTTTGAATTAAGATAAAAATAGATAATGATTAATAATTAATGATATGCCCATAACCAGTATTGTTTTAGGAATTTTTTATATTATTTTTATTTTTTGTATACTAGTGTGGTCAAATCGATTAATTGCGATTAATCACATCTAACATAAAAGTTTGTAAATACGTATGTATGAATGTGTGTGTGTATTTTATTTTTTTATATATATATATATATATATAAAATAATAAAAGGTTAGTTCCTGTCCTTGATTCTGATTGGTCAATAGCTGTTTTATTCACGATAAAACACGGCTATGACCGCTTCATAACACCCTTAGCCACAACACCCTTAGCAACGTAAACTGTTTGTTCTCAATTGATATTGTTCATTGAATCTTACTGTATCATGTAGAAGAGTATTGTGAGAAAGATATCGATTGAACGAGTTTATTACCTGCATTCAGATTTAGCATTTTCCTTCAGGTCAGTCCTGTGTTCATAATAAAAAATCTGTTTAAATTTCCGCTGCAATATCTTGTCCTTTTAACAGTTAAGGGGTTTTCCCGTGACTGACAGCGCTAGTCAAAGCATTTGTCAGTTGCGTCTTGTCCCGTGTTCACAACAATTCAGTCTTTTCAATATAAAAGTCTTCGCTACTGACTGACACACTCATAAAGACAGTCTTTGCTGCCATCTAATGGCGTAATAATTCACTGTTCACGGTCAGGGACTATTTTTTCCGGCGGAAGGAAGGCTTTTAGTGATTTTACTTCATGAAAGTTGCATTGATACATATTTCTGGCTTTAATATTTATATTGTGTGGTAACCATTTTATAAAAGCAATAAGGTACTTGAGGCTAGTGCTGTATCGTGGATAAGTCACGGCTGAAGGGGTTGCAGGCACTCTGCTTCACGTCTAACAACGCCCTTCAGCCGTGACTTATTCACGATACAGCACAACCTCTCGTACCTTATTGCTTACTTATACCAATAAGGTTCTATATAAGTAGAAATGTCTTAAATTATTACATAATTTATTTTTTTCTAGTGATTTAAGTATGTTTATGAGCTGCATAAAATTGAATAAAAATAAAAATGAATCAAAATAAAATAATTCACTAAAAACTAAATCCATATAATGGATCATGTGATGGGAACCCTGCAAAGGTTCTATATATGAAGCGCCTGACAGAACCCTTTAAAGTTCTACATAGAACTTTTTAT
This sequence comes from Mylopharyngodon piceus, assembly GCA_039654765.1. NCBI lineage: Eukaryota > Metazoa > Chordata > Actinopteri > Cypriniformes > Xenocyprididae > Mylopharyngodon > Mylopharyngodon piceus. Next base: position 2,387,904 of record CM077450.1, on the reverse strand, counting down.
TCTTAGAGTGTTTAATTATTTAATTAATTGATTGATATATTAAATCAAAAATTCCAAATTAACTGTTACTTAACGTCAGATCCTAAACGATTCAGTGAGTCAATTGACCGATTCAAATAATAAATCATGACTTCACAAGGCGATTTATCAAAACTAACTTGTTCATAAGAGTCATCTGAAACAAGCATTTTCTGTAAAGCTGCCTTATGTATTGTGAAAAGCACTGAACAATTAAACTTGAAGTGAATTTGTTTGTGAATCGGACTACACTGGTCACGCTGTATGTTTGTTGTTGCGTGCAACCAGCAAAGACAAAGCAACTGAAAGATGTCACTGTCATTGTATTATGTTTCAGCATTCAGTCTTTCTCTCTCATAACATCCAATAACTCAGATAAAACACAGTGTCATTTGCAGTGGTGCTGTAAATTTAGTCAGGATACATTTTAGTATTGTAATCTGTCAATACTAAAGAATGCAAATGTTCATAATAGCTAGTGCTGTCAAACCGATTAATCGTGATTAATCGCATTTAACATAAAAGTGTGTGTGTGTATATATATATATATATATACACACACACACACGCATATATATATATATATATATATATATATATATATTATATTTACAATTTACAAACTTTTATGTTAGATGTGTTTAATCGCAATTAATCGATTTGATAGCACTAGTTCAAAAACATTTACAGAACCAAACATCATTGTGTTTTAATATTTTAGTTATGGTTATTGATACTATCAGAATCTACTTCTGTCATTTTATTATTACTATTATATCTCATATCTAGATCAACACCAATGGATTTGTTGCCCTGGAGAAGCCTACAGGAGAATCAGAGTACCTCGGCAACATGCCGGCCAGTTTTAAGATGATCGCTGCTCTACAAGGCGACCTGGACACCAGCGACAGAGTAGGAAAGGTCTTCTTCCGCCAGGACTCCAATCCGGCTCTTCTCCAACAGGCAGCTGATCAAATCAACAGAGCCTTTCCTGAGGATGATACAGTAAATCCCATCCACGCTCTGGTGGTCACATGGGTGGATGTGGCCTCTCATAGAGCTGAGAGCAGAGGAGATGGTCTGGAACACACCGGAAGAGTGAGGTTCAGTTTATTTGTGGGCCATTCACACATACAGTGATTTTATCATGTGTTTTTTAATGAAGGTATTGTTCGTTCCTACTGCTGGTCGCCTTGCATTTTTGTTAGGCTACATAACACGCCATAGCATCTGCATTCACATACTTGCAAAGAGTATGTTTTGGGCCTAAGAATAATGCATAATATCACAACTATCTATGCATGTATCAAACTCACTCGCATCTTAAAGATCCTATTCCTAACAAGTATTTTTGCCTCATTTTTCAATTAAAATATCTAAAAATTCAAGTTGTAGTAAAATAAATGCGCGTTAAGCCATAATTAAAGCATAGTTGCATTAGATTTTAAGGCTTTATACAGTAGGTTGTGTTTTGAATAGAAAGGTATCTGAACTTTTTTTTACTTCTTTTTGATATAAAGAGTTAAAAACAAGTGGAAAAACTCCTGTGTTAGTGTAATTAATATACTATTATAGTTTTTATTAGTGCTGTCAAAGTGATTAATCACAATTAATCGCATCTAACATAAAAGTTTGTATGTATGTGTGTGTGTGTGATGAATCAACTCCACAGCAACTACATAAATTTATCCACTAACCGTTCAGAAACGTCCAGTTTCATTCTAAAAGTTGTAACTTCTTCCTGAGTCTCTCCATCAGTGTCCGACTCCGGTTTGAACAATGTAAGGCTGAACACGGTCGTCATTTTGGCTGCGTGAGATTCTCCAGCTTTGTTGTTGTTGTTGAGCAACCGAAACGCAAGCTGTTAAAGCTCCGCCCTCTTCTGGAAAGGGGGCTGGGACCAGCAGCTCATTTGCATTTAAAGGGACACACACAAAAACAGCGTGTTTTTGCTCTCACCCAATTAGGGTCAAATTTGACAAGCTATAATAAATGATCTGTGGGGTATTTTGAGCTGAAACTTCACAGACACATTCTGAGGACACCAGAGACTTATATTATCTTGTAAAAGGGGCATTATAGGTCCCCTTTAAACTAAATGAAAATGCAAAATATTGCTTTGGCAACTAACTACAATAAAAAAAAAGTTTTTAAATCAAATCACTGACTCTAATCAAAAATGAATGACTTCCGACGGCTTTGCCATTGCAGATTGCTGTATGTGTCATGGATTCAGATGGATTCAAATGATAGTATAAAAATGCAGAGTTAATAAATCATGTTGTTTTACCTCATAGCGGAATACGTTTCAACTGGTCATTGCTTCAGTGGAAACAATGTCCTATGCGATACTCCTCTACCCGAGAGAGGCGATGCAGTTCCAGAGCACAGGCAGCGGCTACACGATGCACGCCGGCTTCAGTAAAGGACAGGAGACATTCTTACTCTTAAGTAAGAAGCAAGGACCGTACTATCGCATCACAGACGACACAGAGGCATCGGTCAAGAACTTAGCTGAGTAAGTTCGGTTGCTGTTTGTGTTGGTCTTATAAGGACACTTCACCATAAATATTGTCATCCAAAAAGCAGACATTCTGATGAAGCTTCATGCTATTCATATCAATACAATTAGATCATATTGACCATGTCTCCAGCTCCAAAAATGTCCAGAAAACACCATATTGAAACACCATATTCTTAACTTTACACAGTTACTGAACTGAACTGAATCAACACTGAACTGACTTTTGACACTTTAGTTTTTTTAGAGCTGCTTATAGCAGAATTTAATTCTGTTTGCATCATTGATCATTATTTTCCTGTTTTTCCCTGTAAAGCTGCTTTGAAACCATCTGTATTGTATAAAGCGCTTTATAAAGGAAGGTGACTTGACTTAAACTAATCATAAAAGTAGTCCATATGACGGATGTAGAATGAGATTTGAGAGCTGCAGACTATAACATCTATTCCTCACATAAAACTTCAAATGCCTTGCGGTATAGAGTTTGAAAAATGATTTTCTTCCTCAGTATTTTTGTCTTATTTTCCAGTACACTTTCTTAAATCAAAATGCATTTACTTGAGAAGCAAAATTGACTTCAGATATTAAGTCTTGTTTTCTGTAAAAGCATCAAAACTAAGTTGAGTTTATGCTTAAAACAAGAATAAATATTTACAAGTTGGCAGATATTTTTTTTCTTGTTTTCAAGCATAAACTTGCTTAATATTTTCAGAAAGCAAGACTTAAAGGGGTCATGAATTGAGAAATCAACTTTTCCTTGAGCTTTTGATATATAAGAGGTCATAAACTTCCTTGTTAGTCCAATAAAAGCTTTTATTGACACCAGACCCAGCGAATGACTGATCCTGGAATGTGCCTATCTTAGGTGAAACTCTGTCTCCGCAGAAGAAATCAACGCCTACTTCATCATTGCAACGTTAGCCCCGCCTACTGGCGTGTTAGTGAGATGAGGAGGAGAGAAGAGCGATACAGGACTAAAATAACATTACCTTTCAAAGGATCCTAATGCTAGGAATATGGTTATTTATTCAACAATGTGAATGTCTCAGTTGAGCTTTATTTATTTGTATTCGGTACATTTCACTGTGGATTCTTTGGTAAATCAATCGCATTTCGGACTTTAGACTTTTACGATATGGACTCGACAGTAATGCAACAGCATGTCAGTAACTGTGTTAATTCTAATGCCTGATCTGATTCATGTACAGTCAGATGTTCTTTGTCTGTGTGTCAGTAAATCAAACCAGTGACTAAACGCTCAACTTCACATTGTTTCTCTTAGCAGGATGAAAATAATCTGTTATTTAAACGGTGATTAAATTATATATAGAAAGTGATCAAAGAACGCTCCCTTTACAATCACTGGAGCTGTCAATCAAACAGCGTGAGTTTATCAGTGACTGAGTTCTGGACTCGCGCCAAAACTCCCATTTTATTCAGTGAATCTCTTGAGTTACATCGTGTTTGCACTGTTAGTTATGATGAAAGCATTCGTTAGTGTGCAGAAATTGAGTTGCAATGACGAGATCACTGCTTTCATGCGCTCAACAACATGTTTGTGATCGACTACAATGTCGACTACACTGCAACGATCTAAATATAATGCCATAGATCTAAATGTAATGCTATAATCAACACTTTTCACGATTAGTTAACCTTGAAAGTTGTAAAAGTAAAAACATGCTAAAAGTTTTCAAGAGAGTAATACTTAGCTATTTCAAATGGAAAGATGTTAGCCAATCACAGCAGTGGGCGTTTACACTGAAGTCTCACAGCAGACACGCCCCTTAAAACAGAGTGTTCAAATCAGAGGGCTAAAATCAGGGTAGGAAAAATGCCTTTTATTTCTAAATTATGACAATTTTTGATGTAAAAAGCATAATAACATTATAAGTGCACCCCAGGAAACATTATAAAACAATAAAACAACGCAGTTCATGACCCCTTTAATATCTTAAGTCATTTTGCTTCTCAAATAAAAGTATCTTGATTAAAGAATTTTTAAATATTTATAATGGAAAACAATACAGTAAGAAAATCTTTTTTTTTTTTTTTTTTTTTGCAGTGTGGGCTACTTTTATGGTAGTTTTTGTACTTTTTGGAGCTTGACAGATGCGGTCACTGAAAGAAAAGAGCTATATGAAGATTTTTTTATTTATATTCCACAGAAAATAAATAACAGCATAATGGTTTGGAACAACATAAGGTCGAGGAAATAATGACTGGATTTTAATTTTTAGGTGATTGTCCACTATTTAGCAGTGCCAATGTACTTCAACCACATTTTCCCATACTGGTGTTGAATGTGTTTTCCAGGCAGACTAACTCCGGAAGGCGCGGTGTGTGGGTGTATGAAATCGGAACATTCCCTCACTTCACGAACGTTGCCCCCGGAGAAGTGCCTGACCTACCCTTGGACTCCCACACATTTAAGAGAACACACAGCCAGCAACACCAGGTGTATCCTAATCTCCAACAGGAGAACCTGGATGGAGTTTACCACCGTCCAGAACACCCTGCTCCCCTTCAAGTGCACACGGTTCAGTTCACACCTCAAGATCCGGAGGTCGTTGAAATTGAAAATGATGACAACATCGAGGTTGACGGTCAGCATGAGTGATTTATTTATTAGAACAGTGAACAACTTTTCTTGAGCCCAAATGACTGTTGTTTTTGTCTTATTCTTTGCGTGCAGTATTTACATACAACCCTGGGGAATGTGGCGGGCACAGATGCTCCAAATTTGGTGAATGTAGGAATTATCCAAGTGGACGATGCTGCAAGTGTAAGCCTGGATACCACGGCAATGGGATTCAGTGTGTATCTGATGGTAATGCCTCTCTCTAATGGACTTCAGTTATTATTGCTTTCATTTCTATTATAGGATTTTTTTCATATGATGAGTTATGATCACTGACAGCCTGTCAAAATGTAATGCAAATAATCAAGTATATTTAGGACAGCAAAATAAATAGATTAGAGCAGAGATTAGCTGAATCCCTTTGAGATAAAATAATTTATTGAAGTCCCCTCTGAGATTCTAAGTTAATATTTCAATAATTTAATAACACATTCATGTTCACAACAGTGTTATTTAGTATCTGTATAGTATCATTTAGTATCTTAATATTTTGAAATAGTTTTTATTTTTTTATATTTTCCGGTTTCATTTTAATTTTAGTTAGTTTTAGTAATTTTGTTGTATGTTTTTGTCATTTTTATTAGGTTTTTTTTTTTTTTTTTTTAAATATTTATATATAGTTTATATTAATTTTTATTTCAACAGAAACAGAAGTTTTTGTATATTTTATTTTATTTCAGTTAATGTTCATTTTAATAGAATAATATATAATAATTTAATAATACATATATAATATGTAATAATATATGGTTCACAGTTCTCTGACCATTAATCCGGTTAATGGTCACATTACATGAAGATAAAAAAAACATTTTATTTTTTTATTTTATTTTAAAGTTATGTATTTTTATTTTTAATAATTGTTTTTATTATGCCTTTTTATAAACAGAAAAATTACAATTACATAACAACACTTACATTTAATGATAATAATAATATGATGATGATAAAATAAAATAAAAAAGCAACATTTTTATGATATAATTAGTAGCTTTTCATCAACTCTAGATTGGAATATACAAAGTTTCAGATATAATTAGTTGCTGACATCAACGTCTGTGTCATATTTTGGGACAAAAATGAATATGTTATTTAATACAATTAAAACTAATACAATAATAACTGTGTTGTGCTGGTAAACGCACATCTGCTGTTGTCAAAAAATGTAATTTTCTCCATCTCAGTCATGTTTTTTAGTCAATGCCGTTTATGGTAATATTAATGTTTGAAATCTATTAAAGGACATTTTTGTTACTTTTATACTGTAAACAGATTTGGTACTGTGTTGGGTTCAGTGTAAGCCTCGATCCTAATGAGATCTGAATGATCTTTTCCAGGTGTCCCTCAGAGGATGAATGGTAAAGTGAGCGGCAGGGTGTTTGTGGGAAACTCTCCGGTGCCCGTGGACTTCGCCAGTAACGATCTCCATTCGTATGTGGTGGTCAACGACGGCAGAGCCTATGTGGCCATCAGCGCCATTCCTCCAATCGTTGGCTTCTCTCTTCAGCCGCTGTCGTCCGTCGCAGGAGTCATCGGATGGGCTTTTGCACTTCAGCAGCCCGGCTTTAAGAATGGCTTCAGCATCATCGGTGAGATTGGTCGTCGATAAAATCCATCTCACTTTAAATGTTAAAGTGGTATAAGTATTATATCAAATGTATTATAAAGTATTATATATATATATAAAGTATTATAAATGAAAACAACGTAAAGGAAATGTTATTTAAATCAGGGTTTTTCTATGGAAGCTTTTTTGAAACATGGAATAAAAAAATTAAAAAAGGTAATTGCGACATTTTATCTCATAATTCTGACTTTTTCTCCAAATTGCAAGTTTATATCTTACAATTTAGACTTTATACCTCACAATTGCGAGTTTATCTCACAATTCTGGAAAAAAACTTTTTTTTTTTTCTCAGAATTGTGTGAAATGCAAGTTATAAAGTCAGAAATGTAAGATAAAAAGTTGAAAATAACTGTGGCAGAAACAAGCTTCCATAGTTTTCAGTGCTAAGGAATACATGGAAACGTTTAGAGAAAAACGGTTTCAATTATTTATTTATTCATTTAAAAATGTATTTATTTAATCTTGTTTTTTTTATTGTTTATTTACATAATAATAAAAAAACAAGATTAAATAAATACATTTTTAAATGAATAAATAAATAATTGAAAATGTGATGACAATAAACAAACAAATGAATAATACATCTAACAGTACAGTACTATAGTGAGTAAAAAAAATCATATCATTATGTAATACCATCTAAATATTTTCTAGATAATATTATAAGTATATGTAAATAAACAGCTGCATTTTAAATTTTAGGGTTGTGGTCCCCCGATTTACGTAGATAACAAGATGTATTTCTTTCATAGTGCAATATCTCCTGAATCATCATAGTTTATCCTCTTATTTTCTATTATGACATGCATATGAAAAGGCTGTAGTAATACAGGTAGGACTTTCCTTTTTGGCTTCAATCCTCCTTATTTTTAAAGCATCTGTTATATAGAGATCATATTTTCACCATCTAATCATTTGCCAGTTGATAAAATCCCTCAATACATTTTTCCTCTTCCTGGTTTTCTCATAAATGCATCTCGTTGCATAAGTAGAATTGGTTGTGAACAGCTTTTCACACAGTTATTTGGGTGTAAGATCACTTAAAGATTTAACATATAGTGCAGAATAGCTGGAATACCATCCCATTTAAAATCAATGGATATTCAGCTAAAGTGTGTAAACACTCTTTGCTTTGACATGTCGGTTAGAGTTGTTTTCAGTGCAGTGATATGTTTGATGGAAACCCAGCCTCACACTCCCATCTTTCACTTGTGTCTCAGGCGGAGAGTTCAGACGTCGGGCCGATGTGACCTTCCAGCCGGGCGGCGAGAGGTTGACCATCTCTCAGGAGTTCAAAGGCATCGATGAGCACGACCACCTGATGGTTGACACCAGACTTGAAGGAAAGATTCCCGAGGTTCCTCAGGGAGCCACGGTTCAGATCGACCCCTACACTGAGATCTACCAGTACAGCAGCAACTGTGAGTCTAACATGCATGATTTCCCATCATTCACAGCTCAAGAATGACAAAATATACAGATAAAACTAATGTGCATCCAGTGTTTGCTTGGAAGAGAAAATGAAATGCATGCATTTCTATTTCAAAAGTTTGGGGTCAGTAAAACATTTTATTCAGCAAGGATGCATTAAATTGATCAAAAGTGACAGTAAAGACATTTATAACGTTACAAAAGATTCTATTTCAAATAAATGCTGTTTATTGAACTTTATATTCATCAAAGAATCCTTAAAAATAAAATGTGTCACGGTTTCCACAAAAATATGAACTGTTTTCAACATTGATAATAATCAGAAATGTTTCTTGAGCAGCAAATCAGCATATTAGAATGATTTCTGAAGGATCATGTGACACTGAAGACTGGAGTAATGATGCTGAAAATTCAGCTTTCATCACAGGAATAAATTACTTTTTACTATATATTCACATTAAAAAAATGTCACCAATTAACGTATTACCTAATGCATCAACTGCCTTTACAATTTTCACAAAGATCACTTGTACTCATCTCTCATGAGTAATTTCTATCAAGCTTTCTATTCAAGTCCTGTTGTGAAGCCATGTGTGTCTCTTCCTGTCAGTGATCACCTCTTCATCCACACGGGAGTATGTGATCAATCTACAGGACGGTTCGACCCAAAGCAGAAGCTACAACTTCAGAGAAACCATCACGTTTCAGGGCTGCCAGCATGATGAAGCCGTCAGAGCTGTGCCGTCCACACAGATGCTCAGCGTCGACCAGGTGTTCGTCATGTACGATTTTACCGCAGAGCTCTTACGTTATGCTATGAGCAACAAGATTGGAGACGTCAACGGTGAGGGCTTATCTGCAAAAATATTTTACCTTTCAGACAAGACGCTACAGGCAAAAACATAGTCTTTTCATACACTGGACAGTTTTGAGATTTTGGGCTATTCATAAAATGTTGTTTCAGACTAGTGGAAAGAAAATATTTTACACATTTACTAAACAGGGCAAATAAATATTCCGCAATCCCATAAACGCACAGATGGAAGTGCAAATTAAAGGGTTACTTCACCCAAAATTGAAAATTCTGTCATTAATTACTCACCCTCGTGTCGTTACAAACCTATAAGACTTTCATTCATCTTCAGAACACAAATTAAGATCTTTTTGATAAAATCTGATAGATTTCTGTCGCTCCAATGACTGTCTTTGCAACTACCACTTTGACGCTTCAAAAAGTTCATGAAGAGATCGTAAAACTAATCCATATGAATTGAGTGGTTTAGTCCAATTTTTTTGAAGAGACTCGATCGCTTTTTATGATGATCAGACTGAATTTAGGCTTTTACGTAAGGGATAATGTACATCCAGCCGGTTGTTATCTCAGAATAAACCCCGACAGGGTGATCAGGTGATCTTGTATCAGCCTGAAGGGGTTTATTCTGAGATAACAATCGGATGGATGTACATTATCCCGCTTATTACACGGCTACTTGCCACATAAGTAAATAATTAGACACGAAATATTGATCTGAGTCCGCTTCTGCGGAGAGAGCCGAGAGTTCAAACTAGACAGAAACACATTTAAGAGATACGGAACAGTCATACAGCATATTACACGGCATTTCGCCACATAAATAATTATGGGGATAAGATTAAACTGATTTAAAATCGTACCTGTTTGTTATCTTAATCCATTACAGTGAACAAAACAATAGTCGCAAAATGGCAGCAGCTGCGTTTGTATGAAACGAGAGAGCGAGTCCGCGATACTGGATGACATAATTAAATAACTACACAAAATTTGACTGCTTTTTAATATTTTATTAGCTCACCAAAGGCAAAACTTCCACGAGGAAAACCCGTTCCTAACAAGCATATAGCGCTGCAGACTTCAGTAACCCGGATGAGCCTGTGTTAACTGTTTTCAGCGGTTGTTATCGGGAAATAACATACTGCTGGATGGCGGCATTGACCAATCAGAATCAAGTATTCCACAGAGCCGTGTAATAATCACATATAAACATTGATCAGCGAACCGAACTTTAATGACGCGTGATAACAAACCTCTTCCGGAAGCTTAAACGTGCTGCGTAACACATGAGAATGAACCTCATTGGTTACGCGCGTCATTCAAGTTTGCCTAAATTCAGTCTGATCAACATAAAAAGCGATTGAGTCTCTTAAAAAAAAATGAACTAAACCACTCCATTCATATTCATATCCATTCAACAGTTCATGTGACTACAGTGGTTCAACCTTAATGTTATGAAGTGACGAGAATACTTTTTGTGTGCCAAAAAAACTAAATAACGACTTTATTCAACAATATCTAGTGATGGCCGATTTCAAAACACTGCTTCATGAAGCTTTACGAATCTTTTGTTTCGAATCAGTGGTTTGGAGCGTGTATCAAACTGCCAAAGTCACATGATTTCAGTAAATGAGGCTTTGTTACGTCATAAGTGTTTTGAAATTTAAATGGATCACCACTGGGGGGCGTGACTTTGGCAGTTTGATACACGCTCCGAACATGAACTGTTTTAAATACGTCTTTAGTAGCTTTCTGGGCATTGAAAGTGTTAAAGGGGGGGTATCACACACAGTTTCTGCCAATCTCATGTTAATCTTGAGTACATATAGAGTAGTAGTGCATCCTTCATATCTCCGAAAAGTCTTTAGTTTTATCATATTTATAAAAGATAAATATGCTGTACCGAGTCTTTCCGAAAGCAGCCGAGCGCCTGGAGGCGTGCCGTGGGCGGAGCTAAAGAGTGACGAGCGTGCGTAGCTTTTGCGTAGAGATCGTCTGCAAGCTGTGACATCATTATAAATAAAAAGGGAACAAAAACGTTCGTGTTGTTTACATTTTATGCACTTGCGCAATGATTGCCAACAAAACACAGACATCTAATGCAGCTTTACTCACCACCCGCGATCTTCAAATCCAGCGCCGAACTGGGACTTGTTTACAAAGCATTCATCACTGAAATCCTGGGAACAAACAAACATACGTGCACAGCTCCGTTGCTGCCCCGGAAAAACAAACTTCATCCACTGTTCCCTTAACGCTGGGTTCTTTGGGAAGCTGAAAAAGGTAATCTTTCCCTCACAACCAAAAACACACTCCTTTGGTGACAGGAGCTGCGTCTCATTTCGGAGGCTGCGTCCTCCGGAGGTCGCATTTGAAGGCTGAATACGTCATCAAGGATGTCATATTTAAGAAAAGTAACCGTAATAAAATTGACTGATATTCATTTTCTTAAATGAGACTGCCTCGATGATGTATGCAGCCTTCAAAGGGTGCAGCCCCTGAATTGGGACACAACCATTGTTGAAAAATCTCTCGGCTTCCGTATCCCGAACGAAACGTGTTGACGGGCGTGCTCTTGCTCTTTCTCTGAGTGATGTGTGTGCGCACGCTTATCAGGGAGAAGTGCCTATACAAGGAATTCCCTTTATTACGTGATAAAGGGCCATACTCGAAAAAAATTTGGCGAAACATGTCCACAACCGGAAGTAGTATATTTGGCACAGAAATACGTCCAACTCATGTTTTGAAACTTTGGCCATGTTTAGCATGCGAATGCAACTCTTTAACATTGTAAATAAATCAGAATGCATGAAATAGCATTATAACCCCCCCTTTAATTATCTTGCTGGCAATGGAAGCCTCACTGAGCCATCGGATTTTATCAAAAATATCTTAATTTGTGTTCTGAAGATGAACGAAGGCCTTACGGGTGTGGAACGGCATGAGGGTGAGTAATTAATGACATTATTTTCATTTTTGGGTGAACTAACCCTTAAACTTTTTGGGTGAATCAACTGTGTTGAAATATTCACATTTGTGTTCTGAAGATGAACGACGTGAAGGTGAGTAATTAATGACAGAATTTAATTTCTGGAAAAAAAAATGGTCGGCGTGCCAGGCGCATAATCCAAAAGGGTTGTACCTAGTCTCTTAATGAGTCAGGGGTGTGTTTTGGGCATAATGTGCAATAAACCAATCAGAGTCTCATCTCCCATTCCCTTTAAAAGCCAGCTGCGCTCGCGCCATGGCGGATTCGCTATTTACATGGAGGAATTTGCAAGCAGAAAGACTGAACGTTCTCCAGAGAGTAATCCTTTTATTTTTAATATTTGGCATGTTTGTGTCCCTATGTGTAACAAGCAGTGTAGCGCGTCGTGCACCCGCCTATGACGCATATTACTAATGCGCACTTTAAATAACAAAAAAACAACACTGTGCCATTGACTTTAGTCCAGGTTTTTCAGTCGTTGTCAGTTGCCTCAAAATAGCAACACGCCAACAATGCACCTGAACACACCTCGTTTTCAGACCAGCACGCCCATGGGCGAACAGATGGACACGAGTGCATTTGCTATTTAAACAACGTGACGCAGGACGTAAAAATGATAACTGCGTCAAGCTGAAACTAGCAAAAAACACACATTGCGCCGGGTGTATGATAGGGCCCTTTAAGTTTAATGTGTATACATAATCTGTGGAAATAACAATTGATTCTTAAATCCACAGGTGGACAGACAGAAGAGAACGCCTGCTTCACCGGCAGACACGGCTGCGATACTAACGCCGTCTGCCGACCCGGACAAGGAAACCAGTTCACATGCGAATGTGCCGCAGGCTTTACTGGAGACGGACGCGCCTGCTATGGTACGTTTCTCTGGGATAGTCTGAGATTTTACTATAATTAAATCTATCCTCAGTGTATCATTTCAATTAAAACCATTTCCTATTTAATTTCCCTCCTAAAACGGCCACTAATTTGCCTCCTTCCGAAGGGAATTCGATTTTCTCTATTAAAGAACAGCTCGTCTTCCTAAAGGGGGTCATTTCCAGAGCAATCTTCTAATCAGACGTCAAAATTGTCTCTGTGTCCACATAAATATTCCCCCAGACGTCTAAGGATGTGACCCATCCCTTGATGCTTAAAGGAAATTACACAAAACGGGACAGATGTTATCTTAAAAAGCTGCAATTATGAGAACCGATCGTATCATCATTAGGGATCCATGGGAATGTGACCTATAAGGAAGTCTTTTTGTTTACGATAGCATTAAAGTGGTCGAAGAAATCCTCACTAAAGCCCGGTTCAGTATGTTTAGTCTGCTTTCCTGTTCTCATTAGACATCGATGAATGCAGGGAAACCCCTCAGATCTGTGGGCCAAACGCCATATGCAACAACCAGCCGGGAACGTTTCGCTGCGAGTGTCAGGACGGCTTCCAGTTCGCTAGTGACGGACAGACATGTGTTGGTACGTGAGTCAGTACATGTTTATGTCTGTTTGTGTTCATCATCATTGTTTGTTGATAGTATCCCCCTCTGTTTAGATTATAAAGCTAACATCTGTCGATTTGCATCATCAAATATCCACATTCCAAAAAGTACTGGATTAAATATAATCTAAAGAAACCATAAGACTTGATTTTCATGAGAAAAATAAAATTGCTTTTGTTTTTTCAAGACAAGATTGAGAATAAATGGAAAGTGAACGGAGATTTAAGTCAAACTCTCTTACTTATGATGTTTTTGAGAAGAAAAAGACCCCAGGAGAAATTCCCTATAGAGGATGTCGCTCATCTGAAGCTCATTATTTCTCATTATTTTAGCCTGTAAACCATGACTTAATGTTTATAGAAGTCAATTAATGTAAAATTGTGTTTGCATACAATAATGCCAAAGCATTATACACAAAATAAGTGATGACAGGAAAAAAATATATACAATAACAATAAAAATTGTGTTAAAAGGTGCTAAGTAATGAATAAAATATGCTGCTTAATATTTTTGTGTAAACCATTTTTTTCAGGATTCATTGTTAAATAGACCCCAAACTTGTAAACTACTGATGTTTTAAATGAAATTAAGATTTTTGTTCTGCACAACTGAATGCATTAAATTGATTAAAAGTGAGAGTAAAGATTTTTGTTTCAAATAAATGCCTTTCTATTCATCAGAGAATCCTGAAATAAAAAATGTATCATGGTTTCCACAAAAAAAAAAAAAAAAAAAACTGTTTTCAACATTGATAATAAGCATAAATGTTTCTTGAGCAGCAAATCAGCATATTAGAATGATTTCTGAAGGATCATGTGACACTGAAGACTGGAGTAATGATGCTGTAAATTCAGCTTTGATCACAGGAATAAATCACAATTTACTATATATTCACATAGAAAACAGTTATTTTAAATTGTAATAATATTTCACAATTTTTAATGGTATTTTTGATCAAATAAACTGACCCCAAACTTTTAAACGGTAGCGTATGATGACACATTTGTCTATGTAAGCTGCTCACAAATACAATACATTGTGGTATTTGTCTTTATTAACTTATTTTAAACATATTAAATCGAAAGAAATGTAACTTTAGCTTTATTCCATCACAAGCTGGCTGTGATAATACAGTTACTGAAATATCTAACAAATGCATGATATTGATAATTTAAATATTTTTATTTCAGACGGAAAGTAATGATGCTAAAAATTCAGCTTTGATCACAGAAATAAATTACTTTTTACAATATATTCATTTAGAAAACAACTATTTTAAATTGTAATAATATTTTACAATTTTACCGTTTTTACTGTATTTTTGATCAAATAAATGAAGCCTTGGTGAGCAGAAGAGACTTCTAAAACATAAAAAGAGTGTGAGTAGAGTGTGTGTGTGTATTAGTGCCGTCAAATGATTAATCACGATTAATCGCATCCAAAATAAAAGTTTGTTTACATAAAATATGTGTATACTGTGTATATTTATTATGTATATATAAATACACACACATACATGTATTTTTTTAAGAAATATTTACATGTATACATGTATATATAATTAAAATGGATGTGTCATTGATGTTAAAATGAATGTGAATAGCAGCTCAGATCCTTTGATGAGAAATGTTTGGTTTAGGATTGAGATCTGTGAATTTTGATTACAGACTTTGAGTCACAGTTTGAGACACTGTCGAGATCTCTAAAGGAGATGCATGTGAGATTACTGGGGTCTTTTCTCTAAAACATCTAAGAAGCAGTAGACTTCAGCAAAAGTGATTTCTGATTCCTGTGGGGATATTCAGACACTCCTGTTTCAAAATACGTCTGTCTAATAATAAGTGATTGAACTAGATTATAACTGTAAGGTTTTATTTAATCCATTCTCTTGTGTTAATCTGTAGAAGTGCACCGTCCTGTGGACCCGTGCCGCACCGGCACTCATGACTGTGACATTCCTGAACGCGCCCGCTGCAGCTACACCGGCGGCTCTTCCTACATCTGCTCCTGCTTACCGGGATTCATGGGAGATGGACGAAGATGTCAGGGTGAGTTACTACTTCTCTGTGCCAGCTGTCACTACCTCTCTATACCAGACACGCTTTCATTTATAAGACAAGAAGAATGCACACCATTTTATGCGAAACAGTACTAGTTGACAGTAATAAATTTCATATGCATTTTTACAATTGCATTCATCAGTGCAGTAGTGATCATATTTACTGTAAATTAGTGATAAATCAATGTGATTTTATTTTTCAGCAGATATTTGGCCATTATTGGCTGATAAACTTGCCTGATTGATTGATCAATTGATTGATTCTGCCTAGTGTCAATCCATGTCTGGTCAATTGATAGTGTACATTTTCTGTTTTTTTTTTTTTTTTTTATATTTTAATTTTTTAATATTAATATTTTTAATTTAATTTGAATTCAAAATACAAAATTTCATTATGTATATCAGCCACTAACTCTGGTTTTGCATCGGCAAAACTCGTATTGGTCAACCGCTAAATGTTTTACATCTGCAAATCTTCATTAGATGTCAGAGAAATGTAAGTGTCATGTTTTATTTTTGCTCTCGATAAGTTCATTATAGATATGTTTGAGCGCTTTATGTCGATTATAATTGACTTGACATGATGTTAATGGATTTGACCTCAGTGTAATTATTAGCCGAGAGGGAAAACGTAGCCCTTCACCTCTGTTTCTAATCCAATCACAACTCCTTCATTTTTGCATTTAACTCAATGAACATTTAATTTTATTTATTATTTAAAGTTTTTATTATTTAAATTGAATACATTTATTTAATATGTAAATTTATTTAAATTTAGTTCATTTATTTTATATTTAAATGTAATAAATATTATTTATATTTTATACATTTATGAATTAAATTTATTTATACTATGGGGCTGTTGAATGCTTAAATCTGATTGGTAGTCAAAGGTGTGCAGTGCGGTAATGACAGTTAAATTCATAATGAATAATCCTAGTATTTTTACTGCAAAGAACGCTCTCTTTATAATGGCTGAAGCTGTCGATCACGCAGCGCACGTTTATCTGGACACTTGCCAAAACTCCCGTTATAGTGACGCTCTTACACTACACAATATATCTCCTACTGTATTTACATCGTGTTTGCGTTGTTAGTTACGGTGAACGCATTTTGTGAGAGTGCAGAAATTGCATTGCAATGACGAGATCACTGCATTCACACGAACAGACTGCAGTGCTCATCACTGCAACCTTCCATGTGACAGGAATAGATCTAAATATAATGCAGTAATCAGCACTTTTCACGATTCGTTAATCTCGACAGCTGTAATAATGAAAAAGTGGTACAAGTATTCGAAAGGATTCCACAAAGATGTCAGCCAATAACAGCAGTGGGCGTTTACACTGAAGTCTCACAGCAGACACGCCCCTTAAAACAGAGCGTTCAAATCAGAGGGCTAAAATCAGGGTAGGAAATAGCCATTTATTTCTAAATTATGACAATTTTTGATGTAAAAATCATGCTAACATTATAAGTGCATCCCAGGAAACATTATAAAATAATGTTCATGACCCCTTTAAAATAGTTTAGCAACTTAAAAGCTACATGACATTTCTCACTAGCGTGTTCTTGAAGCAGATAAACTTACAGTTTCGCTATTAGTAGAGACACTGCTGCCGAACACTGTTGAGAGACGCACAGACTCAGGTAATCACATACGCTTAATCTCTCTCTCTAATAACTGTGTTAATAACTGTATTATTCTGCTATCAATGGCTCAGTTACTAGCCAGTCCCTCCAGTTTTTCGCGATTCCACGATCGCTGAATACAACGCAAAATCAACAAAATGTCGCATTTTTTCCGATCCTGCATAATTCATTTCACCGCAAAATAATCGCAAAAAGTAATTTTAATCACAAAAATAAATATTATCTAATTGAATTATCCCTAATTCCTAATCCCTAAAAGCTGCAATGCATTATTTTCATGAGGATAGCCTTCAGACCGTCGTGCAGTGTGCATGCACAGTCGGCTCTGTGGTCTGTGCATAGTCTCTGTGAAAGCAAAAGCGAATCTTTCTCACCTGTCGTCTCGCATCCGTGCCAAGGAGCGGGCGAAGCGATTACGCGACATGGATGAATGTCAAATAAAAAGTATGATATCGATTCGGCTCTGACACACTGACCGACTGGCTGCGGATTCTGTGCATGCATTTGCCGCCTGTCAGCGCTCGCATGTGCATACCGAAATGTGTTATATTTCTAGGCTTATTGCCCTTGAACGGTCAAATACACACATAATTATGCCTAAATGTCCATCTTGGCAGTTATGTCTTGAGTGAACAAGTTTGGGACGTGTGTCAGTGTTGGATCCGCTCATTACAGTAGGTCTTAAAGTGAAAGCAACCTAATATATACCCACTCCTGTCTGTGTCGTTAATATTAATCAAACAACAACAGGGGAAAAACAAACAGAACTTAAACTTAAAGCACTATTTGTATCTGTATTTTTATGTTGTATTTATTTGTCCTATTGTAATTTGTTTATTCTTATTTTATTGCTGATTTGGTCACATTGCCCACCGTTAAGTGATCATGTTATTAAAGGAACACTCCACTTTTTTTGAAAATAGGCTCATTTTTCAACTCCCCTAGAGTTAAACAGTTGAGTTTTACCGTTTTCTAATCCATTCAGCCGATCTCCGGGTCTGGCGGTAGCACTTTTAGCATAGCTTAGCATAGTTCATTGAATCTGATTAGACCGTTAGCATCTCGTTTAAAAATGACCAAAGAGTTTAGATATTTTTCCTATTTAAAACTTGACTCTTCTGTAGTTACATCGCGTACTAAGACTGACGGAAAATGAAAAGTTGCGATTTTCTAGGCTGATATGGCTAGGAACTATACTCTCATTCCAGCGTAATAATCAAGGAACTTTGCTGCCGTACCATGGGTGCAGGAGGCGCAATGATATTCGAAAACGGTAAAACTCAACTGTTTAACTCTAGGGGAGTTGGAAAATGAGCCTATTTTCAAAAAAAGTGGAGTGTTCCTTTAAAGCTAGATAGCCTAATACACCACTGGACTAGCCTTTTTTGGCAAGACACCACAATAAACAAGATTTGTGCATTTTGTTTGTTCTATTGCCATGTATGACTATTGTGCATCTAACATAATACATGGTAAATGTGGTATTCTAATTAAAAAAAACATTGCAAATTTCTGGAAATTATCACCACAAAATCAGTCATTTTGATCGCAAAAATCACAAAAAAATATCGCGAAATCCTGGAGGGACTGACTAGCTCTAAAATTATTCCTTACTTGTTAGGGGCCATTCACAAAGAATGCGTTTTTCCATTCCAATGCGCTACTTTTCTATTGTTTTCTATGTAAACACGCTAGACGGACGTGTATGACCGTTGCGCTTGCGTCTTGCATGTTTTGCAGCGTCTTGCATGTGAGCGGCAGAATTTCAACTTTTACACGCAGTGCCGCTCATCAATGTCAGTTCCATAACAGTGGACCAATCAGATGACCCCCGAGGCGGGGCAAGCGTTGTGAGCTTTTCTTTACAGTAGCAAGTTGGCGTGGCACCTGTTTTATTTGAAGGCTACAAGACTCATAGTGTCTGTATCCGGATAGCCAGTGCGATTATTTTCTTTTTTTTCCATGTCAAAAGTAGCCATTATTGCATCACATCTTTCTTTCTTTCTTTCAGACATAGACGAGTGTCAGGTGAGCCAGTGTCATGAGAATGCCGTCTGCTTCAACACACCTGGATCCTTCACCTGTCAGTGTAACCCTGGTTTCTATGGCGACGGATTCCACTGCTCTACAGGTAGATTCTTCTGTCTTTTGGTTTATATCACATGGGAGTCTAATTCTTTCAAAGTGCTCTTCTTTCTTCTCATTTACTCAGACCAACGACTCTCACATTGAACTGCTTTGCTAGTTTATTCATATTCCTGTTAAATACCACTAAAGCCAAAGTATTTATTACTGGCATATTTTGAGAAAATTCATTAGGTTTTTGGACGGTGTGGCTTGTACATCATTGCTTAAGCATCCAGCTTTGAGCAACACTACAGTATTGTAAAGTTTCAGTGATTCAAGCAAATAGGAAGCAGCTCATTATGCTGTTACTTAGAGCTCTTTTTACCCACAGTTCAAACCACAAACCTTATCAGTCGTTCTAATGACAGACGACCCTCAACTCTTTAAATATTACAACATGACCTGACATCTTGACCTCTGAGTTAGAGGTTTAACCCTGCTGTCATAAACATATCATCTCGACAGCTGCATGCCTGCTGGGAACTGGACAGCTGCTTTGGTTTCTCAGAGTTTTAAGACCCCGTGAAATCAATATAGTTGAGTTTCTGAGCTGGAAGGTCATCTATGTACTAGTGTAGTCCTAAATAAACTTATATCAGAAATATACACTACTGGGGTCAGTCTCTTCTGCTCACCAATGCTGCATTTATTTGATCAAAAATGGAGTAAAAAATGTGAAATATTATTACAATGTAAATAGCTGTTTTCTATGTGAATATATAGTAATCTGTAATTTATTCCTGTGATTAAATCTGAATTTTCAGCATCATTACTCCAGTCTTCAGTGTCACATGATCCTTCAGAAATCATTCTAATATGCTGATTTGCTGCTCAAGAAACATTTCTGATTATTATCAATGCTTCAGATTTTTGTGGAAACCTTGATAGATCTTATTTCAGGATTCTTTGATGAATAGAAAGTTCAAAAGAGCAGCATTTATTTGAAGTAGACATCTTTTGTAACATTATAAATGTCTTTACTGCCACTTTTGATCAATTTAATGTGTCCTTGCTGAAGAAAAGTATTAATTTCTTTTTTAAAAAAAGTCCCAAACTTTTGTGTACATTTAAAATCGACGTGCTATTCCTTCTCAGAATAGTATTTAAAACATAATTTTTTTTACACAATTTCATATGCATTCTTTTTTTGTCCAATAAAATGCTCTCTAAATGAGGTTTGTTTTAAATATAGGCCTCATTTTTATACAAAATATATTTTCTGATTTCTTGATTTTGAATGTTCTTGAAAGGTTTCCTGAGATTTACCTTAATAATTCAAAACAATCTGTTGAGCATAACCTCATATTCTGTTACCCATATTCATTGCAAGTTCTAAAATAATAATTTTTCATGGTTTAAAATCTACTATGAGCGCCAGTATTGCCTAAATCTGTCATGATTGTGGTAGTAATGGTATTGATTAGTGTGAAGTTTTGTTGTTGTAACCTGATTTGCTGTCGATGGAAGAGCAGATGAAGGTCTTGAGACTGATGTAATGTTTCATAGCAAATCAGCTGGACTCACACGAGCATAAACTGTTGCAGATTTGAACCCTGGGCTTTAGCATTGATTGATTTTCTCTGGAAATACTGGAAAAAAAAAGTTTGCATGAAGTTTGATCCTCGATCTGTTTGGCAGAGTTTGGCTAGATAACTTTAGCATTGAGCCTCTGCTGGTTGATGTTGCAAATTTTCACACACTAAATGTGTCAGTCGCTTTTCATGTTGACCAGGTGGCCTCTATACTGCAACTAAACCAGGCTTTATGCTGATAGTCAAAAGTCTGGCTCTTTAAAATGTAATAGCTGCATTAATAATATCAGGTGTATGTGTTTTTAACTCTATAAAGCCTGACATATGACAAAGCCTGACATAGTCTAACAAATTTAATTTTATGAAATGGAACAGTTTATTAACAGTTTTAATATGTGTGTTTTTGTTTGGTATCATTTGATACATCTGGGTTTTATGGCACATATAGTATGATATACAGTACTGAGAATATGGATGAAAAAACACCGAAATTCAGAGGCCCAAACTGAGCAAAAATATGCTGATATTTATATGGACAAAAAGTAAGATGAAATTCTGATGCTTGTAATGTAAATCAGTGAGATCTTTATAACAGTATATATATGCCAATAATATGTCTTAGTAAGATGATATTTAAATGCTTAGATTTATGATCAAAGCTCTGTAGTTTTAAAACATATAATGCAATACAATGATGATTGAGAGATGAACAAATAAACCTTCCTCAAAAGCCTGAGGAACATATTTGATACTCATGATTTTTCTTATAAATGATGTCTAGATAATCAAGTGAACCGAAGTTGCTTCCGTCCAGCTGAAATATTACTAAAAATATCAAAGTTATTGTTTACTTGATAAAGATATCACAGCAGAAAGACTCACGAGCTGAAGGAGGACGTTTGTACAATTATACTTTTTTAATAAGTCTAAACTATTAATCAGACGACAGCAGTGTAGTAGACTGTGTGCGACAGGTTTATCAGCAAAGTTTTGATCATATTGATAATTTTAGAGGTCTTAGAAATTTACAGTCGGCTTTATAGGGTTAAGTGTGTGTGTGTATTTTTTTATTTGTTCAGAACAAGAGAAGACACGCTGCGAGCTGCACAAGGAGAGCGTTCTGGGCTCCGGGTCTGACCCCCGTGGTCCTCGTCCTGTGCCTGGTCAGTATGTGCCGACCTGTGATGCCAATGGCGAGTACGAACCCATGCAGTGTCACGCCAGCATTCGGCAGTGCTGGTGCGTGGACCGCAATGGAGTGGAGATCTCTGGCACCCGCTTGGGACCCGGGCGCTTTCCTGACTGTGAGTCCTCCACATGCTTTTCTCATAAAGACTCTGTTCCAAAACCTGTGAGCTGCCTTATAAGGCAGCAGTCTAGCTGAAAATGGGAATCATTAGTGACTAATTTGGAATGCTTGTTGCAATACTCTAGTAAGCATAACATCTTTTACAAGATGTAATATAAGTCTCTGGTGTCCACAGAATGTGTCTGTGAAGTTTCAGCTCAAAATACCCCACAGATCATTTATTATAGCTTGTCAAATTTGCCCCTATTTGGGTGTGAGCAAAAACACGCCGTTTTTGTGTGTGTCTCTTTAAATGCAAATGAGCTGCTGCTCCCCGCCCGCTTTCCAGAAGAGGGCGGAGCTTTAACAGCTTGTTTGTCCTTTTAAATCATTTTAAGCCATCTTGTGCCCCCCTTGGAAATGTGTTAATGTTGAGAACCACTGGGAAAATACCTACATAGTCAGCTCATTAGGTTTTGGAACGAAGCTATTATTTTTATTGACACATTGACCATTTTCTGTATATAGGTGGTGAATTTCCATAATCATATGAGTTAATTTATTGTCATTTATATTCATCTTCTCTTCCTCAGGTCCTGGTCATGATGTGCCCAGCCCGATTAGACCAACACCCAACCCTAACATTAATCCTTTGCCTCCTGGCAGTCACATCCTCTTCACCCAGAGCGGGAAGATTGAGTATATTCCTCTGGAAGGTCACAACCTAAAGAAGGATGAAGCCAAGACAGTACTGCACCTCCCGGTAAAGCTTTAACCTGGTGTGTCTGTTAGTGTAATGTAGAAGAAGACAGTTTAAACTAGTGATGCGAGAAACAAAGCTTTTCGAAACTTTGAATCAGTTGTTTCGCAAAATAATTCACTGTTTCGAAGTGTTCAAAACGCCGGTGAAGCCTGCTGGCCAAAACATGCATAAAAACAACTTTTGCAATGTTTTATTGAAAGTGTAATCTATTAAATGCAATTAACAAATCTCTTAATGCCATGTATTTAATGAAGTATGTGTTATTTTATTTATTTGTAGAGATTGCGTTGTTTGTTTCATGGAGGGCTTTGTTACCCTGTTAAAAAAAGCAGCATTGCTGATCACAAGCATAAGGTATGTTTTGCACTCTGGGACCAGCATGGGATGCTGGTTGCTGGTTTGCTGGTCCAGCATGGGATGCTGGGATGCTGGCGGACTAGCATGGGATGCTTGTTTGCTGGTCTAGCATGGGATACTGGTTTGCTGATGGACCAGCATGGGATGCTGGAATGCTGGTTTGCTTGCGGACCAGCATGGGATATGCTGGTTAGCTAGTCTAGCATGGGATGCTGGTTTGCTGGTGGACCAGCATGGGATGCTGGGATGCTTGTTTGATGGTGGACCAGCATGGGATTTTGCGATGCTGGTTTTCTGGCGGACCAGCATGGGATGCTGGGATGCTGATTTGCTGGTGGACCAGCATGGGATTCTGGGATGCGGGTTTTCTGGCGGACTAACATGGGATATGCTGGTTAGCTAGTCTAGCATGGGATGCTGGCGGACCAGCATGAGATTCTGGGATGCTGGTTTTCTGGTGGGCCAGCATGGGATGCTGGTTTGCTGGCGGACCAGCATGGGATTCTGGGATGCAGGTTTTCTGGCGGACTAACATGGGATATGCTGGATAGCTAGTCTAGCATGGGATGCTGGGATGCTGGTCTAGCATGGGATGCTGGCGGACCAGCATGGGATGCTGGTTGCTGGTTTGCTGGTCCAGCATGGGATGCTGGCTGCTGGTTTGCTGGTCCAGCATGGGATGCTGGGATGCTGGCAGACCAGTATGGGATGCTGGTTTTCTGGCGGACCAGTGTAGCATGGGATGCTGGGATGCTGGTCTAGCATGGGATGCTGATTTGCTAGTCTAGCATGGGATGCTGGCGGACCTATTGCCGCTTCTATTTGTAAGCTTCTCTGACAACGTACATGACAAGCTGCTTCTTCTTCGGCTTTTGCCTTGATCCTCAACATGACCGCGGACACTGCCTACTAGTGGTCTGCATGCACGTCGACGTGGACAACAGAAGTATAAATGAAAACAGACGCATAGCCTACGGCGCAGAGGCTCCGGCGTAGGTCCGACGCAGAAGTATAAATCAGCCTTAAGGGTTTTGGTCCTCCAGACTGCCACTGCCAGCTCTTTAATGAATAAAGAGACCCTGGTGCTGCTTTTGATTTTCTCCCACATGTTCTTCCTTAAGTGTATAGTCCCACCCAAGACAATATGAAAACACCACAAAAAATATATGAATAAATATAAGAATAAATGGTTATAAATGGAAAATTACCTCATCCATAAAAATCTCTACTCATTTATAAAACTGATCTAAGATCAGGTAAAAACCATATAGACACTGGTTCATGGGCTCACAGAGATAATTGCAAAACATTTTGAAACAGTTATGACGTAATGAAGCCTCGTTTACTGAAATCATGTGACTTTGGCAGTTTGATACTGGCTCCGAATCACTGGTTCAAAACAAATGATTCGCAAGGGTTCACAAATCAGTGTTTTGAAAGTGCCCATCACATATTTGTGTTGGTTATGAAATGCGGTCTGGTACAATTTGAAACGAGTTGGTGTATCTCGAAGTGCTTGCGTGGAGTATGTTTTAGGCTGAATGCACATCATTCAAACTGTGTTATGCTGTGTTATCCCGGATTCATTCTGCTGCTTTGAGACTCTGGTATGCGTTAATGCAAAGCCTGTTTAGGGATGTTAGTAACTTCAGAGTGAATGTGTCACTGTGGTTTGCCTTCTGCTGCTCGCAGTTTGTCTCTCTCGGCTAAATTGTTGATAACACGGAGCCAGAGAACTGCTGGGGGGCTCGCTGGGGAATTTTAGGATTGCTTAACCTTGTTTTTCTTGGAAATATTCGTATGAGAGAAATTGTGTTTATCCGAGCCATATGCTGCCTGTGCTGATTACGTAACCTCATCGGCCTTTAACCGTAAGAATGTGAGGAGAGATTCCAGGAGAAACAGACTAGACTATTTACAAAAGAAAATGATGTTAGCATGCGTGTTTTCTACACACTTTAAAAATTTACATTATTACAGTCCAAAAGTTTGGGGTCGGTGAGATTTTTTAAATGTTTTTTTTTTTTTTATATAAAAAAATACAGTAAAATTGTGAAATATTATTACCATTTAAAATAGCTGTTTTCAATGTGAATATATAGTAAACTGTAATTTATTCCTGTGATCAAAGCTGAATTTTCAGCATCATTACTCCAGTCTTCAGTGTCACATGATCCTTCAGAAATCATTCTAATATGCTGATTTGATGCTCAAGAAACATTATTATCAAAGTTGATAACTGTTGTGCTGATTCATATTTTTGTGGAAACTGTGATACATTTTATTTTTCAGGATTCTTCAATGAATAGAAAGTTAAAAAAGAGCCTTTATTTGAAATAGAAATTTCTGTAACATTATAAATGTCTTTACTGTCACTTTTCGATCAATTGAATGCTTCTTAGCTGAATAAATAAATAAATAAAAAAATAAAAATTTTACTTACCCCAAACTTTTGAACGGTAGTGTATTATTAAAGTATACATTTTAGTATAAACAAATTGAGAAATCGACCTGTGCAAATGCTAATAATAATTCACACACAAAACCTAAAAAAAACAAAAAAAACCAAAACCTGATTTCCACAAAATTAAAATGCCCATCATTCATAGTTATGCACGTCACTTGCTTTTTGCGTGTTTACTATATGTGACCCTGGGCCGTCATAAGTCGCACAAGTATATTTGTAGCAATAGCCAACAATACATTGTATGGGTCAAAATTATCTATTTTTCTTTTATGCCAAAAATCATTAGGATATTAAGTAAAGATCATGTTCCATGAAGATATTTTGTAAATTTCCTACCGTAAATATATCAAAAATGTATTTTTGTGAGTGGATATGCATTGCTAAGGGCTTCATTTGGACAACTTTAAAGGTGATTTTCTCAATATTTAGATTTTTTTGCACCTTCAGATAACTTTCCAGATTTTCAAATAGTTGTATGTCGGCCAAATATTGTCCTATTCTAACAAACCATACATCAATGGAAAGCTTGTTTATTTCAAAAAATTGACCCTTATGACTGGTTTTGTGGTTCAGGGTCACATATATCTTTGCTATTTTGCTGTAACGTTCATCTAGCACACTTAGCTGTTTTTAACATATTTTATGATGGTTAATAATATTGAGCACCTTACATTTCAGATAATATTGGGTCTGTTAGTATATATTACATCATCTTCCCAAGGGTAATCTGTCGGCTATAACGAAGACTTTATATATAGGAAGACGGTGCACTCATTTTACTTATGAATGGGAGAAAGTGCAGTGTGCATTATGGCAGAATAAGTTCCGTCTTCTAAATAAAAGAGCCAATCGCTGATTGATAAAGCTGGACTAACCTGAAAAAAAATTCTTTTTAATGCTATTTGAGCATAAGAAACGACATTTATGGGTCAGTTCATGTCAGATTTTGTTGCTGATTTGAAATATGTTATTTAATTGTGAGTTCGGCAAGCAGTTTTTGAGATTTCAGGATTCCCCCATTCAAATAGATAGGACTTGGTCTTGGATGCCCGAAATAGCTGCTCGGAGGCGTTGCAAATATGGCCGCCGAGTGAACAGACTTTCCTTGAAAGGGATTTTGGCTATACAGTACATTATAGGAAATGTCAGTACTCGTGGACGGTGTTTTAAACTGTTAAGACGTTTATATTTAAACTGTTAGGGTTTAAATATAAAAGGGTTTATATTTTCATCTATTGACTCCTGAAATTTACTTTTTAGGGTGATTGTGTGCAGCACTGTGGGAAATCATAAATCTGAATGAATTTTCATTCCCATCTGCTCTCATTTATTGCTCACATGTTAACATTTACTGTAATGACTAACATCAGTGAAGCTTATTAAACAAGGGGAAATTCAACTATGCGTTAGTAACAAAACTGGCCCAACAGTCATTTGATGTTTTGTCTAGACAGCAGTTCACAGACAGACAGATATATGAATGCCTGTGGGCAACTTTAGTGCCGTGTTGTGATCTTAAACTCTTCCATGCATATTTGTGAGATCTTTTTATGGTTTTTGCAGGAGAAAGTGGTGATTGGAATTGCTTATGACTGCACGGAGAAGATGGTGTATTGGACAGACATCAGCACACCTGCCATTAGCAAAGCTAATCTACAAGGAGGAGAACCCATCCATCTCATTAAATCAGGTTCATTTAGACTTGTCCTAATGTCTTTCCAAACCTGCATGATTCACCGTCTTCTATGGATCACAAAAGAGAGTTTTAAATGAAAGTGACTTTAATTTTGATTTCATAGGACACTGGTTAAAATCATCTCAAACTATAGACCTTATGCGCCAGAGAACCAAGCGTGCCGCCATCTTTATAATATTGTGTTTGAACTTCCGTTTTTGCGGTAGCTCTGTACATTTCTATGGCATCACTGTCAAAGAATAATTAGCTGGTGAAGTGGATTTACTTGTTGTAGAGTTAATGAAAGTTATCGTGAGCATTGTAATGTTTAAAGCAGATGTCTTAACAAATGTCAGTAGAACGGGAAGATTTTAAAATAAGCAGTTCATTCATAAATACATAAGATTGCTGTGGAAATACAAACCGGAAGACAAAAGACAACAAGCGCAGCACTGAAAAGGGGCGGGGCTACATAAGGTCTATAGGTGGGCGATATTTCAAAAATATCATATCACAGGATCACAATCCACAGTCTTTTTCATGCTGGTTTTTAAGACTAGTTATTTTTTGCTATTTACTGAGCAGTACACTATGGAATTTGTTTCCGCAAGGGAATAAAAATAAAAAAGGTAATTGTGACTTTTTATCCCACAATTCTGACATTTTTCTCGCAATGGCGAGCAAATAAACTACGCAATTGCAAGTTATAAAGTCCGAATTGCAGGATATAAACTTGCAATTCTGAGAAAAATTCTTAAAAAGTTGCAGTTACCTTTTTTTTATTATTATTCCATGGTAGAAACAAGCTTCCATTAAAAAATAAATAAAAAAAAATAAAAAATTGAATAATCAAATAAGAATCATAATCAAATAAGAAACTGGATAATCAAATGTAAAAAATATAGCTGCGAGCAGCAATTATCGGGGTTCAAGGGCTTTAAGGCCTTTAAGCACATGTGTAACCATTTTGACCATTTACAGTAAATACACGAAATTTACCATAGAAAATACATAGTTTGTAAAGTTTTTTAACAGTTATTGATGTTGAGCCAAAAACCTAGGACTAGTTCACCAAAGTTGGTTTTTGAAATAATCTCCAATATTTAACAAACGATTCGATGGACAGCGGCGGTCCTAGAGGCAGTTGCTCAGAATGAGGAGTTATACCATGTGGTACGAATGCCGTGGCCATGCGTGAAAAAAATTGTGCGATACACGATCCTTTAAGCACATGAAACACACAAAGGCGCCCCCCAGTGGCCGATTTCTTTTGAATTTCTCACAGGCCGTGAGTCAAACAGGCCCAGTGAGTTTCATTCCGATCGGCCTCCGTTAACCTTGTCTGATAGCTGCTCAAACTTCAGTGGCTGACATGTTTTTCAAGATACGTCAATGTCCTCATAGACAATCATGGCACCTTGGACGAAGACACCACATGCCAGTTTTTAAGTCGATCGGACTAACGGTGAAGTAGTTATAGCAATTTTTATGTTTTTTCCTACGCACTTGAACCCCTAATAAAACACTGCATAGTTGTCACATACTGCTGGTCAGTAAACACAACGAAGGAGAGTCTTTATTTTAAATCCAAAAATACTCAGGAGAATACAGGAACAAGGAAGATCCAACACTAACCAAACGTGCATAGTTTCGTTACGTCATGTTAACGCAAGACAAAGAACTGGGGAGAACTAAGGACTTAAATACATGAGGGAGATAACTAACAGAACTAAGAACAGGTGAAGTACTAATTAGGAACCATGGAAACAACCTAGGGCATGATAATTAACTAGAGAAACAAACAAGCAAGGATCAGGAACACAGGCAAACGGGCACAGGGAAAACCAAACTAAAACACAGTGAATCTAAACAGAACCAAAGCTTAAACCTGACAATAGTCTTCACTCTGTGAATTAAATACATTCTTATCAAAGCTACAAAAGTTCTTAACTTATTAAAAGTATATTCCGGTGTGTAAATCGCGTGAAAGTTTAAACGAGCAAGGCTTTAAAATGCATGCACATAATAAACTTTCATGCCAACGAAGAACATCAATATGATAATCAAAAACAATAATAATCAAAAAACAGCCATCCCAGCTAACAGGGGATGTTCTCAGAACTTTAGCTAACGTTCTGGCAAGAGTTTCGAACAAACGCTCTTCCAGTAATGTTAACAGAACATTCTTTCAAAGTTACTGGTATTTAATAATGTTCTCAAAACATCAGCACTGAAACATTATTTATACTTCGTTCATGGAACATTTGTTACACTTGTTACTTTTGAATGTTCTCTGAACATTCTGAAACATTCCCATAATGTTTGCAAAATGATAAAACGGGATGTTCCCTACATATTTTTGTTAGCTGGGATTGAACTGCAACTAATAGAATGTGCACTGTAGCACAACACTAACCATCTTCCAATAAAGGCAGGTCGTTTTAATCATCCCCGTCTAATACGGTCATATCACACACCACTATCTCAAACTGACCTTTGTTTCAGATCTTGGCAGTCCTGAGGGCATCGCAATTGACCATCTGGGCAGAAACATGTTTTGGACAGACTCCATGAAGGACAGAATTGAAGTTTGTTCATTAGACGGATCCCAGCGGCGTGTCTTGGTTAACACAGACCTGGTTAACCCGAGAGCCATCCTCACCGACCCCACAAACGGGTATGTGACTAATTAGGAACAACCAGTGGCCAGTTGCATAAATGGCTTAGACTAGTTAGTCTTCAATTTCTTTACTTTAATACTGGTCAACTTACATAAAAAGGTAGATTGTTCTAATTTGAATCATAAAAGTAAGACTGACTAGTTGGTCAGACTAGTTATTTTATGCAACTGGCCACAGGGTCTAAAATTAACACTTAAAATGTGAGTGACAGAGTGATTTTGGCAAGTAAAGAAAATGCTACTTTCCTCTCAGATAGAAATGCAACGTAGTACATGTTTAAATTGTATGAATGATAATCTGACCTTTTTAAGTGATTCAATAATATTCAGTAATAAAGGCTTTTTACACAGGTGAGTTAAGGCTGCTCTGTGCCTGCTCAAAATTCTGTGTAAAGACATAATGCTGCATAAAAGCCAGACCAAATTATGCCTGCTCTGACCCACCTCAGTCTCTAGTGTCAAAGTATACAGTTGAAATTGCTGTGTAAATGCCACCTCAATAAAGTCTGTGTAAAGACACCTTAATGCCAGCTCTGAAGTGCTTCTGTGCCACATTTGTAAATGCCTCCGCATTAAACAGTGTGTGAAAAGACACCTAAATGCCAGCTCTGAAGCACTTCTGTACCACATTTGTAAATACCTCAGCATTAAACAGTGTTACGACAGCTATAAGCCAGCTCTGAAGCGCTTCTGTGCCACATTTGTAAATTTCTCCACATTAAACAGTTAAGACACCTAAATGCCACCTCGATAAAGTCTGTGTAAAGACACCTTAATGCCAGCTCTGAAGCACTTCTGTGCCACATTTGTAAATTTCTCCGCATTAAACAGTGTCTTAAGACATCTAAATGCCAGCTCTGAAGCGCTTCTGTGCCACATTTGTAAATGCCTCCGCATTAAACAGTGTGTTAAGACACCTAAATGCCAGCTCTGAAGCGCTTCTGTGCCACATTTGTAAATTTCTCCGCATTAAACAGTGTCTTAAGACATCTAAATGCCAGCTCTGAAGCGCTTCTGTGCCACATTTGTAAATTTCTCCACATTAAACAGTGTCTTAAGACATCTAAATGCCAGCTCTGAAGCGCTTCTGTGCCACATTTGTAAATGCCTCCGCATTAAACAGTGTTAAGACACCTTAATGCCAGCTCTGAAGCGCTTCTGTGCCACATTTGTAAATTTCTCCACATTAAACAGTCTTAAAACATCTAAATGCCAGCTCTGAAGCACTTCTGTGCCACATTTGTAAATACCTCAGCATTAAACAGTGTTAAGACACCTAAATGCCAGCTCTGAAGTGCTTCTGTGCCACATTTGTAAATGCCTCTGCATAAAACAGTGTGTGAAAAGACACCTAAATGCCATCTCTGAAACGCTTATGTGCCACATTTGTAAATGCCTCAGCATTAAACAGTGTGTAAAGACACCTTAATGCCAGCTCTGAAGTGCTTCTGTGCCACGTTTGTAAATTTCTCCGGATTAACCAGTGTGTAAAAACACCTTAATGCCAGCTCTGAAGTGCTTCTGTGCCACATTTGCAATAATAATTCGGCATAATAATAATACAGTTTTGTTTATATACTCATTCTTGGCATTATGTGATTTCCAAAGTACCACAAATTTCTGCAGTGAAATAGTTATTGCGAAGTGTTTTCAATGTCTGTTTCTCCATCAGCTACATCTACTGGGCCGACTGGAACAGGGACTCCCCCAAAATTGAGATGGCTTACATGGACGGTACAAATCGGAGGGTCCTGGCCAAGGATGACTTGGGCCTCCCCAACGGTTTAACTTACGACCCTCGGACATCTCTGCTGTGCTGGGCGGATGCCGGTATGGCTCTAGTTCAGGCCTCACGCTGAGAAACATT
The DNA here is from genome assembly GCA_039654765.1 of Mylopharyngodon piceus. NCBI lineage: Eukaryota > Metazoa > Chordata > Actinopteri > Cypriniformes > Xenocyprididae > Mylopharyngodon > Mylopharyngodon piceus. The sequence continues at coordinate 2,355,897 of CM077450.1, read as the reverse complement.
CACTAGTGCAATAAAGTCACAGCAGTTTGAGCCTTTCGGCGGAAAAACAACTTATTTTGATAACTTGTTTAGCTTATTAAAGCTACAGGCTCCATAAAATGCTTTGCTTGGTTGAAACCTTTGTATTGATGGTGATGTTTGGTGTTTTTGATGCAGGTACACATAAAGTGGAGTGCATGAATCCGCAGCAGGGCAGTCGGACGCAGCTTATGGAGGGAATTCAGTATCCCTTCGGAATGACTACTGATGGAAGGAACCTCTACTACACTGACTGGACGAGGTGAACCTTCCCTTTAACGAGATGAGAAGTTGACTGAAATCAAGTGCTTTCAACAAATAGTTACATCGTTGCATCATAGGCCCCTCCCACTGGCGTTCAGTTGTTTAACCTACCTACAAATACATTGCCACATATAAATTATTAAGTAATTAAGAATAATGAGCAGTGCAAAAACAACTTGTTACAGCAGTGAGAATTTGGGAGGAAAATGTGCTTAATTTTCATGAAATGATGCAAAACAGTTTTAATTGTTCTTAATGCAAAATGCAGTTCTCAGTTTTTCTTCTTTTGATGTAGATTTTATTTTTCGTGTATGATTAGCAGAGTATTGTATGCATTACATTAATGCACTTGCGTCTTTAAAGTTTGGAATCATTAAGATTTAAAATTATTTTTTTATGTTTTGAAAGAGTCTCTTCTGCTCACGAAGGCTGCATTTATTTGATAAAAATGCAGTAAAAATTGTGAAATATTATTACAATTCAAAATAGCTGTTTTCAATGTAAATATATTGTGAAATGTAATTTATTCCTGTTATCAAAGCTGAATTTTCAGCATCATTACTCCAGTCTTCAGTGTCACATGATCCTTCAGAAATCATTCTAATATGATGATTTGATGCTCAAGAAACATTTATGATTATTGTCAATGTCTGCATAATATTTTTGTGGAAACCAGGATACCATTCAAAAGTGGGGTAAGTAAGATTTTAAAAATGAACAAAAACATCCTTTTATTCATCAAGGATGCATTAAATTGATCAAAAGTGACATTAAAGATATTACAAAAGGTTTCTATTTCAAATAAATGCTGTTCTTTTCAACTTTCTATTCATCAAAGATTAAACAAAAATATTAAGCAGCAAAAACGGTTTTCAACAATGATAATTATAAGAACCATTATTAATAATTCAGTGCCAAAAATAATTGGTAATTTCTGAAGGATCATGTGACACTGAAGACTGGAGTAATGATGCTGAAAATTCAGCTTTGATCACAGCAATAAATTACATTTTAACATATATTCACATAGAAAATGATTTTAAGTGTATTTCTGATCAAATAAATGCAGCCTTGGTGAGCAGAAGAGAAAAACATTAAATAATCTTCATTATTCATATATACTGTACATTCATATGTATCATAAACATAAAGAGTTTTTCCTGATGGTTGTGTGTGTTTGTGTTGGATCAGGGGTGCTGTAGTCGTGGTGGATCGCTACTCTAGAACAGAGGTCGATGAGTTCCAGCCTCAGAAACGAACACGTCTGTACGGGATCACCACTGCACACGCCCACTGCCCCTCTGGTATGATTTCTCTTTCTCATGTGTTTCAGTTCTTAGGGCCCGTTCACACCAAGAACTATAACTATAAAGATAACTATATTATCATCCACACCAGCGGACGATATCGTTCTGTTTATTACACCTGACAGGTGAAGTGAATAACACTGATTATCTCTTCATCACGACACCTGTTAATGGGTGGATATATTAGGCAGCAAGTGAACATTTTGTCCTCAACGTTGATGTGTTAGAAGCAGGAAAAATGGGCAAGCGTAAGGATTTGAGCGAGTTTGACAAAGGCCAAATTGTGATGGCTAGACGACTGGGTCAGAGCATCTCCAAAACTGCAGCTCTTGTGGGGTGTTCCCGGTCTGCAGTGGTCAGTATCTATCAAAAGTGGTCCAAGGAAGGAACAGTGGTGAACCGGAGACAGGGTCATGGGCGGCCAAGGTGGGGAGCGAAGGCTGGCCCGTGTGGTCCGATCCAACAGACGAGCTGCTGTAGCTCAAACTGCTCAAGAAGTTAATGCTGGTTCTGATAGAAAGGTGTCAGAATACACAGTGCATCACAGTTTGTTGCGTATGGGGCAGACCAGTCAGGGTGCCCATGCTGACCCCTGTCCACCGCCGAAAGCACCAACAGTGGGCACGTGAGCATCAGAACTGGACCACGGAGCAATGGAAGAAGGTGGCCTGGTCTGATGAATCACGTTTTCTTTTACATCACGTGGATGGCCGGGTACGTGTGTGTCGCTTACCTGGAAAACACATGGCACCAGGATGCACTATGGGAAGAAGGCAAGCCAGCGGAGGCAGTGTGATGCTTTGGTCAATGTTCTGCTGGGAAACCTTGAGTCCTGCCATCCATGTGGATGTTACTTTGACACGTACCACCTACCTAAGCATCGTTGCAGACCATGTACACCCTTTCATGGAAACGGTATTCCCTGGTGGCTGTGGCCTCTTTCAGCAGGATAATGCGCCCTGCCACAAAGCAAAAATGGTTCAGGAATGGTTTGAGGAGCACAACAACGAGTTTGAGGTGTTGATTTGGCCTCCAGATTCCCCAGATCTCAATCCAATCGAGCATCTGTGGGATGTGCTGAACAAACAAGTCTGATCCATGGAGGCTCCACCTCGCAACTTACAGGACTTAAAGGATCTGCTGCTAACATCTTGGTGTCAAGATACCACAGCACACCTTCAGGGGTCTAGTGGAGTCCATGCCTCGACGGGTCAGGGCTGTTGTGGCAGCAAAAGGGGGACCAACACAATATTAGGAAGGTGGTCATAATGTTATGCCTGATTGGTGTATACATATATATGGTTTTTTAATGTAACCTATCAGATGGTATTTAGGTGTTTGAGGCTATTTTTATATGAAATAGGTGTTGCATTTCATATATTAATCTGAACCCCTAAAACAAAGGTTGAAATTATCATAATTTGTACCATTAATGCAGCTAATGTGAGATGGTCAATGTTCCCCATCAGGTCAAAACTACTGCTCGACCAATAACGGAGGCTGCACTCACTTGTGTCTCGCGACACCTGCTGGCCGCTCATGCAGATGTCCAGACAACGCTGTAGGACTGGGCTGTGTGGAGCGGGAAGGCAGGAACTGAAGATTCAGAGAAATGTGAGCAATTACATGGCAGTTCCTTCACGACCGTTCATCTGAACAGTTATACTTATTGTTGTGAAGCTTCATGATCAACTGAAAGATGCAATAAAGCCACACTCTCTATTAAAGATTATGAAATGCATTCGTGCCTTAAATATGCTCACGGTGCTTTAAAAAGCAATTAAATGCTAATGAGGTCATTGTGAATATCTCTTTGCAAACAGCAGAGTATCCTTTCTAAGAGGTAAAGAAATTATACAATTGTGAAATTACCTGACATAAATAAATGTTTACACATACAACTTTGCAATAAAATCATATTTTGTTTATTTAGCCTTGTCGTATTTTTATATATTGTTCGAGTGCTTGTTTTCTAATTAAAACTCTCATGCTGTGATAATGAATCTCAGAAGGGAACACAGGTAAATAAAGCACTTGTGCTCAGGAATAACCACCAGATGGCAACAGCAGCCTAAAAATCAGCCGGAAATGTTGTCCTTCCCTTAGCAAACCATTAGATTGTCTGGTTATTCTTTTCACTTCTCTTTGACTGTTCACATCATTAATTACATCACAATATTCTTTGATTTATGTACTTATTATTATTTTACATTTAACAATTGTGTTATCAAGTATTGTCGCCACTGAAAAATTTCAGCTGATTTCAGTATGATAACTGGAAATGTAATATATTTCAGGTAAATTAATAGAAATTATCAAATATGGACACCATTTTTTTCTCAAACAGCCTTTCTGTCATGATCATGGAATTAATAATGTAAAGTCTGATAAATAAAAACATTTTGAGATGGAAAAATTAATAGTGATGCATTTAAATTTATACAAACATATGATTAAATACATGCATAATATGTTATGGATAGTTAAAATGTGTTTTATAATATAAGGGAAAATTCTAATAATTGCTAAAAGTTGAAACTTTATAATTTTTAAACAATTAATCAGAAATTCAACAATAATAAACAAGAATAAAATATGAATACGATCAATGTGCTATTGAATATTAGTTAGATCAGGATGAAATATGAGTAATTTATGGTAGTACTTTGACGTTTAATGCATGAAGAAGACTGACTCAAACACTTAAATAATAATTTAGTAATCAGAAACCTCTTTTTTCTGTAGATTTGAAAGAATTAGAAAATTATATGGTTTCTATTAAGGACAGTACAAACAAAAAAGCTGTTAAAACCATTAATTTATTTAATTCATTTAAGATTTTGTGAAATATCAAAACCTTTTATTGTTTATTTGGTTTATTTAGTTTTGTTTTTATTTACTTTATCATTTGGTTGATATTGTATTTTATATTTTTGTATCTTTAACCCTGGCATTTTTTGTTTCTGTTTTGTAATTGTTGTTCAAGAATTAATAAATAAATAAATTAAAAAACAAACAAAACACTTAAATTATGAATGAATCTGTACAAAAGAATGGTGACATCATGGAACAGTGGCCTCAAATCTGATCAGAGATCAGACTTAAAATCCGTTTGAATAATTTACTGCTTCGGGCTTTAAAAACATCCCCTTATTCCCACAATAAAGAGGAAAATAAAAAAGAGATGCTCTGTGACTGGCGAACATTATTCTTTACTGTGACTGGAGCTCCCGGAGCCGCTGCGCAATGGCGTCATCACGTCAGCCCCGCCCACAGCGGGAACAAGAGCGTAAGCACCTAAGCCCCGCCCTTACAGGGGGGACACGATTGGCGTCATCAGAATGACTGGTGAGAGGGAGCGTCCGCAGAGGCCGCGGATTTGATTGACAGGAGATTAGCGTCTATTCAACCAATGACTACTTAGGATTCTGTTTTGTGGGCGTTATTTCCTGTACTGTTTTGCATGTCATTTTTTTGTCTTCTAAATTGCTTGTGTATATGTTAGAAGAAAGACCGGAGACGAGGTACGTAAATTGTAATTATATTTAACTGTACATGTCTTAACCGTTACGTTTAGATTAACAATACGTCTACAGTGATTAAAATGGCTGGTTGGTTTTGTGCAACCTCATATTAGACAGAAGTAAATCAATGAGTGTTAGCCTAAGCTGTGCTGCGGGATATTCTGCGTCTGTTGATGCGTGAAATGATTCAGATACACGCAAACATGAGTTCCTGTCTGCAGGAACGAACCATGCAATCTTTATTTGTTCTAGTGAATGCATTTTTTACTGGTTAATTCACGCTGATGTTGACACCGAAGCTAATATAAGTCTCAACTTGTATTCAACGGGAAGCAGTGCACTAATATTACTGCTTAATTGGTCTGCTTGCACTGTAACTTGACAGCAACTGTCAGCTAGATGGAATAAACTGACAGGAATACTTTTGCCAACTGTAATTTGCAGTTGAATGGTGCAGTGCAGAGCCCAATTCGCGCCAGCCGCACATTCAAAAGTTGTAACGTTATTTCATCTCTGTAGGCAGTAACGGATTTAACGGACTTTACATCTCTTAATCCGGAGGGAGCCCTAATGAAATGATGCGGCGTTCCCGCGCATGCAGTTCAAATTTAACCGCTGGATTTTAAGCTTCTGTCAGCTGCTGTGGATGAACCGGAGCCGGTGGCGGTCAGCTGGACATGGCCAGCTCACACCTGGCTGATCTGTCCCAGGCCTGGGAGAACTACATGGACTGCCGTGCACAGGGCGCAGATCTGCAGGTAAGCGCTAGTTACTAAGTAGACGAGGAACGGTTTTCATGACAAACTTTTTATGTGGGCTTGTAAAAGATTTGCTGGAAAGCTGGGGAAAAAGCATTGAAGTGTTAAAGTTATGCAGTGTAAACAGAGATGTGAATGCAAATTTCCAGTGGAATTTTTTAATACTTGAATTGTTTTCTTTGTTTGTTTGTTTGTTTTTTTGAAAGCAACCATCTATCCATTTTAAAGAAGCACTATGATGGTACTGCCTCATTCCATACCGTACGATATATCGTAAGAACTCGATATACCGTCCAGCCCTACTCTGAAGCGATTCCAACGATATTGTTTCTCTGTGCCATTATCGTTATAGTTGTGGTGTGTATTCTTTTATATTTTGAATGATTTTTATAACTTTATCTTTATCGGTATCATTATAGTTATCGTTATCACACTTTAGATGCCACAAACATCATTTCCCCCCTACTAACTATAGTACTGTTTATTTTGTTTATTTATTTGAATTATTCTAAAAAAAAAATGTATTTAAATCAAATTTAAAAAATTTATTTTAAAGGGTTAGTTCACCCAAAAATGCAATTTCTGTCATTAAGTACTCACCCTCATGTCGTTCCAAACCTTCGTTCATCTTCGTAACACAAATTAAGATATTTTTGATTATATATGACTCGTCCATAGACAGCAATATAATCAACACTTTCAAGGTCCAGAAAGGTACTAAAGACTTCGTTAAAACAGTCGACGTGACTGCAGTGGTTAATTTTATGACAAGAAAACTTTTTGTGCGCATAAGCAAAACAAAAATAACGACTTTATTCAGCAATCTCTTATCTTCTGTGTCATTCTCATACGTTGTTTACGTTCAGCGTTTCCAGGTTCTACATCAGAACGGCGACTCATTATTGGCCGGCTCCTGCATCAGCATCACACGTATGCGTCGTGCTGCTCACATGATCAAAGCTGATTGGCCAGTACCGAGCCGGTGTCCTGACATTTCATCCTACCCGTCAGATTGTCCTACCCGGGCTTACTGTACGTGCGCACATCAATATTGCATCATTTTTGTCATGATAAATAACACAAAATTACTGTATTTGCATTATTGTAAGGGTAGGTTTAGTGTTGGGGTAGGTGTAGACATTAATAAAGCACAATCTGATAAGTAGCATTTTTCGCTATCGATTTATACTTGTTCTAACGATTAATGCTATATCATATTGTGCTACCACTACTGTACTTGCATTGTTATAAGGGTAGGTTTAGGGTTGGGGTAGGTGTAGATGTTAATAAAGCCATAAACCACGTTAATATCACGCTGGAAGCACAATCTGATAGGTAGCATTTTTCGCTGTCAGATTTTGCTACTCACTGTTTCAATGGGAGGTAGCAAAATCTGACAGGGTAGCACAAATTGTCAGAACACTGGCATTCGGACGTAAACGCGGAAACCTTCACTGTGCTTACTGCATCACTTGCGTAAGGATAATGACAGGGAAGAGAAGAGATTGTTGAATAAAGTCATTATTTTTGTTTTGTTTTTGCGCACAAAAAGTATTCACGTCACTTCATAAAATTAAGGTTGAACCACTGCAGTCACGTCGACTGTTTTAGTACCTTTCTGGACCTTGAAAGTGTTGATTATATTGCTGTCTATGGACGAGTCAAAAGCAGAAGCTTTTATCCAAAGAAACTTACAAGAGAGAGAAAAAACCCATGGTACTACAATGGTTTGGTGTGTATTTGTTGGTGCCGTCATAAGCTTTTTAACATCACACAGCAAGAAACAATTTGCAAAAAGCATGTAGATATAAATACTTCCATAATAACTTCCAATACTTGCAGAGATATCCTTCTTAATCATATTTGCCGTATGCGTATCTGTTGACAGCAGCTGTCATGGAGCGACGGCCAGGCCTATATCAGATTATGTTGACTGTTGGTTTGATTCTCCCTGTACTTTGCTAGTCTGGCGTCTGGCGCGAAACTAGCTGTGAATCCATGTGGTTTTTATCATAAGATGCCCAAGCAATGATCAGACTAGACAGTCTGAGTGACAGTGCATTTAGACTGCTTTTTTATAATTTGTTTTGCATTCTAAAACGCGGCCATATTGACCCGTCAAAGCCCCTCTGGGTGTTTGGGTGGAGTAGATTAAGTGGTTAAAAGCCTGTTGGCCTAATGCACTTTCTGTCAACTGGCTTATTTAGCTTCTTGAGATTGAACTGTGGAGGTGTTTCCTTACTGAACCCTGAACTTCAACATGAGGTATCCGAGGATGAGGATGAGTTATGTTCTGATGGTGGTTTTTGGTTATTGGTCAGTGATAGAGCCTGCCAGATAAAGTCTGTATTATTAAGAACTAGTTTGAGGTTTAAAGTGTGTAATTTCTGCAATCTACCATTAGTCAGACAAACAGATAGTCCTTCCCAACACTTTTTGTGCTTCATCAGACTGTAGGCTACTGTACAGGGTCTTCTTGTTTTGATATTGATGTAAGCGTGTGGGTGTGTTTCTGTTAACGCGTGTTTGTGGTTGTGCACTTTACACTTCAGTTTCCTGCTGTATGGTTTCATCAGATGACAGTTCTTGTCAACGCTAAACGCTGACGCCGTACGACTAGTAAACATTGCGTGAAGACTGTCTCTCTCTTATGGAAGCTAGTTTCCACCACGGAAAAAAAAATGTAAAAGATAATTGCGACTTTTTAATCTCACAATTCTGACTTTTTTTTTCTCACGATTGTGTGATATAAAGTTGCAAAACATGCATTTTGGTCTGGGACAGCCAGTAGGACAGCGGAAAAGCGTGTGGTTAGAGTAACGCATCCAGTTAATGGATGAACTTAAGCATTCAGTTTAACCTTTACCAACCACATCTTCACTGCACACTCAACATGGTTCACATCTAAAGGCTTGATCACACCAAGAACGATAAAGTGACAACATTTCAGTGTTGCTTTAAATCAGTTGAGGTTTGCGTGAGATGGTTTTAAGATCAGATTTGATAATGGGATGTTGTTCACTGACAGGATGCTTGCTGGTCTCACTTCTTGTAGCTTTTCATGTCTAGTAGCGATTAGTTTTTACACTTCAGGAGAGAGTTTTTTTTAGATTGGTTCTCTACACACTGAATTGATTGATTGTGGGTAAGTTAGTCATTTAAAATGTTTCATTCTCATTTGTAGTGGTGCAACGGTTTCATGTGAACATCTAATGTTCCTGATGAAATAGAAGTTGTGATTACTTGAGATAGTTGTATGTTCTTGTAGCAAGTGCAGATGCAGTTGCTGAGTTTGTCGAGCTGTGATCGAGAAGTCTCTGGTAGAGTAATCAGGTTTCCCTGTGAGGTCTGTCCATCAGTCGTCACAAATGAAGATACGTTCTTCCCGTTGAGCTTTAAACGAACAGTTCAACCAAAAATGAAAGTTCAGGGCTCCAAACTAACATTTGAGAGCAGTGGCGCTAAGTGCCACTAAGTTCTACTGAAGGTGGTGCCAACACCTGATTTGGTGGCGCTGTTTTTTTTTTTTTTTTTAATCATAAAAGTAATTTAATAATTTTACTATTGTTTTGCATTAATAAGTGCAGTTACTAATCATATTACATTTATTTATTGGGAATTTAACAGTGAAGTACTGAGCTTGAATTGAGATGTAGATAAAATTAACTTTTATTGACAACGGTAACGTGCAAAAACATTTTTATAGGAAAAATCTACTTTTATTAAATGTACCATACTTAACTAATCTCAGCCTCAGACGTCACGCCCACGCCAGACGTTTGGCTGAACGTCTGATGCATATGGCACACTTAACTGGAAACACTTCAGGAGTTTCGAAGTCGTCATCTGGTTGGTTTGAATTATACAGAATGTCTGGGGGTAAAAACTAGAAGGGATACAGCTACATGCACACATCAATATTGCGTCATTTAATATTTATTTATTTTATTTAATAACTGTATGTATTGTAAGGGTAGGTTTAGGGTTGGGGGTAGGTGTAGATATTAATAAAACACAATTTGATAAGTAGCGAATTTAATTTACTGTTATTTATCCTGAGATTTTGCATCACTTCCGGCCGTAGCTGTATCCTTTCTAGACACAACCGAATGCTGTCGTGCTTACAAGCGCTTACCAGGATCAAATAAACGCTGGATTTTCAAAAGTATGTGAAGTTCGCGGCTCCATTGTTGCAGTAAACTTGCTCTTGAATTAATAATTTATAGATGCATGCCGGTCTGTTATTGCAGGGACATTTCACGCCCCTAAACATGACGTGGAACAAAACAAACTGTGATTGGTTGCGTTACATGTAGGGCTGGGTATTGACACAATTTTCACGATTCGATTCCTATTCACATGCTTGCGATTCGATTCAATTACGATTCGATTCGATATCGATTATTTTGGATGTAGTATATCAGTTACAGTACATGGCAAATTTTCTAGAGGAAAAACATCTCTCAACTAATGCTGTAAACTACACATGGGAGTCAGCTGGTACTACATTACTATAATATTGAAGGTTAAAATTAACTTATTTATATACAAACACTTAAATTACACTCAGTTATGTTTTTTTTTATAATAAATAAAGTTTAGAATTGCATAATCATATTTCTACTCCAATTTGTTTTTTTTGTTTTTTTTTAAATATAAACATTTAAATCATGGCTGTCATAACTGATTTATTCAAACATGCATTAAATATTGAAGAACATGATAAATTAATATGTAACAGTGCATAGCAAAATTTATCAGAATGCTGCTCTCTAGAGTTCACTTTTCTAGCTGACTATGAGTTTATGGTCACTGAATATGTGACGTTACGTGACATTGTTTACAAGCTGTTTTATTGACGTCCTTCCGAGGTTGAAACACTGAGTAAGCGATTACATGAGACATGATATGGATTTCGGTAAGTTGTACTGTATATTTTAACATACCTTCAGATGTTTAGTCATGTTTATTTCGCGCAGTAACTGGTATTAAAGTGGAGGAGAGGATCAGTTCACATGCGCTCCGAGCTGCCGCTTCTCTTTAACTGAGGCGCTAAAGCGATCTGTCACGTCACATTAAACAGTGCCAAAACGGTATTTATTTTTTGAATCTCATAATAAGATGGACATCATTTGAAATCTGAGACTTTGCTTCATATCAAAAGTAACAAAGCACAAAGATTTTTGCGATTTATTGGATGGGAGGCGTGCTACATGTTCTGTTCATTCATCAACTGAAAGCAGACTAGACTAATCGATTCTTGGGATTTAAGAATCGATATCGGTTCGTAAAAATGAGAATCGAGAAATCGATATTTTTTTACCCAGCCCTAGTTACATGTCACTCAAAGGTCCTCTTGGGCGGTCCTTGGCCAATGAAAGCTGAGATGAGAGTCCAGACCTTCTGCCGTCAGTCTGAAGGTCTGGCTATGCGAGAAGTTTTGTTTGCCTATAAGTGTAGTTTTCCTTCATCTTTAAACTTTTAGTTTTACAAATCATCACATAAAAAAAAAAAAAAAAACATTAAAATTGGATAATATTTAGAGCTTTTAACTGCTGGAAAAAGTGTGAAGTCCTTGAAAAGTGCTTGAATTTCACTCTCAAAAGTTTGCATAAACCCTGAAATTAATAATGTAAAAGCATTGAAGTATTTCTGCCATAATACCATGGTTTCAGTAAGCGTTACTACATTAAATCCATGGTGATTTGTGGACTGGGAGCCTTAACTTGTTCGTTCATGGCACAGTGTTTCTCCTGGTTTCCACGTCAGTGCTATTTGATCGGATATCCGTGGTCTAAAGCAGAGAATTCAGCGCTGAAATGAATAATTTAAATGCTTCCCACTAGATCTCGCAGTGATGTTATTAATTTTGCGGCGAATTCAAGCGGTTTCTCACTGGATCTCCCAGCGGTGTGTAGTAAGCAGTGTCACGTGATCGAGATCGGCACGTGCTGAGCTCTCGGTTCGCTGTCTATTATTGCTTAATGCTGATAAACGGTCCGCATTACACAGCTCAAACGAGTAGCGTTGTTTCGTTTCACTTTTGTTTAGTTTGCCGTTTGATGTTTTTCATATGAAACAGAAATGGCAGCTCTTATCAGTTGTGCAATGTGGTGATCGCACCAATGCGGCCTCTAACAAAATTTAGTCACACTAGCAAAAAAAAAAGGTCGCAAAATGGGACCATTTAGTCGCAGTCTGGAGCCCTGTCACCCTTATGTTGTTGCAAAAAGTGATTTTAGGACACACAAAATGACTCAGATTGGGATGAATGGGTGGAGATTACAGGGATAATCTGATATTCTGACTGACCAATACTTTAGATCTTTTAATTTGTTAACATGACTTTTGGGAAGTTCACATGTCCTGTGGTGTGACCGGCAGGGAATCTCCATCAGCATCTCGGTTCATCAGAGTTAATCAGAAACATGAGTTCTTAATATTTTGCATCAACTGATCGATCTCATCAGCTCTTTCTCTGAAACAGCACCAGTCAAATGTTCAGACACAGCGCCAAAGGTTTTTAAGGCTGTGACTTGAGAGAATCATAAATTCAGTTTTTCTCAACCTGATAGTGCATCTCTGATGCAACTGTATTGCTCTGCTCATGTTTTAAATCAACATCTGCAGAGCTAAATATGTGAGTGCATTCTTAAAAGTGCTTCAGAAATCTGCCACAGGCATTTCTAAATCACATTTAGGCAATCGTTTTGGTTCAACGTCCTGTGTTTCTGCTTTTGTAAACTCTAAACGTCTATCCTCTCCGCCGACGCCCCACTTAATGCCAGATTGCACATTTTGCTTAGTGGACTAGTTAATTGACTCAACGCTTGAATAATTCATCTCTCTGGTGAGTCACGTTTCTATCGCTGTCTTACTGGCTGTGATGTAATAGATGCACGTTGCAACTGTTGTACGATTACTCATTTTTACTAGTCAACTAGCTGTCTAGAAAAGTCCGTTGCTTGTTGGTGGCTCAATGTTTACCTTATATACTAGTGGTTCAACGGATCACAAAACTCACGGTTCGGATCATATCACGGTTATTAAGTCACGGATCGGATCATTTTTCGGATCAGCACAAAAAAAAAAAAAAAATTGGGGGGTGGGGGGTAACTTTGCATTTATTACTTAGCTCACTTTAACTACTCCGATACCACAGCAGAAACTACTAGCCTAACTAATACATTATTAAAGGCAAGTGCACAGACTGTAAAAAGAACAAATACTGTACACTAATTACAAGCATAGATAAATACAACATAAAGTTACAAATAAATATAAGGTCTAACTGTAGTATTAATTTTTGTGTACAGAAATGTAATAATTAAATGTAAAATGACACTGTTCACTGTATAAATTTAATATAGATTAATCTTTGTTAAAGCTGTGTTTTGTCGTTTGATTTACATGACAGACAACAGCAGGTATTTATAGGTTGCTGTCACTTTAAGTGTAAGACCGCATGCACGCACACATTCGATAGATACACATCCGAATTCTCACCTCGTTCACTTAAGACATAACCGAATGTGTTTACTAGAATACTTGCCGAGAGGGGTATTTTGACTGTCATAATGCGTGTATGTGTCCATCCAAGTGCATTGAGGACGTGAAAGAGAAATCAATTTGGAGTTCGCGAGCTATCTGAAACGCGCCTCTCTCTCTCTGTGTGTGCGCGCGAGCCTTGTATGTATGTGCGTCTGTGCGCACCGATAACAGCGTGGCGTGCGATAGCCTACCGAATTAAATCTTCTTTTGCCTCTTCTAGCGCTGGAATGGTTTTGTATCTATTTAATATGTGAACTAGCAAGACAAAACATGAGCAAATGATAACCTTTCACTCTATTGCAGTTAAACTTGCAATTGATCCGCGAATCACATGTGTGCCGAACCGTGGGGCTTGGTCCGTACGGATCACGGATCAACAACGATCCGTTTAACCACTATTATATACTCTTTTAAAATAGTGTTCTTTATTGGTATTGATGGTTCCATGAAGAAACTTTAACGTCCATGAAACCTTTCCATTGCGCTTAAAGGCACAATATGTAAGATTTTTGGATTAAAATATCCAAAAACCAGTAGAACAGTGTTATATTTTGTTGACTTATGTACTTGCATTATCCCAAATGTTTCCAAGAATGTTTAAATCCGGAGAAATGAGCAATTTTAACCAGGACACGGGCCATGTCTGTGCGTCGCCTATGTCATAATAGCGGCGACTGTGTCATAATAAAAGTCCCGCTGCTCTCGAGCCGTGTGTCGCACTCGTCTCTCATTAGCAATCGCTCCAGCGGCCTCATTCAGCTCCACACCCTGCTTCATACTACAGTGATGTTAATAAATCTTTAATACAGTAGCTCATCCATGAACGTGATTTCTGCCCGAGTCTCGTCGAATTCTTTTCCACAGGCTGTAGACGTGAAGACATGAACACCTCCCATGATTCCACGAAATCAAGGCATCAAGCTACGCCTTTGTTTTGAATAAGTGACCTCTAGCGGCAAAATGTTCATAGTGTGCCTTTAATAGTGGAATAAAGCTTCTTTAGGTTTTTAAAATGTTCTTCACACTAAGAAAAAATGGTTCTGCTGGCACTGCTGTGGAAGATTTTATATAATATAAGATTTTTTTTTTCTGTGTCCAGCTTCAGCGGCCTATGCTGGTAACTTGATTAGTTTCTACTCTCCAAATGAGCTCAGGTCAAATCAGATGTCTACATCATCAGCGGGTTTTTGAACACATATTCGAGTTCACTTTATTTTAATGCATATGCATAGTTCCAAATATATTTGGCCATTACAAGATTGCTATATAAGGTAATGTCACATAGCCTCACTTGTGGTCAGACTCAGAGGAACCAATTGTGGTACGCTGCGCCACACTGTTTGTACCCTCATACTGCACAACCCTTCCATGTAAATGTGCATGTACATGTCTGTTAGACAGGCATCTGAGTTGTTTTTACTTCTGCATTTTACCATCCTGGTTCCTGGAGAAATGTAGAACTCAAAATTCTCCTCATGAAGCTCATCGTAAAAGCAAAGACCAAATTAGATCAGTCACAATTATGACCGGAAAAAACATTACACAACGGTCATATTCTGTTGGAACGGGGTCATACGGCAAACTAGCTGTCACCATCACGCGGCACAGATGAACTGGATTTAGAAATGTATCGACCTTGAGGTAGATCCACTTCAACAGGACAATTTAGCCAACTTTACAGATCACTGAATACTGTACTGGGGTGGGGGAGATTTTTAACATTAAAGTAATTTAATCATAGCATTACTATTGTTTTGCATTAGTAAGTGTAGTTACTAGTAATATTATGTTTATTTCTTGGGAATGAACATTTAACAGTAAAGCACTGAGCTTGAGTTGAGATGCAGATAAAATTAACTCTTATTAACAACAGTAACATGAAACAACCCTAATTTTTATAGGGGAAAATGTAAATATTCTACTCTTATTAAATGCACCATTGTTCTTCTATAGTATCATACTGAAATGACTGACAGTTTCAGTGATTATAAAAGGAGTGCTCTTTACTTGCTTTCTGTTGAATTCAGGTCGCAGCTGTTTTTCATGACACTGTGACTTTTCATATTTTATTTTATAATAGTAATTTCATAATGTCTAAATATAAATTCAAAAGTGTGTGAAAAACGTGTGAAAGAGTATATATTAGGGAGTGGAAATGTCTAATAAGCCAATAAGTGCTCCTCTGCCGCCAACTACTGGTTATAGTGGTAATTTCATGTGTTTTTCATTTTAAATAGCCTAAAAGTGTTTGTTTGCCACCAAGTGTCTTCCTGCATCTTGAAACTTTTAGTTTTATAAATGTTGACAATTACGGAGCCCCGCACATGACATGCAAGAAGAAAAATTAAATTGTGCGCACGATTTACTAATTCGTTCCCTCGATTTAGCCTACTATTTCTTTCCTGCTTGTCATGTCTGAGGCTCTGTAGACAATCTTTAAAGGATGAACAAATAAAGTTTTGGTCATCACATTAAAAATAACATTTGAATTGGATAATATTTAGAGCTTTTAAGTGCTGGAAAAAAGTTGAAAGTGCTTGAATTTCATTCTTAATTTAATCTTATTTCCGCCACAATACCATGGTTACAATTAGCGTTAAGGCCCGTTCACACTAAAAACGATAACGATAAAGATGTTGTTCTAAAAATCATTCTAAATATAAAAGAATAGCACTGTCCACACCACAGCTATAATGGTAACGATATAGAGAAACAATATTGTTGGTATCATTTTCAGAATGATTTTTTTTCAGCTGTTGAACAATAAAACACTGACAGCCAATCAAAATCCATTATAATTTTAGGGCTCGAGTATTTAAAATGGTAGACGACATTGTGGAGAAGTTAATCGCCGAGGTCCAGAAAAAGCCACCACTGTTTGACAAGTCAAACCCCCCTTTTTCAAGGATACTTTAAAGAAAATAGATATATGGAAAACATATATAACGATATATGCCAGGCTAGCAAACAGTGTAACATAAAATTACCTCAGATATCCAGCGCTAGTTTCTATGACATTGTCTTGCTTCCTTTGAAGCTGCAGTGAAAAAGACTAGGCATTGTTTTTGTTCCACTATATTGACTTCGTCAGCTAAATTCGCTGTTAGATTAGATCGATTACACTTGCTATTCACTCGAAACATAGCATGCTGAGGACAACTGCTGGTTAAAGCAGTGCAAATGCAACAAGAACAGCAAAAACGTGTTGTACACACTTTGAAACCACAGCGTGTGAGTTTAGAATAAACAGACCGTTATCGTTTGTTGGTGTGGATGCAAATATAGTTATCATTATAGTTATCGTTCTTGGTGTGAACAGGCCTTTACACATTAAATCCTTTGAGAATGTTGGTGATTTGTGGACTGAAAAGCCTTCTATAACTTGTTCGTTCATGGCACAATGTTTCTCCACATCAGCGCTGTTTGATCTGATATGCTTTTTAACAGAGAATTCTGCACCAGATTTGAATGCTTCTCACTAGATTTTGCAGTGTTGTTATTAATTCTCCCAGCGCTGAGTAGTAACAGTGTTGTGTGATCGAGATTGGCCCTTGAGTACCTGTTCTGAGCTTGCACAGCGCTGTCTATTATTGGTCCATGCTGTGCAGCTCAAACACACGGTTTCGTTCCGCTTTTGTTTCGTTTACCGCTTCTCATATGCAACCAAAATGGCAGCTCTTATCTGTTGGGCAACGTGGTGGTCACCCCAATGTGACCTCTAACAAAATTTAGTCACACCAGCAGGAAAAAAGTTTGCAAAATGCAACCATTTGGTCACAGTCTGGGGCCCTGGTTTGCATTTCACTATTTTTATTCATTGAGGAATACTGAATGATTTTGTGCAAGTGAGATGAGTAAATGCATGCTCACATTTAGTCTAGAACTACAATAACCATCATGTTCACACAGCGCACACAACGCCACTGCATCTTGCTCTTGATTTCTCAGACAGAAGAGCTGTCAGTCGATAAATGGGAAAACAAAGTAACTTGCTTTACGTATTTGAAATAGTATCTCAGATATTTTGTTGTAAATTTAAAAGTAATGCATTACTTTACTAGTTACTTGAAAAAGTAATCTGATTACGTAACGCGCGTTTTAACTTGGAATGTTTCTTTTGATCTAACCCTCAACATCAGATCGGTACAGTCTGAGTTAATGTACAAAACACTACAAGCAAAAAACGAGAACTGCTTTTTGGCCTCTTTGCAGTAGCAGAAAGAAAATGACACTTCTGCAAACCCACTGAACGTATTCTGCGACCGATACAATTAAACTATACCTACACTAACTGTGACTTCCTGTGCAGCATGTGTGTCTGAGCTATGGAAATGGGGTGAGAATGTGTTAATTAGATGCTGCTCAGTTTTTCTCCCTGGCTTATGATCCACGGCAGTCTCTCAACTGATAATGAACTAGTGCTAAAATTACTCAAACCCAAAGAATGAGCTGAGAAATAAACAAATGTGCTTAAAAAATGTGCTTTTGCGTTCTTGAATATCAAATGCAGTATGTGCAATGGAGCGTAGATGTGAAAATTACTGGTTACAGGTGGTGTTTTATTGAAAACTAAAACTATTAATTGAAATAAAGCTGAAATAAAATAAAATATGAAAATTAGATGAAAAACTTAAATTAGAAATGTTGCCTTGGAAAGTAACTGAAATAAAAAAAAAAAGTTTAAGTGGAAGTATTGACAGTATACATTGACTGACTGAAACTAAAATTAAAATAAATTAAAGATAAATAGAAATGTTAAAAAGCTAATAAAAATATAAAAGCACATGGCAAAATTACTTAAAATCAAAATATGAAAATAAAAGAGAATTCAAAATATTAATAAATACTATAATAGGATATAAATAATACTAAAATAACACTGGTTACAGGATAGTCTGACCTTCAGTTCTGGGGCGAAAAATAAAATTTATGCATCCTAAATAAAGCTGAATTACCTAAATTCACTTAATAGTAAATGCTCAGCTGATGAAAAGGTTGTTAGAAGGCATTCAAGTTTGAAATTATGATGTTGTTTGTTTGATTTAACTTGTTTTGAATAGTTTTAAATATCACTTACATTAGTTGTGGTGGGATTATCATCTGTACAGTGATTAAAGGATTAGTTCATTATAGAATTAAAATTTCCTGATAATTTACTTGTCATCCAAGATGTTTATGTCTTTCTTTCTTCAGTCAAAAAGAAATTAAAGTTTTTGAGGAAAACATTCCAGGATTTTTCTCCATATAGTGGACTTCACTGGGGTTCAACGGGTTGAAGGTCCAAATGTCAGTTTCAG
This sequence comes from Mylopharyngodon piceus, assembly GCA_039654765.1. Classification (NCBI taxonomy): domain Eukaryota; kingdom Metazoa; phylum Chordata; class Actinopteri; order Cypriniformes; family Xenocyprididae; genus Mylopharyngodon; species Mylopharyngodon piceus. The sequence goes on along the minus strand of CM077450.1, from coordinate 2,337,178 downwards.
TGCAGCTTCAAAGAGCTCTACACGATCCCAGACGAGGAATAAGGGTCTTATCTAGCGAAACGATCGGTCATTTTCTAAAAAAAAATAAAAATGATATACTTTTTAACCACAAATGCTCGTCTTGCACTGCTCTGCGATGCGCCACGCATTACGTAATCACGTTGGAAAGGTCATGCGTGACGTAGGCGGAAGTACCGAACCAGTGTTTACAAAGTGAACGTGCAAAGACTAAGTCAAACAGCCTTTACAAAAACAACGATGTCGGACGATTTTGAAGTTGGAGGAGAAAATGAGATGGAGTTTTTCGCCCTACTGCGTGATTACGTAATGCGTGGCACATCGCAGAGCAGTGCAAGACAATAATTTGTGGTTAAAAAGTTTTTTTTTTTTTTTTTAGAAAATGACCAATCGTTTCACTAGACAAGACCCTTATTCCTCGTCTGGGATCATGTAGAGCCCTTTGAAGCTGCACTGAAACTGACATTTGGACCCGTTGAACCCCAGTGAAGTCCACTATATGGAGAAAAATCCTGGAATGTTTTCTTCAAAAAACCTTACTTTCTTTTTGACTGAAGAAAGAAAGACATAAACATCTTGGATGACATGGGGGTGAGTAAATTATCAGGAAATTTTAATTCTGAAGTGAACTGATCCATTAAAACCATGTTTTATGTTGCGGTTCCTGAAAAAGTCACCAGCAAACTAGTTTTACTAGTGCCCAATTTTTTGCCTAGCGTTTGCAAACCCAAACAGAAGCAATTTAGATTCACCTTACAAAATGCATCTTTACTGGCAGTATGCAAAAAGTGTATGCATTAATTAAATTTGATTATTCATAATGAATCTTTGTGCTTCGATGCTTGAGAAAGTTGTTTGAAAATCTAATATAATCTAATGTGTTTGTGAAAATCGAATGTGTTTTCATTAATGTCATCACTGACATTATCGTAATCCTCTGATATCAGCGCTGCTGTTTTATTCATGTTTGGTGGGGTTCACTCGTGTGACTCTATGACAAACAGAGCTGACAGGAAACACAACCCGTTCCTGTAAAACGGTGTTTTTTCCCCTGAGTATCCAGTGACACTGGATCAGTGTTTTTATTGAGAAGTCCAGCTCTTAGGTCACATGAACTTTGGGAAATTATGTTGTGACCTGGAAAAAACTGACTAAATAAGAACAGCAGAGGCTGAGTTATTGCCGTCACAGGCTATGTTTAGAATACAGTAGCATATTTATTTTTCAGTATGTAGTATACATGTTGTGCACAGTATGTGACTTTTCTGTATGCATGTAATACATATGACCTACTATAGGTGAAATGCAGTATCCTACAAATCAATTGATTTGACATTTCATTCAATCAGACTGCCAAAAATATATTTTTTACCCAAGAAATATAAATGCAAAACAACAGTTTTTACAACAAATTTGATCACTGCAATGTCATGTCACCTATTTCTATAGTGTTTCAAAGCAGCTTTACAGGGATAAACAGGAAAATAATGATTCAGTGATGCAAAGAATTCAATTCTGTTCAGTGTTTCAATGATTCAGTGATGCAAAGGACTCAGTTCAGTGTTGATTCAGTTCAGTTCAATAACTGTGTAAAGTTATGGATTGAGTTCAATTATATATAATATATATATAAAGCAGCTCAATGTGAATTAATTGTGATGTGGTCATGTGATTGTTTTGATTTGTTTGTGTTTTGTTGTCAGTGCTGACATCATTTTCCTGCTTCTCCATAGTGATTTGTCACATGACACTTACGGCTCAGGCGATTGGTTGAAAGAACCTGTATGTGGAACAGAGTAACCATGAGTAAAGTTGAAAGCACTACCAGTGAAAGAAAAAGATCCCTGTGCGCAGAAGAACTTTGTATACCATGACCTGTTTGTTCGGTCAGATTGAACCTTGATCGGATTCGCTTTCTAAATCTACAAACTAGTTAGTTACATCCTCCTTATCCTTCCTGTTTCACTGTCCTTCTGTTCATTATTTGTTTTCCTCTCTGTGTATCATCATCTTCATCTTCTGTTCGTCTCATTCCATCGGTCTCTTTCTCTCCTGTGTCCCGTGTTTCCAGCCCCTCGCTGTCCATTGAGCCCCTTACCATCATCTACAATCTGATGTTCAGATAGTGGGACCCTGATTCTCTGGTGAGTGTCTGAAGCCTGTAGAAGGTCATGACCTCTGTGACCTTCAATAACCCTGCCTTGAAACCTTTGATATTACTAACAAGTTGTATGGAGAGTAGATTAAAGTGTGTTTTAGGGCTGACTGAGTATGACCTTTTCAAATAGGATGATGTTTCTGGGCCGTGGCTCGCTATTTTGAGATATTTCAGGAGATTTTAAAGGAACAGTTTTTCTACAAATGCGTGTAGGTTACGTGCGTAAATGCTGCTCCACATGAACTGTTATCATTTACATGCGTGGAGCGTCTCAAACTCCATCTCTGCATATGCTGCGAGTTTGGGTTGCTTATAACGTTCATCTGGGAGTGTAATGTCATTTATAAACTGCTGCCAACACAGGAGAATACCTCAATATCTTCTAAATATGCAAACTCTTTATCACGATTTCAAAATAAAAGTTTAAACCCTCGCTCTGAGTTTGCATGTTTTGATGTCCACATATTCTTGTTCAAGAAATTGCAGTGGCTGTAGCATTTCTATCGTAAAAAAGTAGTGGCCAAATATTAAAGATTAAGTGGACATTTTAATTAAATGTTTGGCCAATATTAAACAACAATCATGCTGTGTAACAACAACAGTCACCAGGCTGTTAACGCCCTCTGCAGGCATTGGTTATAATACGTAACGTACATAAGTTGATTGTTTTTATTATGTATATTACATTACGTATTTTAACAGTGTTGTTCAATAAAACCATATGATTACTTGCTTTTGATACTTTATTTGAACCAAATATTATTGCCTCATTGTTATTATATATGTATTTTAAGTAATTTTAAAGGCTATTGTTCACTTAGTTCTATTTGTATTACCACAAAATAATTGACTTTCATTTTATTTTATTTTATTTTATTGACCCTGACTAGTTTTAATACCACTATTATTATTATTATTATTATTATTATTATATTCATTATATATTTATGGTTGAAATATAAACCGTGACAAGTTATTGACAGATTTTTTGAGATTCATCTATTTATTTTATTTATCCATTTATTCATCCAATATTTTATTTTATTTTATTTTATTTATGACCCTGACCCATAAAATGACTAGTTTTATTACCACAAAATAATTGACCGATTACTCGATTACCAAAATAATCATTAGTGACAGCCCTAATTATGATTATTATTATTATATTCATTATATATTTATGGTTGAAATTTGCGGTTAAACGGATCGTTGTTGATCCGTGATCCGTACAGACCAAGCCCCACAGTTCGGGACGCATGTGATTCGCGGATCAATTGCAAGTTTAACTGCAATAGAGTGAAAGGTTATCATTTGCACGTGTTTTGTCTTGCTAGTTTACACATTAAATAGATATAAAACCATTCCAGCGCTAGAAGAGGCAAAAGAGGATTTAATTCGGTATCGCACGCCACACTGTTATCGGTGCGCACAGATGCACATACATACAAGGCTCGCGCGCACACACAGAGAGAGAGAGAGAGGCGCGTTTCAGATCGCTCGCAAACTCCAAATTGATTTCTCTTTCGCGTCCTCAATGCATATGTCAGTCAAAATACAAGTATTCTAGTAAACACATTCGGTTATGTCTTAACTGAACGAGGTGAGAATTCGGATGTGTATCTATCGGATGTGTGTGCATGGGGTCTTACTCTTAAAGTGACAGCAACCTATAAATACCTGCTGTTGTCTGTTGTGTAAATCAAACAACAAAACACAGCTTTGCAAAGATTAATCTATATTAAATTTTAAACAGTGAACAGTGTCATTTTACATTTACTTATTACATTTCTCTACACGGAAATTAATACTACAGTTAGACCTTATACTTTATTTGTAACTTTATGTTGTATTTATCTATGCTTGTAATTAGTGTACAGTATTTGTTCTTTTTACAGTCTGTTCACTTGCCTTTAATAATGTATTAGTTAGGCTAGTAGTTTCTGCTGTGGTATCGGAGTAGTTAAAGTGGGCTAAGTAATAAATGCAAAGTTACCCCCCAATTTTTTTATTTATTTTTTTTGCTGATCCGAAAAATGATCCGATCCGTGACTTAATAACCGTGATATGATCCGAACCGTGAGTTTTGTGATCCGTTGAACCACTAGTTGAAATATAAACCATGACAAGTTATTGACAGATTTTTTGAGATTCATCTATTTATTTTATTTATCCATTTATTCATCCTTTTTTATTTTATTTTATTATTTTATTTTATGACCCTGACCCATATTGGACAAGTTTTGCGACATTCATCCATTTAGGTCAGGTAGTATGTGATTTGAGACACAGCCACAGTCATGTTTTTTTTTTTTTAGATGAAGATGATATTGTGGGGTTGTTCGAGGTGACTGAACACTGAAACTAGGAAGTGATTTGTTTGTATAGAGCTGTTAAAACTGCTCTAGTCTGTAGGAATCTGCAAAGGAAGGAAATTGAGTCACTGCCATAAACTCAAGGCATGATTTTACAGAAATTTTGATCTATGATTGAACATGTCCATTACAAAATCGCCTGAATAATGCAGAGAACAGTTCATTTGAGACAACTGCTGAGGTAAATACTATTTTTTTTTTTAATGCACATTTTCTCGTTTTATTGGATGAAAAATGACTTGGTTGTGTTCCTGATTTTTTTGAGATTCACCCTAAAGAGAGCAAAGCATGTCAGTCAGCTATTGTCGCCTGTTATTTTTATGTATTTATTTATTTTTTTGGAAGCCGGTTTTGTCCATGTCAAACGCTGTTGTAGAAGCTGTGGATTAGTGAAGGGCACTCAACTGACTCTCGCTGCAGCAGCTTCTGTGACGTGTGTGCATGGAGTCTGACAGCTGGAGGATCAGTCAAAGCTGCTGTCGAGCCTGTGACGGCATTAACCCCCATGGTTACTAGTTAAAAAGGTCAGGTGGCCGTCTGCAGATGGAAATCCTGGGAGGATCAGACATTCCTTGAGTTTAATTAATGTGTCTGCCTGTGATTTTTGATAGGTATTTTATAATTTAAATAATTTATAAAATGACCCTTGACAAGTTCTTGACAGGTTTTGCGAGATTCATCCATTTAGGTCTATGATTTGAGACGCAGCCACAGTCATGTAGTTGCACTAGCAGCTGTAGTATATTTCCCTGCATCTGGCCTCTTACTCACTCGCTCATGTGAGTGGAAGTTGCTCCATGTAATGTGATTATTCTGTGTCTGTTCCAGTAAATGGAGGCTGGCAGGAGAAACAGAGACGTCTTTGGATTTTTTTGCGCGCTCACTGGTCGAGTGAATGGAGGGGAAGTCTTTATTGATTTAAAAACTGTCCAAAGACAATGTGTGTCTCATTTTCATACATTTGTGTAGAACATATCTACAAAGGACATATTTAAAACAAGTGTTTGATGCACTTCTAAAGTTCATATTGCAAAGCTCCCTTGCAAGACCATTTTTGTGGCACTTGCTCAATTCAAGCAGCGCGATTACTATTGTTCAAAGTTATATATGTTTGATCAAACTCCTAACCAATAGTGTTAAACTAGTCCTGCACTCGTCCTGTGCTAAAAACACGAATGCTTCCTCAAAACAATCTAGTTCATCAGTGCAATCTCTTTCATTACTGAAATGTTTGTTGTTTTCCTCTGATTTCAGGTCAGTCTTCAGTGCTTGGAGAGTTTTCTGTGCACGTTTCACTGTGTGAAACACCTCAGTGACCCGAGAGGAAAGGATGCGCTCAAATTCTGGTAAGCTTTTATCCACATTACTATGTGTTTAAGTGTCTTTCCAGTTGACAAACTGCTTACGTTTAAAGCAGTGGTTCTCATAGATTGGGGCGCACAGGTACTGCAGGTGGGGTGCGGGAGTTGAAACTAATAAGAGCATATTGGCCAAACAGATTTTGCAAACGTACCAGTGCGTATTTGTGTTTGCACTCTGGAGAGCGTGGAGAGAGAACGTGTTTTTGCAGCGTTCAGCAATGTAGCCAATCAAAATCATATCTGTTGATTTCTTGAACACAATGGCCAAGCAAGCTTGCGAATCCTCTCATTATAACCAACAGAGTACAGACACGATATAAATAATTAAATAAACATGAAGTTAATACGTGACATGACGTACGTTTTAGGAACACTGTTGTCAGATTTTGCTCTATTTCATATTTTTTTATTTATAACATATTTTATATTTATAAACATATGATACAGTTAAGCAACATTACACGACCAAGAGTACAGTTTTCCTGAATATGCTGAATTAAAACATCACGATTGAAAATGTAACACTGATTTCATACAACAGTTCAATAAACTGTTAAAAGTAGTTAAAATTAAATCACTTACATTTTAGATGCAATGTTGACAGTTTTTGTTCTGTTTCACCAGCGAAAATAGTTTCAAACAAAGATCACAGCAAAACCATAGTGCATTTCATGACAACACAATCATGTTTTCATTACTGAATGATTTGGTTGAGTCAAAGATTCAATGACCCATTCATAAACAACTGCCTCGTTCTTGAATGAATCATCTGTTTGAATGAATCGTTTGAATGAATGACTCCCTCATTAAGACGGTCACCTGCCGCCACCTACTGGCGGTTTAGTTTCATGTTTAGAAATATCATTCTTTCCAGCATTTCTTATTTGTATATTCAAAAAAAAAAAAAAAAAAAAAAAATTCGATAGATAGATAAAACAATCTCATAACATTATTTAATGCAGTTGTAATTTTTTAGTGTAAATGATTTAATTTGACTGGTAACAGCCCTATAGTGTCTTATTATTCTAATTGAATTTATTGATCAAATTGAAGAATTTAAAATGAAAAATGAAGCATACATTTAATAAGATTAGGGGAAAAAAGCCTTTTATAAAGGTAAAAAAAAATGCCCTCGGGGTAAATATCACAAATATGCAGATTTAAATGTCAAAGCTGATTGAACACTGATGAGAATATTGCTTTAGAATAAATTATATTTACAACACAAAAATCCTATTTTTTCCGGACAAGTGAATTTTTGCTGGTGCTCCTAACTTTTTGAAGTTGGGAGCACCAGTGCTGCCAAGTAAAAAAGTTAATTTCTAGCCCTGGAATGGATCTGCGTTTTTAAACGAATCTAGTGAGTAAATGATTCAACGATCCATTCATAAAGACAGTCGCTTGCTTTGTTCCTGAATGAATCAGCTGTTTGAACGCAACGATTGAATGAATGATTCAGTGAAGACAGTGACTTGCCGCCCAATACTGGCAGTTTTAGTTTCATTTTTAGAGTAGCATTTTAGTATTTCTACTCATTAAACAGTCTATAAACATACCTAAATGCCACCTTTTTGTTCTTCTGTGTCAACTCTAAAGTGCAAAGATTAATTTTGTTGATAGTGACTTCTTTGATTGGTAACTTATTCTTAACTCGATTTATAAATATAAATTTATGAATTTGACATAAAAGATGACACATTTAATAAGGTGCTCCTAAAAAGAAATGTAAGTGTAGAGCTCTGCCATGTCATTTTTTTCCCCATCACCACATCCCTTTAGGGTCTCAGTAGCTTATCTTTATGAGGTATTTTACGTACAATCAGATCACAGTTCTTGATCAGTGTATTTTGTGTAATTTATCTAAATGCCCGATTACAGATCCGCCCTAAGTCCGTTGAACCTTGTGTTGAAATCAACTCAGAATTATAGCAACCAGCATCTAGAGCTCATGTTAATTAGCATTGTGTTGAGAGAAGCTGATCGTTTGAGGCGAGCGATAAGAAGGCTTTCTTTGTCTGGCCGAGTGGCTACATGCTGTGCGCTCAATTAAGTGTGTTTTCTCAGCTCCTAATCTTTATCTCATGATCATGTGCGGTTCCTGGAACTTTAGACAGAGGAACTGGACAAAGCTACAGCCCGTTTGATGTGAATGCATTAACCCTCTCTTATAGCATGTGATTATTGCATATGAAACCCTTTGACCCTTTCAGAACTTTTATCTGCTTTGAGTGAGATAATAAAGTAATTACTTTGTTAAAGGAATAGTTCATGCAGAAATGAAAAATGTGCATGATTTATTCACTCTTATGTTGTTCCAAACTTGTCTGATTTCCTTATTTTCCATACATAAAGAAGATTTTTTTTTTAATCTGCTCCACTTTACCAGAGGCATATTGTTAAAGTGAAACAGGGAGATACTGGTAAAGTGGGACAGCATATCAAGTTATGAGTTTATTATTAACTTGCATAGCAATAATAATGATAATGAAATGGGTGTGCAGTGCCATATATATACTGTACATAGTATGGTGTATGTTCATGTGTGTAGTGCGGTGTATTTTCATGTCACAAAATGTATTTCAGAATCAAATTCTTAGATGTTCGTATTAGCATATGTTGCAAACAAACAAACAAAAACAGTTCTTAAAATAAACTATATGAATATACTGTCTACTAGGGCTGCACAATTATGACAAAAATCATAATTTCCGATTATTTCCTTGAAATTGTAATTGCGATTATTAATTACGATAATCAAATTACACAATGATGTTTTGAATGGCTTTATACCATAGTTTGAAGAAACTGCATGCCATATTTTTATGTAAAAATAAAAAAACAAGCTGAAAACATTCTTCCTGATTTTTTTTTTTTTTTTTTGCTTTTCTATAGCATTAAGCCTCAAATGTCAACTATACATTGGTTTGGTTTCTTCTTTAAATAAAAAAAGTAAACATATGCATGTAAGGGTGGTTCCCTGAGATCTAATGTTCCCCTAGGGCCATTTTCCTGGTTGCATTCGCACCGCCAGTAGGAACTCTGAAGCGACGTAAACTGCACTTGTTGTTGTGACTTTTATTTTGACGGTGCTGAGAACAGCCTCGCTTTCTCCGTCTTCATTAGTTTACAATCTGTTTAACAGTTCTATCTAATACATTATTAGAGAGACAGCATTATTAATAGACTGTATATGAAAAAAGTATTAGCTTTTTGCCATGTGGTTGATGCCCAGTGTCGCTAGCTGAGCAGAAATACATAATCATGTTTCGCTTGGTCCACTCAAAGTCGAGCTGGATTTTCTCCTTAGCGTTGAGAGGTTCATCTATCACTGTTTTCCACGTTTGTAGAGTTAATTTGTGTACACAGCTTTTTAAAAATGGCGGGTGCCGGTGTTTCGCGTTCGTTCGACCAATCAGCGTACACTTACGTCACTGGTAGTTCCTTTTGTGCTGGGTTAGTAGACCTTTTACACTCTGAAGTAGTCGTGATTCGCCTCTCACAATGTAACATGCTCTAAATACACCTCTTAAGCACGCAGAATAATGTAAGTGGATATTTTTTGTAATCGCGTCTTTGAACGATTATAAAATCATGGCATCTGTAATCATAATCACAATTAGAAATTCGATTAATTGTGGAGCCCTACTATCTTCTTTACAATCAGGTTCCATTGGTTAACATTATAAAGCTACATTAGTCAACATCAACTAACAATGAAAAATACTTCTAAAACATTTGTTAATCTTAGTTCAACATTTACTTACAACTTTTTTTTTATTTTAAGTGTATATCTGTTAATATTATTGGACCTGAGCTAACATAAACTTACTATGAACATTGTAATTTTATTAGCTAACGTTAACAAAGTGCAACAAATGAATTGCTCAGTAGCTAAAATGCATTAAAGGTATTCTGTTTTCAGTAGGAAAGGTGTCATTTAAGCGGCCCCTAAAGTAATAATTAACAATTTTTACAACGGAACAACTTTAGCTCGATAATAATTTTTTTGTTCTTAGCGCTGCTGTAAATCCAAAACAATCTCTGTCAATTAATTTTCCTATTGTCACTGTGAAGCTGCTTTGAAACAACTTGTATTGTGAAAAGCGCTATATAAATGAAGATGACTTGACTTGACTATGTTTCCATCCAAAGTTGCGATTTTAACTTGTGCACAAAATTGGAATTTCGCATAAAACATTTGTGAATAAAGCAGCGTTTCCATCTTATGTGCTACAGAAAACAAAAACATCACTTCCTGGGAAACTGGCGCAAAATATCAGTAATGAAAATGGAAGTTGCTGCAATTGGGGAAGCTACTGTGGCTCTCTTTTCCTCAATCATAAATGACTTGCATCTCAGAGCATGCAGACGAAACACAATTAACGTCGTGTTTTCTTCCGTTCGGATGCTGGTGTTTAGGAACGCAATCATGTGAGACGCTTCTGGAAGGAAATTAAACCAAATCATTGTGATGACAGACTTTGGCTCCGGCATTTCAGAATAACGAAAACAATATTTGAGATGCTGTGCAATGAAACTGATCCATTGGTTAGTCCAGTTATCCAGTCACATCCCCTGCTGAGGCAAAGTCACCTGAGTTTTTTGTTGCGCTTCGAGGGATTTATTTGGTAATGTGTTTCCATTGTAGTTTATGCTTCTTATCGGATACTAAAATTATCCGACTCAATTAAGCGCTCAAGTTTTTTTATGCACATTTTTATAATTTATGCGCATCTTGGCATTTACATCCAGCATTTTCTTTACGTGATATACCTAGATTTGCATAAAAATAGGTGGATGGAAAGAACATGGCTAGTGTTGGTTAATGCATTAACCTAATGGTGAACCATTAACCTTATTGTAAAGTGTTACATTATCTTAATGGGATTGTATACCAAACCTATTCCAAAGCCGTATGACTTGCTTTCTTCTGTTGAACACAAACAAAGATATTTTGAAAAATGTCTCAAGGGTTTCTTTGTTTGTTTTTTTTTGTCCATACAATGTCTTTTAAACCCCAACATTCTTCAAAATATCTTCTTTCATTTTCTATGTTCTGTTGGAGAGGGTTAAGTAATAGGATTGTTTCAGCGTCTGACAAATAGCAGGTTCACCATCTAAGCTTTACTACTAAATCTAATTACTCCAAGTCACCCCCGGGCTTGACCAGAAGTTTGCTTCCCAGCCTGCCTCTGGGCGGCCATGTGACATCACATGCTTTCATGTGATGCACTGATCAACTCAAAATCTGGAAAGCTTCCATCTGAAATTCCAATTTAATGGAATTTACAGACCAGGACAGAAAATTCAGTCATTAGTGAAGCATGGAGGCATGCGAACGCAGGCTTGACTCTTGCGGCTTAGTTTACTACGACCATGAGTGGAATATGTGGCTGAAACGCTGCGGACGATGGTGGAGATTTTGAGTTCCACTGCAGGCTGGTTATAGGAGGTAGGTCGGCTAGAATACTGTGTGTGTTTCTGGGTACTGTGGATTTAAAGAGGCGTGTCTTTAATGCACCATCAGGGTGTGTTTATGGTGGGTGTGGTAGAGCTGCTGTGATGTAAATCATTTTAAAATGCTAAAATTGTGTATTTGAGTACTGTGTAACAGAGCATGTGTTTTTAGGGGTGGGTGGTATATATAAGGTCTGGAAAAGTATGAAAAAAAGTGTGTATGGAAAAAATATTTGTTTCCAGACTATTTCCCCTATTCAGTTTTCTAAAATAAAAAATTAAGAATTTCTAAGCATAAATTTATCATGCAAATGGAGTGAATTCGTGGCAAAAGTTTAGTGATAATTTCGTGATTGTTGCAAAACTGTTTGTCCTTACTGTAAGCAAGTCTCTTTTGAACGTCACCAAACGAATGTGCATGTGCTACTCAAACCAGCAACAGATAAAGGTGCAAATGATTATTTAATTCAGACTGTACTTTGCTGTTTAGTGGTTGTGCAACATCAAACCATGATTACAGCATCAAACCGATGTGTCAGAGGTGAATACTTGCAGGTTATAAAGCGTTTTAGGTTCTTCTCATGTAAGCTCATGTTATCACTTAGAGAAAACTAATGGGGGGAAAAAACTTGAGAAAATAATTAGATGATTGTACTATATACCAAATATAATGCTGCATGATTCATTTGTTAAATATGGTCTGAAAAATCTACAGAGAGGTTTGGAAATTTGAGTATGAAAAAGTATGGAATTTTTAAATGGAAAATGTGTAGAAACCCTTTTTATATATTATTTATTTATATATATATATATATATATATATAATATTATATACACAGTCAAACCAAAAATTATTCAGACATTTTTGATATTTTAGATATATTTTTTACTAGTGGGTGCAGGACACTATAGTTCATTTATGTAAGTGAGGATAGCAAAATAAAGAAAACTGTGACATATTATACCCAAAAATTCTTCATACAGTGGACTATCAGTAAAATTGATAAAAATTTGGAACCAAAAATTATTCAGACACTTTGACCTGACCATGTTTTGCTTAAGTGTTATTTTTTCTGACACAGTTTAACTCTGAGATCTTGTCATATTTTATTACCATGTTTTTAAACTATAGTGAATAAACTGTATTAATGAATGAAATGTTGAAGGTGTCTGAATAAATTTTGGTTTGACTGTATATATTAATAAAAAATTATATATTTATATATATATATATATATATATATATATATATATATATATACACACACACACACACTACCAGTCAAAAGTTTGGAAACATTACTATTTTTAATGTTTTTGAACAAAGTCTCTTATGCTCATTAAGGCTGCATTTATTTCATAATAAATACAGAAAAAACAATAATATTGTGAAATATTATTACAATTTAAAATGATGGTTTTCTATTTTAATATACTTTAAAATATAATTTATTCCTGTGATCAAAGCTGAATTGTCAGCATCATTACTCCAGTCTTCAGTGTCACATGATCCTTCAGAAATCATTGTAATATGCTGATTTATTATCAATGTTGGAAACAGTTGTGCTGCTTAATATTATTTTATAACCTGTGATACTTTTTCAGGATTCTTTGATGAATAAAAAGTTAAAAAAATATCAGCATTTATTTAAAATAGAAATCTTTTGTAACAATATACACTACCGTTCAAAAGTTTGGGGTCAGTAATTTTTTTTTCTTTCTTTTTTTTTTTTTGAAAGAAATTAATACTTTTATTCAGCACGGATGTGTTAAATTGATAAAAAGTGATAGTAAAGATTTATATTGTTAGAAAAGATTTATATTTTGAATAAATGCTGTTCTTTTTAACCTTTTATTCATCAATGAATCCTGAAAAAAGTATCACAGGTTCCAAAAAAATATTAAGCAACACAACTGTTTTCAACATTGATAATAACTGAGTATCAAATCAGCATATTAGAATGATTTCTGAAGGATCATGTGACACTTAAGACTGGAGTAATGATGCTGAAAAATCAGCTTTGCATCACAGAAATAAATTATATATATAACTAATCACACATTTTTCTGTAAGTTTTCACAGTTATAGACATTCAACATTACAGTATAACTAAAAGCTATCAATTTCAACATGTATTAGTCTTTAAAAAAATTAACAACTTTTAATTTAAGTGAACAATCTTCACATAAACCCATTATAATATTTATATCATATTTACCTGTGGCCTTCCTACCTGTCTAACAGGTAGGAAATATGCAGAAATTGTCAAAGTTGTCAAACACTTTACAGTCTTCACTGCATAAATGATATATTAAATATAGATTAATCCTTATCAAAGCTACAATTTTCTGTGTTACCTTTGTTCTTTGATGAACATTAATGACAGACATCACAGCAACTGGTTTATTAGGCTTCTGTGACTTTAAGAGCTACCGCTGCTGAACATGATGCGGATCTGATGCGCATCTCATTTTCTCACAACTCTTTAAGTTCATTTAAGACGTTATTTAACTCATTTAAGACTGCTCTTATGTCACAACTCTGTGTGTTATTGTTTGTTCAAGCGTGAAAGAGACCTCGATACTGGCTCGTGTCTTTCTGTGAACACTAGTCGATATATATATATATCTCTTGATTTTGGAGTGTAATATGATGGATATTTATTGAGATCACTCTTTATGTCTTCAAAATAATAAGGGTTAAATCAGTGTTTGGGAATTGTTGCTTCTTGAGACTGTTTGTTCTACTGACTGTGGTAAAGTGAGACGGCTGAAATCCTGTCCAGCGGTTGATGTGGTGGATGGAATAACTGGTTGATGCGATACAGTACGCTTGGGTCCGTGTCTGATGACAGGATCTGCTGTCCGTGTCCATGAAGCCTAATCTTGTTGCATAACATCACTGTAGTTCCTGTCAGACCTCACATAGTTGTACAGGGTTTTTTCTAGGTCAAAAATGGTCTGTTATTTTGCGTTTACTCAGACTTCAGATACAGTACACAGTATTTAGTTCCTTCCATTGCTATGGTTATCACTGTCAGTCGGATTCAGTCGCACATTTAAATACGGTTGTCAATCCAGAAATTTTGCAATTTGTAGTTAACAGCATGAAAAAATATATATTACATACAGAAAGCGAGAAAAGTTTGCTGCCATTATAATCACTGAAGCTCTCAATTACTTCAGCGCGAGGTACACAAAGCTGCACTCTTGCGAAAACTCCCGTTATGATCAGTGAAGCTGTTTACGCTGTGCATTGAATCTCTTATTGACATTGTGTTTATACTTTGTTGGTTATGATTAAAGGATTAATCGAACTCGCGCTGTCTGTGATTGTCTACAAAGCTCAACACTGCAAAAACGCGTTGTAAATAGAAACCTTTGATGCTCTTCATAGAGCGTTCACAAAAAAATGCTTATATTTTCAGTACAGGAAAAACCCTATCATAGTCTGTGTGCAAACCATAAATTACATTTCACTGATCGAGTTTTGAATGGTTAACTGGATTATTCAAATGATTGAGCAAACTTAGTGAGCTTCCTACTTAGTGAGCATCTTAACTGCACTTCTGTTCAAAGGCTGTTGACAGATAATTACGTGCAAATATAAAAAAAAAAAAACAGTGGCAGGTTTTCTTCTACCTAAATCCATTTATATTTTTAAAAAAAATTACTTTATGGAACATGAAACCATCTGAGCAGTTTCACTTGGTTTATTTCTTGTTAATTTATACAAAAAGAGAACTTTGTAATGTATCTGAAACTAAAGCAAAGCTCTGAGATTATTTGAGCATCCGAGCAGGTGATTTACATGCATTCATGCTCTCGTTTTCTTTCCTCCATTAGCTCGGACATGAGTGGGGCCAGTAACACCCTGGCACGGGAGTTCCTGACGGATGTGCACCAGTTGTGTAGTGCGGTGGCCCACCGGGCGGAGGATGAGGAGGAGAGTCACATGGTGGCTCTGGGAGAGTATCTGGTGCGTGGACGCGGATTCCTGCTCCTCAGCACCTTGGACTCTGTCATTGACCAGGTCGGTCAGAGAAGCGTCATTTTAATATATTTTTACTCATACATTGACTGTCAAAACTTTGGTATAATTAAGATTTTTTGAAAGAAGTCTCTTCTGCTCACCAAGGCTGCATTTATTTGATCCAAAATACAGTAAAACAGTAATATTGTGAATTATTAATACAATTTAAAATAACTGTTTTATATTTTAATATATTCTAAAATGTAATTTATTCCTGTGATCAAAGCTGAATTTTCAGCATCATTTCTCCAGTCTTCAGTGTCACATGATCCTTCAGAAATCATTCTGATATGCTGATTTGCTGCTCAATTATTATTGATGCTCAATTATTAATAATGTTTTTTTCTACTTGATATTTTTTTGTGGAAACTGTGATAGTTTATTTCAGGATTCTTTGATGAATAGAAAAGAACAGTATTTATTTAACATGGAAATCTTTTGTAACATTATGAATGTCTTTACTGTCACTTTTCAATTTACAATTTACCGTCAATTTAATGCATCCTTGTTGAATATAAGTATGAATTTCTATTTCTTAAAAAAAGATCTTACTCACCCCAAAACTTTTGAATCATAATGTATCACGGTTTCCACAAAAATATGAAGCATCACTACTGTTTTCAACATTGATAATAATCAGAAATGTTTCTTGAGCAGCAAATCATCATATTAGAATGATTTCTGAAGGATCATGTGACACTGATGACTGGAGTAATGATGCTGAAAATTCAGGAATAAATTATATTTTAAAATATTTACAAATAGAAAACAGTTATTGTAAATTGTAATAATATTTTACAATATTACTGTTTTTACTTTATTTTTCATCAAACAAATGCAGAAGATATTTCTTTCAGTTTCTCTAGTATTTGCAGTGACCAAGACATATGCCTCAAAATGTATATTATATCATAAGACTTTCAATGAGCTTTGATGAATTGCCTCTGTATACATTAAAAGTTCCATATAACAAAAATGATGGTCTATGAAGCTTGACATTAGACCATTGTGTTCATTCATGCTGTTTTATCTTGTCTATCTATTTTATGGCCTGCTTGCAGGCTTAATGAATGGGCCCTGGGAATGTATTCTTGCTGTTTCTTTCTTGCTCTTTACGTGCAGACACGGGGAAATCTACTGGAAAATCATTGTTATAGAGCAGTGAAGCCCTAAGTACAGACATCCATCTCTCTGTAGAGACACTGCGAGCAAGCAGCACATTATGACATGGCAAAACTAGAAGTAATGTTGTTTTGCATGCTTGAAATGCAGACAGCTTCGTTTATTGTAATGGGCAGTGTTTGTTGCTTTATATTACAGTGTAAACCAGGGTTATTATAGTTTATAATTTTCGTTACTTGAAATAAAATAAACTTTAACTGAAATAAAATATAAGAAAACCTTAAACATATTTCAGCTAGTTGCCAAGGCAAGTTCAACTTGTTCTAAAATAACTACAACTAAAACTGAAATAAAGATTATAAGACTGTATAGTCACAAATAAAAAAAAAATGACAAAATCACATCAAAATTACTAAAACTTTAAAGTCCCCCTGTGGTGAAAATCAAGTTTTTAATGTTGTTTATATGTCTGTGTGGTGTTTTTAATATGCTTTAAGACAAACCATGTGCACAGTCATAAGTCAACACCATTGCTGAGTATTCTTTCCTTAAAACTGCAGTGATCTAAAGACAGTCTCAAAAACGTGGTTTGAAATCGCTGGTGTTTCTGACGTCACAAATTACCTTTTAACCAATCACGTCAATGTGTGATCATCAACGAGTGGATCTCTGAGCTGGTGCGAGTGAGTGGAGGCGGGGCTAATTTGCATATTCATAGAACCACGTATACTAAATGAGGCAAGGGTGTAGAGTTACATTCAAGCTATTTTAAAGCATGAAGGGTTTTTTTTTAAGGAAAGAAATGTTTAAATATGTAATTTTGATGATCAAAGATGAGTTTTAAGGGATAAAATTATTGACTACAGGGGGACTTTTTATTAAAATGAAAACAGAAAATATAAAAATATAAACTAAATCAAAATATTAATAAAAAAACTATAAAAGCGTCACAGTGATACTAAAATAACACTAATGTAGAGACATTTCTTAATGTAAATATTCTATTTATTACCACAGTAAATAATTTCTACTCAGTCATCCCTCAGTTTACAGAAAATGCAAAAATGCACTTACAATAGAAGTAAACAGCTAGTTTTCTTACGAAATGTGAAATTTTTGTTTTTGCTTAAGCGCTTAACATTTAAATTGTCTTCAAATTTTTTAAACTGATGAATGAGTCAAAGTTATTATCTGTTAATCTATGAGCAGAATTTTTGGCATTATGTCGAAGAAAATGACAGGTATATTTGATCCCATGTTTTTCTTCAAGCCCCTCTCCACCACCCTCTCCTTCATTCTCTCTCTTTGAAGTGAGAGTTCTAATGAATCATGTCTGGAGTGGTTCTTACTCGCAAGACACGGGCCTTTTCTCTGAACTCGGCACTGCTTAACTATCTCTCAACACAACATCAATCGCCCGTGTGTTTGCATAGTAGTGGGTCAATATGGCTCCCTAGCCACTTTGCTAATTACCTTATGAGTATGCTGCCAGATGCTTGTTTACCTGGGGTCACACAGTTCTGTGGCAGGCAGCCCCTTGTATTTGCTTTTAATTCACATGTGTCAGACTGCTTTCTCTTCTCCTTGTGAGGAATGCTTTCTTGCTGAGGGTGGAGCCAGTATTTAGAGGCTTGCTGTCATACCTCATGTCCAACAAACCTGTATTTTACCGAAGCCATCGGAAGAAAACCTTCAGATACAGTTTTTGTTGTCTGTAATTTGCACAGCGCTGGAGACTAGCTTGCCAAGAGAGGCTTGTTACTATGAAGCAGAAGTGAGAAAAGTAATCTGCTTCTAGGTGGCCATCAACACTTGGAGACTGTTTTTGATTGGATTTGCAGGGACAGAGTGAAGAATTCTGTTTAAATCCAGAATTAACCTCTCAAACCTTTTACTTAGGAGTTGACCTGTCGGGAAGAGCTGCTTACACTCTTGTTGTCTCTGCTACCTCTGGTCTGGAAGATTCCCGTTCAGGAGGAAAAAGCCCCAGGTGAGAGTCACTATAAAGCCCTTTAATAATGCATAATGTTAACAATCTTAATTTTGAGAATGCGCTAGAGGTATACTGTAACCCACCTTGAATTAAATAATTATGTGTTAATATTAAGTGACATCCTGGCGTTGCATTAATTTGGAAATTTGATATACTTCTACATGATATGTTTTATAAAGCATATGATGGCAGTGATCTTGCGAGGACGCCATGAATTGTTAAGTAGCTGCCTGCATGAACAACAAGTGAAACCATGAGATGGCTTTAATTATGAAACAGTACAGTTAAAGGATGATGGAAAGGATAAGACTTTTCATTGAGCTTGAGACCTAAGGTATTTAGTGCAGGCATGCTAATCTTTTCTAGCAGCTGCTTTCCACATTGTTGAGTTATTAGTTCCCGTAATTGTGTTGTAAACCGACCTCTGGAGGTCATCATGACTTGCTCTAATGCAATCAGGTTATATAACTGGTTGATGCTAGTTAAGACAATCATAAACAGAGTTTAAACCTCTTTATTTAATACTCTGCTTTTTTTTTAATCTTAGATTTCACCCTGCCTTCATTACTGAAGGTGTTTCTATGCCAAGAGGGAAGGACCATCCCTCAGAAGGCAGGGCAAGATAGATGTGATGTGCAGAACTCTGGGAAGCGTTTATCTGGCTCCTGGAAGTCACGCCGTTCACGCAGAACAGCTCAGCGATACTCTGTAAGGGATGCACGCAAATCTCAGCTTTCCACGTCGGATTCTGAAGCCAACTCGGATGATAAAACCGCAAATACTGGGAGCAAGCATCGCAGATTCCACAGTTCGGCCATTCGTGTTAGTTGCCAGCTTCACCAGTCCAACAATCCATCACAACCAGCATTGCAACATCCCACTCCCGATACCATGAGCACCATTGAGCCATCCCAACCTCACATGAGACTATTTGGATCTCACACACTGGATCCTAACATGCTAACAGACCCAACAACTCTCTCCATCTTCAACCGAATGGAGAACTCGCCTTTTGACCTTTGCCATGTTCTGCTTTCCCTTCTGGAAAAGGTCTGCAAATTTGACATGACCATCAATCATAACCCAGGCTTGGCAGTCAGTGTTGTTCCCACGCTCACAGAGATACTTACAGAGTTTGGTGACTGCTGTGGTCCCGGTGGTGGAGGTGGGATCGATGAGCTAGCTGGAGGCTGGACTGAGGAGCCAATTGCACTTGTTCAAAGAATGCTTTTACGCACCATTCTGCACTTGATGTTCGTAGATGTGGGTCAAAATGAGACACTGCCTGATAATCTGCGTCGAAGCTTGACTGACCTACTCAGAGCAACTTTAAAGATTCGTACCTGTTTAGAAAGGCAAGCCGACCCTTTTGCTCCAAGGCCAAAGAAGACTCTGCAAGAGATACAGGAAGATTTTTCCTTTTCAAGGTTCCGTCATCGGGCCTTGCTACTGCCAGAACTCTTGGAGGGTGTCCTACAGCTACTACTGGGCTGCTTGCAAGCCTCTGCTTCCAACCCTTTCTTTTTCAGTCAGTCTCTTGAATTAGTTCATGAATTTGTGCAACACCGTGGCTTGGAGCTCTTCGAGGCAACAGCTCTGCGCCTTGAGGCCTTAGCAGAAGCTCGAGATTCAGAAGTCGGCAATGAGGCATCAGAGCGCCTTCGTTGCCTGATAGCCGATGTACTTAAGATAATCAATGCCGTCAAGAGGGCCAAGTCGGAGCAGCTACACCAATCTGTTTGTGCACGTCGTCGACACCGTCGCTGCGAATACTCCCACTTTTTGCACCATCATCGTGACCTCTCAGGACTGCCAGTTTCCGCTTTCAAGCAGGCATCCCGACGTAATCCTTTTGAGGAGGACTCCGAGGATCATGACGGAGAAGTGCGGTACCCTGAACGCTGTTGTTGCCTTGCGGCTTGCGCCCACCAGTGTTTGCGTCTTTTTCAACGCCTCTCACCCTCAGGTCCTGCCGTTTTGCAGGTGCTGGCAGGAGTGCAAGCTGTTGGCATCTGTTGCTGTATGGATCCAAGGTCCGTAATAGGACCCATGCTCCAAGCATTTCAGGCTCCAGGACTGCGGAGCTACCAATCCCATGTTTTGAGTGTCCTTAGTAGACTTGTCTTAGAACAGCTTGGTGGTGGTCAGCCCTCTGAAAAGGCCAAGCTTGCCTCCTGCAACATCTGCACTTTGGATAGCAGCCTGTTACCTGGGCTTGATGAGACTCTACAGGGCTATGGACCTAGGAAGGAATTGAGCTTATCCACATCCCCATCTCCATCTTATCGTTTCCAAGGTATCCTGCCCAGTGGAGGAGCTGAAGACATGCTATGGAAGTGGGATGCTTTAGAGGCCTATCAGGAGCTTGTGTTTGGGGAAGACCGGCATTTAAGTCAACAGATTGCCAGTCATATATGCCAGCTGACTTTGCGAGGCAATGCAGTAGTGCAGTGGCAACTCTACACTCATATTTTTAACCCTGTGCTACAGCGAGGCGTGGAACTTAGCCATCATGCCCAGCAACTTGGTGTGTCAACTACTTGTAGCCAGGTCTGCAGCTACCATACCCATTGCCTCCCAGTTGAGGTACTGCTGGTTTATCTTCAGACTCTGCCTGCTCTGCTAAAGTCAAGGTATGGCTGTATTTCCTCTATTTCTTTTTCTTCCTCTTATTCACTGTTGTTTAGGTTCTTTAAATCAGCCTTTAAAATAAACTGATTCCAATGTGTTTACTGAATGTATAACTTCTGATGTTGTGTTCCAACTCAGCCGGGTGGTACGCGACCTGTTCCTGAGTTGTAATGGGCTGAACCAGGTCACAGAGTTAATCTACTTGGACTGCACTCGTCCGTGGGTGCTAAAAGTGTTTGAGACGCTTATCTTGAATGCGTGGCACCATCACACAGAATCTGCCGTGCATGAGCTAGAAAGAGCAGAAGCTCAGGAGAGGGAAGCTGTCCTTGGACTTTTCGAGGAACTGAGTTCACGTGGGACTGGTGACGGCCCCCAGAGCCTCACTAAGTTTTACGAAGGCTTGAAAGAGGCATGCCCTCACCCAAAGGGCAAAAGTGGAACAGGTGCATTTTCTGCAGTAGGACATAACCGGGGTGAGGCACATTTGAACACGATCAACCTTTTTCTGTGCGTCGCCTTCCTATGCGTGAGCAAGGAGGCAGACTCCGACAGAGACTCTGCGAATGACTCTGAAGACACTTCAGGATATGATAGTACAGCTAGTGAACCATTGGGTGGGCGCCTACCTTGCCTTTCCCCAGACAATGTGGCTCTTCCCTCTAAAGAGCAGGTAAGGAGGGCTGCCGATGTTTGGTCAGTATGCCGTTGGGTGTACATGGCCAGTCCAGTGTTCCAGAGGCAGTTCTTCAGACTAGGAGGTCTAGATGTCTGTTCACGTCTAATGACGATGGTCATCCAGAAACTCACATCTAAAAACAAAGACTGCAAACTTAAGAAAAAGACGGAGAGTAAAGGCAAA
Source organism: Mylopharyngodon piceus (assembly GCA_039654765.1). NCBI lineage: Eukaryota > Metazoa > Chordata > Actinopteri > Cypriniformes > Xenocyprididae > Mylopharyngodon > Mylopharyngodon piceus. The sequence goes on along the minus strand of CM077450.1, from coordinate 2,315,168 downwards.
AGCAGTCCATCTCAAGTAGACTCTCCCACTCAAGCTCTTACAGGGCAATTTGACAATATACCGACAACTGCAGGTACAGCGGAAAGTCAACAACATGAACTAAGTGACACTCTCAGCCCCTCTCAGGTCGAAAGCAAGTTAAGTGACCCAACGCACAGGCTTGAAGAGGAATGGCCGCTCCAGAGTATCCGACTGCTGGAGGCTCTTTTGGCTATCTGCCTCCACAGTGCAAATTCAGCCCTACAGAGACTTGAACCAGACCTTTCCTTTCAGGTACAGTAGACATGCATACTAGCTCTGTTTCAAACCCTAGTGAGCTGACTAATAAGGGGCCGTTCACACAGTTAAACATGAGAATGAGTCATATGTGCACGACTTGCTTGGGAGACTCGACAGTTGATTTCAGAAGTGTGATATTAACATGTTGCTAAGCTAACAACTTAATACCCTAAAGCCCAAAGTATACTTCAGCTTTGACGTGAATTCCTAGTGTATTCATACAGATGAATACAGAGCCTTTAAATGTATGCTCCATTTGATATGTGCATGAACACAAGCACTCAACACATGCACACTAGAAAGTTTCATACTTGTCCAGTGTCTGCGCTATTTCTCTCCAGAAGTTATCACCGATAAATAATGTCTTGTTTAAACTGCAGTGGTTACATTAGACTTTCTCATTGTCCGTCATTTTGACAGACTGTGTCGTAAAAATTCTGTCATAATCTATTATTACCCGTAATTTTCATATTTTAAGGATGATACAGTTTCCATTTTTAATCATGATGCTAAATACAGGTGTAAATGGGGAAATCAGGACAGAAGTGTTTGAAAGTGGACAAAAGAAATGGATTAAAACGGGTCTACTTGTGATCCAATTGACCAAAACGCATATCAAGTGTAAACAGGGTCTGTTGTATGCTTAAAAACTAAAAAGTACACTTTTAGGCTTAATAAGCATAAAAATCTATACAAAATTCAGGCATCATAGTCAAATTTATTATATTGAACAATATCCAAAACATCATGATTTTTCACTGAGCTCATTGCACTGCGTTCTGCGATTTACCTTCTTTATAAGGTATAAATGTGATGTTGCATCAGGATTGTGTCTTAATGCCTTAAAATACAGGTACTATCTACGTATGCAAACTAGGTTTTGGAACAGAGCTATTTATTGACATTTTTAAGTGAGTGACAATATCTTTATTCTCTATGAGTGTAATTTTTCCATGCTCTATCCCATAGCTGCAGTCTGTGGATGAGACCCTGTGTGAGGTCAGAGATCTGCTCTCTCGATCTGGAGTTGTGAATTCTGAACTGGCAGTTCCTCTGTTTGATTCCTTACTGCGTGTGGCACTGGCTGAGATGTTCTGCAGTCCAGATGTCATCGAGGAGAAACCTGACAAGGTAATTTGGTTGCTTGTTTAATAGGGTTGTGACAAGACAGTTAGCTCACGAGATGAGACAAGATTTTTACAGTATTTTTAAGAAATCCTTGATGAAATCCATGACTAGAAAAATTGAAATGTTTTAACTAATCATCTTGTAATCAATGTAATTTCAGTTCTACTTTCTGAGTATGAATTATCATATGCAGTAAAAGACATCAATACTCAAGCACTGTAAAAGGATTTGCCACAAACTCAACTGACTGGCTTCTCTCCTGTATGATTTCATATGAGTCTCTTCAGACCTTACTGTACATGATTTATGAGCTTCTACAACTTTTGACCTCCTAACTGAACTCCTTTCCACAAATTGATCATAGAAATAAAAATGTATAAATAAAAATGAATACGTTTTCTCATAGTCTTAAGTGCAAACAATAAGTGCAACCATAATTAAAGTACTCTCTCAATATTCAAAGTGCAAATAGAGACCAAATTTTTCTTCAAGCATGATACAGAGCTAAGAGATGGTTACAACTACACAGCCCAGCCTAAGACAGTTTTCATATTGGGAGATATTTGCATGCATCAGGGAGCCGCTTTCAAAATGCTGGGTATTGAAATTGCGTGAATGCGCGTTCGCGTTTTACTTTCTCTTTTGATTTTGCGATCGCTTGGATAGGACGCTTAGGCTCTGTTGTGCAACGAATCACTTACTCTCGTCACGTGATCAGTGAACCCTGATTCTTGCTGCACTACATACTACTCTGCAGCTCGTGTTTAATGAGCTGGATGGGATTGAAGCAACTGTTATCCAACTGAATTAAATGGACTGAATTAAACTGGGGAGGCGTAATGTAAACGTAGCGGTTGCCTGTTCTATCCTAATTTCACCCTCACACTCCGTCGTGGCAATATCGCGAAACAGCTTTTTACCTCGATGAGAAATCTCGTCACATTTTAATCTCGTGGCACGAGATCTCGTCACACCCCTGTTGTTTAATAAATCTGTATTGTCCCTGTCAGAGGTATGCCGTGGTGAATGGCATACATGTTCCCATCCTGTACAGCCATGCTGCTTGTTTCGGTGACTCAGGTTTGAGTCTGGCCTTCATCACATTGCCCAATCTTTTCCTTTCACTGTCTGTTGTCTGTAACTTATGAAAGTAGTGATAGCCCTAAAATAAAATTACTTTTGGTGACTAAATACAAAATCTGTAAATGCCATTTAAGTTATTTTTATTTGTATGCCTGTAAAAAAAAGTCTGTTTTTCTGATTTCTGTTTTTTATGACATAAACTTTTGCAAGATTTATATAATTGGCCTCAGTAAATCTTCTCAATTGCATGGTCTTAAAAAGATTGAGGGATTTTCTTTTCAACAGTTTTATCTGTAGTGGAACACATCACTGAGTAATTCCAAAGTAAAACTTTATCATTTAGACTTCAGAAAGATTTTTGGCACTCGAGTTTTTTAATAAGTAAATCCGCTTTCTGAAATAAAATGACCCTTGGCCAAACATAAACGGATAAGGAGCCTTTTTGTGATTGAGCACATGGGGGCTATATTTTATGTGGAAATGGTCAGCTGATGTGGTCCTGTGACCAAAATCATATTTTCTTTTTTTTTTCTTTCTTTTTTTTTACCAGCTTTCTGAAATCACAAACTTTGTCTCTCTAACAAAGACAACACCAGAAGCAATGTTATAAGGATTGTTTACTTTATTACTTTATTCTGAAAAGAGCTAATTTTCTAGAAGGTAAGAGTCTGCTGCGCTGCCTGATTTGCATTAATCTGTTTCACTACTGTTTTTTAACTTCTGATATTTAAAAATGCCTTGGAGGGAAATGAAAGCACTAAAATTTAGAAGTGGTTACTTTGTGTGTGTTTGTGTAGGAGAGAGTTATTTTGGACTTTTCTTGCTAACTTTGATGCTTGAACACACAGTCCTTTTATTTATTTATTTATTTACCAACCAGATAGTAGCCTTCTAAATGTCTAAAGTTTTTATTGCCGAATGTTAAATTGCGTCTTTGCAGTGGTTTGGAGTATTAGGATGACACGTGAGGGGTATCATTGCGATGCAGTGTTTTGAACAGATTTGCATACAATGTTTCACTACTCGTACAAATTTTGTACAATTTAAAAAAAAAAAATTGGCTCATTCTTAAGTCAAAAACCATCTTCAGTTCTTCTGTCATCTGCCTTACACAGTGCTTCAGAAAAACCTACTATACCTACTATACTTGGTTCCTAAATTTGGCACTACCTATTGATTAAAAATTATATATATATATATATATATATATATATATATATATATATATATATATATATTTTTTTTTTTTTTTTTTTTTAAGTGTAATAATATTAATAAAATATTATTAATTATTAAATATTTTATTTATTATTAAATAATTTATTATATTATATAATAATGTTTAATCTGTTTTAATTTAAATATTTATTAATTAATTTATATTTATACTATTTTTGTATTATTATCCATCCCTCCATTTAGTAGTAATAATGAAGTATATATTTTAATAATTCTATTAACATATTTTTATATTTTATGTTATAATTAAGTTTCATCTATTTTATTGTAATTTTATTATTTTCAATTTATATTATTTTATATTATTAACATTCTCTCCATCTAGTAATTACAATAAAAATAATATATATATATATATATATATATATATTAGTATATATATGTGTGTATATATAATATATATATAGTATATATTTTAATAATATTAACAAAATATTATATTTCATAATAATGCTGAATCTATTTTAGTTATTTCTTAATTAATTTATATATATATATATATATCAATCTCTCCATCTAGTAATGATCGTTCTCTCCCTCTCCATGCAGAAGTCTCCGGTCAACGGGGAGGCGGCACCTCCAGCAGGTGATCTGTCTGAGGAGGTGGATGAAGCTCAGGTGAGTGGCGTTCCACCCTTGGGAGAAGAGGAAGGCTATGACGCAGACAGTGAAAGTAACCCTGAAGACTCCACCCGTCAGGAGGAAGGTAGTACCGCCCCCTTCATACTTACATGAGAGTCTGCATTGTGCTGGACATTTGTGTCAAACTGACAAGATGTCACTTGTATTTGACTGTAAAATGTAAATGTGCTAGAGAGGAATGTAAGTACATATTATCTAGAGCCAAAAGTATCTTGCATGTGTAGTTTTGTTGGCTGTAAAGGCTCATTACATTATGTTTTGAACTTGAAAAATAGTTAACATCGCAGTTAGCAAGGCTGAGAAGTCCTTAGTCACTGATAGCAGGAGGAATTTCTTTGCGAAGGATCTGGAATGCAGTAGCCGGTCTCAGCCGGTTAGCATCAGGTAGGCTGAGTGAACGTCTGGTCAAGCGGTATGTGATCCTGTTCCCCAGTCACATGTAGTGTTGTTGGCTCTCTCGCCCTGAGAATGGTGTCATTGTTTCCTTCGGCTATGATGTAAGAAGCCGTGTTGAGCTGTGTCTTGTGACTGCAGCTTTTGACCGATCATTACACAGATCTGTGCATGATTTTGTAAGTTCACTCACCTTGCCATAAGGGCCTGTACTTGATATAATTTATAAAGAAGGGAATTGAAGACAAAGCTTGAAATGTGAGTTTGTTGTCAGACTGTGTGTGTGTGTGTGTGTGTGTGTGTGTGTGTGTGTGAAAGTGAACTGAATGTGGTCTAGGTACTTTAGTTTGGTTTCAGCTTCTCATCTTTTCTGTTAAGGAAGACATTTTTTAGACATCTATCTATCTATCTATCTATCTATCTGGCTGTATATCTGGCTGTATATCTGTCTATCTATTTATCTGTCTGTCCGTGCATCCATCCACCCATCCATCGTTGTCTGTCATTTTATTTATCTATGTATCTTTGTATCTATTTATCTATCATTCTATCTCTCTATCTATTGTTCTATCTATCATTCTATCTGTCAGTGGTGAAAAGAGTACTGAAAATTTGTACTTAAGTACAAGTACTGTTACATTGCTGAAATAATACTCAATTACAAGTAAGAGTACTGGTGTCAAAAAAGTACTCGAGTAAAAGTACAAATTACTCTTCTCAAAAACTACTCAAAGTACTAAAATTACAAATTACTTTTTAGCCGGCGATATTTAATGTATTATCCAAAAATATTCAATCAAATCATAGATCTAAGTAGAAAATAGCTACTTTAAACAAAGCACTTTCACCTTATTCATGAAGTGCATGAATTAGTGGTCACGATACTGGAATTTCTAACTTCAATACAATACCTTGAAAAGATCAATATTCAGTATCATTTTAAATACCATGGGGAAAACCACCACATACTGTATACCATAGATATTTTAATATCTAACTTTTTTGCCAATTTGTCAAGGCAGTCATTATTTTCAAGCTTCAAAAAGCACAAGACTCGTAACAGTAATCAATTTAAATGGAGCGGTTTAATTCAAGTCTTCTGAAGAGACACGTCCGCTTTATACGATGAACAGATTTCAATTACCATTACAATAATTTCACTTAAATATTTGCACACGCTGTGTATTTGTGTCTTTACAATAGGGTAACTTTGTTGCAGTAGCTCACACACAGCACAAGAAAGCTTGATTTCAAACTGAATTAAATTTACAAATTTACAAAAAATACAAGTAAACAGTCAGTAATAAAATAAGAACAAAAAAATTACCTAAACTCACTGAATTTTTATATGCCGTGTATCTTAAAGGGTTAGTTCACCGAAAAATAAAAATTCTGTCATTAATTTCTCACCCTCAGGTTGTTCCACACCATAAGACCTTCGTTCATCTTCAGAACACAAATTAAGATATTTTTGATGAAATCTGAGAGCTTTCTGACCCTCCATAGACAGCAACATTATTACCGCATTCAAGGTCCAGAAAGGTAGTAAAGACATTGTTAAAATAGTTCATGTGACTACAGTGGTTCAAACAGTGAGGATGTTATGAAGCGACAAGAATACTTTTTGTGCGGAAAAAAATTAAATTAAATAAATAACGACTTTATTCAACAATTTCTTCTCTTCCATGTCAGTCTCTGACACTGTTGACGTAGTAAACACAGTGCAGCACTTCCAGGTTCTACATCAGAACGTCGGCTCATTATTGGCCGGATTCTGCGTCAGCATCACATGATGTGATTCTCAGATGAACAGCATCAGAGAGTGACACGGAGAGAGGAAACTGTTGAATAAAGTTATTTTTGTTTTTTGCACAGAAAAATTATTCTCTTCACTTCATAACATTAAGGTTGAACCACTTTAGTCACATGGGCTATTTTAACGATGTCTTTACTATCTTTCTGGGCCTTGAAAGTTGCAATTACTTTGCAGTCTGGGGTCAGAAAGCTCTTGGATTTCATCAAAAATATCTTCATTTGTGTTCTGAAGATGAACGAAGGTCTTACGTGTGTGGAACGACACGAGGATGAGTAATTAATGACAGAAATTTCATTTTTGGGTGAACTAACCCTTTAAGACCCATATAATATGTTGTTTATTTAGATAAAAAGAACATCAGAGGGGTTTGACCTGTAATGTCTGTAGCAATGCAGTTAGACAGACTAGGTTATTTTTATGTACAAAGCATACAAATGCCCCATTCTGAAACATATATTTACATTGTAAAGAAATTAAAGATCCACCTTTGATTGTTGAAAGACTTTCTGGTGCATTTCACTTATAGCCAATAAGATTTCCTGTAGCATTTTCATTGGTCAGGCATGGAGGTCTGTTCTGAATGTTAACTTTTGACAACGTTTAATTTAAGAGCACGGAGAGATTCGCGATTGCACACTACACAGTCTGACAGCGCGCACTCAATATCTGAGTGAGAGGAGAGGCAGTTCACTTGTATGTTTGCGTCGTTTTCTGCGCGTTACAATAATGCGCTCTCGACAAACCTGTGGATATGATTAAAATTATGCGCAATACCTGCAATCTCGCGCTGACATTCAGGCTCTACTGAAACGTGTGAGTGACAGGAGGAGGCGGGTGTGTGTCAAACTCGCCGTCGGGGAGATGAGAGAATGAGAACGCGCCGCTGGTAAAATATCAGGGTTTTCATTGGTCCGTTTATGATCGGATTTCTTCATTGGCTACCGATATGTCGGTCAAAGGTTTGAATATTCAAAATGTTGGCGTACTCAGTAACGGAATGTGATTTTACAAGTAGCGAAGTAGATTACTTAGCTTAATTTGTACTTAAGTACAAGTAAAATTACAGATTTAAAAATGTACTCAAAAAAGTACAAAAACCCGAAAAAGCTACTTAATTACAGTAACGTGAGTAGTTGTAATTCGTTACTTCCACCTCTGCTATCTTTCTTTCTATCGTTCAGTCTCTCTGTCTATCTATCTGTTTATATGTCTGTAAATCCATCCATCCATTTGTGTGTCGTTTAATCTATCTATCCATCTATCTGGCTGGCTGTATATCTGTCTATCTGTTTATCTGTCTGTCCATCCATCCATCCATCGTTGTCTGTCGTTTTATTTATCTATGTATCTATTGTTCTGTTTATCTCTATTTATCGCTCTATCGTTCAATCTCTCTATATGTCTGTCTATCTCTCTCTCTCTTTGTCTATCTATCTATATGTCTGTTTGTCTATCTGTCAATGTCAATCTGTCCATCCATCCATCCATCCATCCATTGTTGTTAGTCGCGTTATCTATCTATCTATCTATCTATCTATCTATCTATCTATATGTCCGTCCGTCCGTCGTTGTCTGTCCTTTTATCTATCTATCTATCTATCTATCTATCTATCTATCTATCTATCTGTCTGTCTGTCTGTCTGTCTGTCTATCGTTCATTCTGTCTTTCTGTATATCTGTCTATCTATGTATGTGTGTGAATGTCTGTGAGGGAGTGCTCTGTGTGTGTGTGTGTGTGTGTGTGCGTGTGTGTTTGAGGCAGAACTTCATTAATAAAAAGCACCCAGAGCTTGCGTAGGAGCTGCAGGGGAGTTCACAGCTAAATCATGCGGGTTCTCCAGTGCGTGGCACCTCCATCAGCTTAATTCATCTTTACTGGGCTAGAGCTCTGAGTGTGCTGTGAGCTGCCTCTGGTACACACAGTACTTCTTCAGCTACAAACACTCTTGCACCACCACCAATTATTATTTTATTATTGCTGCGTTGTTTGTAGTCAGTGTTCTGTCTTTTCTTGCTGTGACAGGGATAAAGGTGGAGGCTGGAGTCTCGTTGGGGGAATGTACGTTGGGAATGGCAGGAGTGCCTCAGGGCTCCGTCCGCGGCCGTCTGCTGTTTCCGGAGATCTGCTTGATGGAGCTGCAGCTGTTAGCCAGTGGCTCTCCAGACCTGGAGGTTTTGGGCCACGTGTTGCAGAGCCTGTTAGTAGCCGTGAAAGGCCACCACAGCAATGCAGCGCTGCTCTACCAGCAGGTCAGACTTTTATCTGATGCCAAACTGATTTATTTATGTATGCGAGATATTGATGTTACACAGTGACATATCTTATTCCAGAAGACCTTCTGCTTTTGTCTAAGTAACTTACCTTTGTTTGGTAGAAAGTTTTTTTTGTTCTAAGTAACTAGTTGAAAGAGTATACTTGAAACCAAAGACAACACCTACGAACCTATGTAGCAGGAACAAGGTGACCTTTTGCAAACCTTTTAGCAATTGGAGATTTTTTTTTTGTTATTTTGGTTGTAAAAAAAAAAGAAGCTTTGCAGCTACATTTTTGACAATTATTCAGGATTTATGATGGAGAAATATTTACAGGATTTATTTAGAATTTGAGATTTAATTTATTTTCACTTTATCCCATTGTCAATAATGATTTTCCGAGGAGTGAAACTCACTGTCAAAATATTGATTATGTTTGAATACTCTGACCAGCTGGATTAAATCATCTTTACTGTATTTATGAAGAAATGTGATCCATCATGCTCTTTTTCTCTTGTCAGGGTGGTGTGAAAGCCATTCTCACTGGATTTCAGAACATTCTCAGCCAATCAGATGCCTCCTATGAAGGTTTATATTTCTTTCAAACTTCAACTATGCATATTTCTCCAAATTCCCATTATTGAGTTTATTTGTTGGTAATCATTCTAATCTTAAACATTATTATAATTGCTCCATGGCCTGTTGTACCCTTCAGAGAGCCAGATAATACTGATGGAGCTGCTCGTTGCCATGGTGAGTGACAGTATCACAGCGGAGGAACTCGCCCTGTTGACCCGCCTCTTCCTGGAGAAGACTCCACCCACTGTAAGTGCAACTTACATTTAAATGAGGCCAAAATGAACTGATACACACCTCTGTATCAAAACCTTTTCAGTTCCCTTTTCCACAGAAAAGGAAAAGCTTATAAACTACACAATGCAAATGTGATCAGTGTGATCAAGCATCCTGTAAACAGGTTTATTTTTAACACAGTGTCAGAAAGTTGGCATGCTGATGCAGAATACGCTTTTAGTAATGCCACCCTTTAGTTTGTCAATGCTGATATGAATCAGCCGTTCTACATTAATTATCTTGCGCTTTGTTCACACTTTTTTGTTATGTACCTTCTTTTTTGATTGCCAGTCCTTTACTTCTGAGCACCTCTTTTCCTATTGTCTCACATCTATAACACCCTAATTTATATTTTATGCAGTTTCTACATACTGTAGGTTAAAGATGCAGAACACATTGATGCTTTGCTGAGGATTGCTCTCTAATAATGTATGTATGTGTGTGTGTGTGTGTGTCCTAAGGATGTACGAAACTACATAGTTTCAAAATCGGCTGGTCAGTGGGTTGTCAGACTGACTAATGACTGGTGCATCATAATGAATCCTTGAATAATTTTAAATCCGTTTTTCCTTGCTGTCAAGGTCACACTGTGTGTGCACTGTGAGCGATGCATCATTGCACGCTTGAATTGTAAACAAGTGGAGCATCCTGCTTTTAGTGTGTAGAGAGCTATTAAAGGGGACCTATAATGCCCATTTCACAAGATGTAATATAAGTCTCTGGTGTCCCCAGAATATGTCTGTGAAGTTTCAGCTCAAAATACCCCACAGATCATTTATTATAGCTTGTCAAATTTGCCCCTATTTGGGTGTGAGCAAAAACATGCCGTTTTTGTGTGTGTCCATTTAAATGCAAATGAGCTGCTGCTCCCAGCCCCCTTTCCAGAAGAGGGCGGAGCTTTAACAGCTCGCGCTTCGGTTGCTCAACAACAACAAAGCTGGAGAATCTCACGCAGCCAAAATGAGGATTGTCAGTAACGGTGTTCAGCCTTACATTGTTCAAACTATTTTTAAACAATTTTTTTTTTTTTTTTTAAGTTTTTAAACTTCTCTAAAATAGAAAGAAAGAAAATAATAGATCTAGATATAAAGTTCCAGAAAAGTTATTCCAATAATCACCTAGTTGGTTGTTGGAAAACTAGTCCGCATCTGTTGAATATTCAACATTTATCATACTGTATTTGGTCCCACTTTATATTAGGTGGCCTTAACAACTATGTACTTACATTAAAAAATAAGTACAGTGTACTTATTGTGTTCATATTGTATTGCAAAACACTTTTGCTGCTATTGAGGTGGATACAGGTAAAGTAACGGACAGGTTTGGTGGTATGGGTAGGTTTAAGGGTGGGTTAAGGTGTAAGGGATGGGTCAACAGTGCAATTATGAATGTAATTACAGAAATTAATTACAGATATAGTTACATGCAGGTATTTTTTAAAATATAAGTTCAATGTAAAAACATGTATGTACACAATGTGCATTGTATTAAATGATTAATTTAAATGTAAGTACATAGTAGTTAAGGCCAACTAATATAAAGTGTATTTTCTTGATTATGCTCAACTGCTGTATCTAGTCATTATATTTTCAGGCTCTTTTCTTGGCAGCTACTGTATGCCCTCCATGAAGTATTGCTAATTGCCCTGTGAAATGCGCTTTTCCCTCCACCGTGTTAATGAAGGTCCACAGGGAGTCAGTATGTAATGTTTTTGTGATGAAAAAGTACATACTTTTGAGTGTGTAGCAGAAGAGTAGGCAAGCTTTGACATAACTGCGTCTTTAACGGACAACTCTGTCGCTTAGTTACACCTTACGCTTAGTTGCGTCTTTATAAAAGTTCACAATGCTGTTGCAGATGAAATATAATGTGGATAACATTGAATAAATATCTTTTCGTCAGATTAGATACTGATTATTAATCACTCAAACCCCTCTAAACTGCTCTGATTAACTGTCTGTCTCGCACATCTGCCATGTTTGTAGTTTTTAAACACTTTTTATTCGTGTTTGTAGTTCTAATTGAATCCTCATCCAATGCGCAATATTAGCCGTTAAAGTGTGCACGGATCTTCACTTCGGATTCTAACTGGAAAAGCAGACCATCTGGGATCTTTGGAATACTCATTTCAACATACTACGATTTGGGACACACTGATTCTGATTTCGAATACTATTTAGGACGGATAGTATGTGAATTGGGATGCACCAAGAGTCTCTTTTTCAGGACTTATGACAGTGTTAGTTCACTCTCATTGTACCAGGCAACAGAGACGGGCACCATCAGTGTATAAATTTCACGAAACCTGTTGGTGGGTTGCATTATGGATTATGCCAGCGTGGATTGTTTTGTGAATCAGGAATTGTTCAGCTTATACTGAAATGATCAGGGATGTTGTTAAAAAATAAATTTCAGATGCTTGTTTTGATATTGGGAACTTTCTGTAGAAGGTGTGAGGTCATTTTACAGCTTAGTTCCCATGATTGGTGTGGATGGACTGGGAAGAGGTTTTGAGTTTTGACACCATTTAGTTGGTGCTTCATTTGTTTTGAATGAAACCTTACAATTAAATATTAAAATTTTGCATGCAACACATTTTGCAATGAATCTGAATGAAACCTCAAACTGGGCAAACACTCTTCACAGAAATCTTTATTTTCTTTCATCATCTGTAGGAGATCTTGTTGAGAGGCGTGCTCCAGATTGTGGAGGCTAACTCGGACACAGAGCCCCTCTACTTCATGTCCTTTCCCATGATCCCTGGCACAGGGGTTCCTGGCTTGAGCTCCTCCCCTGGGACGAGGCCTCATGGGGCGGTTGTGGGTAAGGGTGGAGTAAACTCTCTTTTGAGGGGTAAATTACCCCTAGGCCGTGGTGAAGCAGACATGAGCAGGCCTGGTCATCTGCGCTCTTCTCCCTGGCACACTGCACCCTTCCACCTGCCCTTAGTGGGACAGAACTGCTGGCCTCACATGGCCAGTGGCTTCAGCGCCTCGCTGTGGGTACGAGCGGGGAAGGATGAGGACGGCCTTTCTAAGAAGGGTAAGAAGATCATTCTAGATACTTTTCTTCTTCTTTTTATCTTTGTATAAGGTTGTAACACAGATTAGTATTATTTATATACTATAGTATTTATTATTATTTTGAATTTTATTTTATTTTTATATTTTCAGTTTTTCTGAGTATATCTATTTTTAATTTAATCAATTTAAGTACTTTTTAATTTAAAATTTAAGTACCTTAAACTTATTTATTTCTGTTAGTTTCCAAGGCAACATTAAAAAATAGAGTTAGAGTTTTTCATATATTTGTTTTGTTTTATTTCAGCTTTAATTCAACGTGAATCCTTTCATTATAACCAACAAAGTGTAAACATGATGTAAATAAGAAATTCATTGTACAATTAAGCATTTTTAAAGTACTTGATTCAACAGTTTTTGCTCTGGTACCGAAATTGGTGCAGAGAATTGCAAAATTTTACTGGTATTGGTACCGACTACTTAGTGCTTCAACTTAAACTTATTCATTTCAGTTTTTTGCCAAGACAACATTTTTAATTTTAGGTTGTTTTTTTAAGTTTAAGTTTTTCAAGTATTTGTTTTAGTTTATTTCAGCTTTAATTCGGTTACCGAAAATACTTTGTAATAGTTTTAGTTTTAGTGCAACATAAATAGCAACACTGATAAATGAATACCACCCACTCCAAGAATCGTTTGATCAATGTGTTTGGCTGTGTGTTCCAGAAGAGGAGGCGTCTCTGGCAGAGTCCCTGCATGGTCCCGCACATGTCACGGACCAGCAGGCAGACAGATGCCTCCTCCATGTCCTCTCCATGGGCTCTAAGGCGCTGATGCTTCAGGTTTGGGTGAACATCTCCACTGGATCCTTTACCTTCAGGTGAGTGGCATGATAAAAACTTAAAGTTGCACCAAGTATGTTTGTATCTAAACGAACCAAAAACAAGATGTCACGAGATGCGACCCTAAAAAGGACAGAATGCTCAAGCATACCTGATTCCTTTCGTCAAAGTCGCAATGTTGCCCATTACAGTTTGGTCCAGGCGTCAGAAACGTCGTCTCCTCACAGCAGTTCTTTGTTTGTGTGCAACGGAGGAATTCCTGGCTCTGTTTTGACTCCTTTACACATTTTCTAAACTCTTCACGAGTTCTCAGCTGGTAAAATATGTACAAGCACATACAACGAGCGCATTTAGCCAATCACACAGCATTGTTTTGGATGTTTGGTAAGGTCTGTTGCAAATATACATAATAAAAGCCATTTTTTTTTTTTTTGTTTTGTATCTTTAGGTTTGTTGTTAAAAATGACAGCGTGAACGCTAAGCGAACCAGGACTAAATGTATCATTTTCTTTACACAAGTTTCTAAATTTCAAATGTGTCTGTTCATTTGTGAATTCAGGACCTGCATTGATCCCAACGATGAGATGAAGGCGGGTCTGCTCGCCCAGGCGGAGTCTGGAGACGGCGTGCTGACAGCAGGCAGGTGGCAGCACTTGGCTTTCACATACACGCAGCAGCCCGAGGGCAAGAAGAGCGTTCACGGTCAGCTGACCCTCTGGGTGTGCGGCATTAGGTGAGTCTGTGATTGCAAATGGTTGGTGGATGATTTAAAGGAATAGTTCAGTCAAATATGGCAATTGTAATTTAGGGATGCAGACTTTAGTTCATTTAGAAAAGCTACACTGTTTTAATCAACCCTTCCTGTGCCACATACAGGAAGTGTGACGTCTCGCTAGATTTCACTCTGCCCAGGAAGTCCAGTTTGTCATCGGACAGTAATAAGACCTACTGTATGCTTGGACACTGTCAGCACCCCTCAGAGGAGCAGTCCAGCCCAAGTGCACGCTGGGATATGGGCACGCTGATGCTCTTTAATGGTATGAAACCAGTCCTTCTCCTTTAAAAAGTAATTCTGTTTGGAATATTTTAAGCTTGTTGTGGTGTGTTTGGAATATTTACAAAAGAATGAACTAAAACTGTTCAAATAATTTTTGTCAACTGAAATAAAGCTGAGATAAAATATAAATATTAGATGAAAAACTAAAGCTAAACGAAAAGTAGAAATGTTGCCTTGGCAAGTTGAAGCACTAAAATTACTAACTGTAAATAAATAAAAACTAAAACTGAAATAAAAATATTAATAATATTAATAAAAATGACAATAGCACATTACAACATTACTAAAAAATATAAAAATAAAATGTAATTAAAAATATTAATAAAACGTTTTACAATAAATATCCATTTATTAACATTAGTTAACTACATTGGTTTGTATTAACTAGATTAATAAATGTTTGTAGAAGTATTGTTTCGTTAATTTCAGCATTAACTAATCCATTTTTTAAAACCAAAGTTGTATCTGTTAACATTAGTTAATGCACTGTGAACTAACAGGATAAATAATGAACAACTGCATTTTTATTAACTAACACTGACAAAGATTAGTAAATGCTGTTATAAATATATTGCTCATTGTTAGTTTATGTTAGGTAATGCATTAACTAAGGTTAACAAATGTTACCATAAAAACTATAATAGTATATAAATAATAAAATAACACCGAGGATGTCATTATGTGTGCTGTTGGAAAGATTATTAATTTGCACTTTGAAAGTCTGCGATTGTTGTTGGTAACGTGGGATTCTCTTGCTTCTGGTAGTTTCCGTGCGTGAGACACAAATTCTCCACATTCTCTCCACACAACAAGCTTTTTTTAAACAGAACAGCAATTCTGTTGCTACTAATAGGTCATGAATGGCCCCAGTCCAGCCGCTCCCAACCTGTGAAATGCTCTAATGTGGTCAGATGGGCCACTGAATATTTTTTTCTTTATTTGTCTTTAGGTCACCGGCTGTGTTTCAAACACATCTACCACATTTTTCTTTCTTGTATCTTGTAGTTGAGGCTTCACATAACTTATATTTGGGCGATAAAGCTTAAAACTGAACCTTTTTTTTATGATATTCATATATTTTTTGGGGTAACAGTTTACAATAAGGTCACATTTGTTAACATTAGTTAATATATTAACTTACATGAGTAACAGTTAGCAATATATTTTATTTTGTACGTTTTGTATTTTGTTAGATAATAGAAATACAATTGTTTGTTGTTTGTTCATGTAAGTTCACAGTGCATTAACTAATGTTAACAGCTAGGGGTGTGACGAGACAGTTGGCTCACGAGACGAGACAAGATTTTTACAGAGTATTTTTAAGAAATGCTGAATGATGAAATACATGACTAGAAAAATAGTCTACATGTGCATTTGAAATATTTTAACTAATCATCTTGTAATGGATGTCATTTTTTAGTTCTACTTTCTGAGTATGAATTATCATATGCAGTAAAAGACATCAATACTCAAGCACTGTAAAAGGTTTTTCCACAAACTCAGCTGACTGGCTTCTCTCCCGTATGATTTCATATGAGTCTCTTCAGACCTTAGAAGAACTGCATATGATTTATGAGCTTCTACAACTGTTGACCTCCTAACTGAACTCCTTTCCACAAATTGATCATAGAAATAAAAACAGTATAAATAAAAATGAACAACAGTTTTCTCTTAGTCTTATTAACTGCAAAAAATAAGGGCAACCATAATCAAAGTACTCGCTCAATATTCGAAGTGCAAATAGAGACCAATTTTTTCTTCAAGCATGATACAGAGCTAAGAGATGGTTACAACTACACAGCCCAGCCTAAGATATCTTTCATATTGGGAGATATTTACATGCATCAGGGAGCTGTGGGGTATTAAAATCACGTTTGAATGTGCGTTCGCGGTTTGCTTTCGCACAAACTCTGTGAATAGGGAGCAGCGGTGCTGAGCACAAATTCTCATCATATGATGAGATCACAAGATCTCATAATACCCCTATTAACAGCTGCAACCTTTAAATTTAAAAATGTATTAGTAAATGTTGAAATTAACATTTACCGAGACTAATGAATACTGTAGTTATTGTTCATTGTTAGTTCATGTTAACTGATGTTAACAAATTAAATCTTAATGTAAAGTGTTACCATTTTTTTTTATATTTATGTATTTGCTCTAAAATGACTTTTAAAATATTCAATTAATCCAGACATGTTTTCATGAAATAACACAGAAGAATATTTAATAATTAATTTATATGCACCACTATAACAATATACAGTAATAGACAGTGATATTTGCCTGCCTATATCTTTCTACCTAAATTAAAAATGCATGCTGGGAGTTCAGCAAAGAAGAAGTAATCTGGTTATTGCTTGTTTTAGGCTCCAGAATTGACACTGCGGAGGCTTTTTACCTGTATGCCAGCGGTCCTGACCTTACCTCCATCATGCCCTGCAAGTATGGCAAGCCCCAAGAGACACTGTCCAAGTATGTGACACAGGAGGGTCTTCAGTGTGAGCAGATACGGGAACTCCTCATGAGGAATACAGACGTTGACATCACACCTCTTATTGTAAGCCTATGAATATGAATACATGGTTTTTTGAATGTCAAAATTTTGCCAGAAGGCTTTTATGCAAATGTATCTGACCAGGCTTGTTTATCTCCCTCAGCGTTATTTGTCCATTTGTACATCATTTCCTGCCTGCTTAAGTGCTTTTTCTGTGCAGTTTTTCCCACTGACATCTTAAATACCAGTGATTTTACATGCTGTTCCAGGTGTTCATATGCTAATGCTTTACATGCACGGTAATTACTGCTATCAGAAAGTCACTTAAACACAAACCTTTATTCCTCATGGATGAATTAGCTTCTTTTTTTTTTTTTTTTTTTCAGATCTTCTCTGACAATATAATATATAGTTTTGTACACATATATCACACCAAAAGAAAAATATTAACCCTTTAAAGCCTGGAACAGTTTTTGAACCTTTTGACAAAATAAAAAAACAAACAAACAAACAAAAAAAACCTCTGAAAAAAGTTTGCGTGCGTGTTTTTTTGAGTATCATATTTGATACATCAGGCTTTTATGGCTCATATAGTAATATGGAAGAAAAAACATCTCAAACTAAGCAAAAAATGTGCAATTTGGTGCAGATGCTGATATTTAAATGGACAAAAAGTAAGATGAAATTTTGATCTTTATGACAGTATAGCAGATACTAAACATTAAATGCATATAAATATCAATATCTGCCAATAATATGTCTTAGTAAGATGATATTTAAATGCTTAGTTTTATGATCAAAGCTCTATATGTTTTAAAACATAATGCAATGCAATACAATGATGATTGAGGGATGAACAAATAATGATAATGATTAATAATATTTTTGCAAAATTAAGCATATGTTTTAGGACAATCAGCATTTTTTTCACTTTGATGCTATTTTTTATAAAAATGTAATTTTCATTAATGTAGTCAAGCAAATCTCACTGCCTGTCCATGCTGACAACTACATACTGCATTATTTAAAAAGTGCAAAAAACAAACTGTTCTCCATGACATTTTCAGGAACTTGAAATGTATAGATCAGCTTTTATCTCAACATGTGTGTGCATTTGTGTTTTTACAGGAAAGTTTAGCTGTAGTTTATGCCCCCAGCACGCCGTCTCTGTACACCATATACGAGCCAGTCATCCGTCTGAAGGGCCAGGCCAAGTCAGCGGTGGTTTCCCAGCGGCCCTTCAGTGCCAAAGAGGTCCAGAGTTCCATCCTGGAGCCTCCTTTTCTCAAGACCATGATGCCCTGCAAAGCTCTCGGCCTACACAGCGCCCTGCACGAGATCGGTGGCACCGGCTCTTTTGTCTTCCTGTTTGCACGGGTACGTGTTTGTTTGCAAATTTGTCACCAGTAGAGACCAGGAACGAATGGAATGAGTTCTTATGTCACTGCACTTCTGTTTACTGCACACAAACTGATTAGGTATGTTTTGTGTCGTTCTTGCTGATTCACAAAAACTCTGGTAAGTGTTTGCTGTGCTTTTTAATTGAAGCAATCAGTTTGAGAGGCTAAAGTACATCTGAATATTAAGTTTCAAAGTTTATAGTGATGGTATCTTCAGTGTTTCCTTCATTTTCCAGAGCACATTTTTTGCTGGTAATCTGATAATATGCTGTTTCTCTCTCTCAGTGGGAAAAATTGGATTTTTGGTTGGCATGTTCTGGCCCAGGACGTTCTCTTGTACACTGTGTTCCCTCACATTATCCTTCAGAAATCTCTCGAATGACACCTCAAAGCCTCGCTTTGTGTTTCTCTCATTCAGTCTGTCATGATAACAGAAATCTGAATACAGAAGCAAATATTACTATTTTTAAACTAAAAAATCATACTTACCCCAAACTTTTGAATGGTAATATATGTTAACCGTCTTGACCTATTTTTTTTATATTTCAATAAAATGAATGTACTATATATGTATAATTTTTTTTTTAATGTAATATTGTGTATTTTGGGGGGATTTTATGGTACTAAATTATATTTATGGAATAGTTATGATTCATTTATTACATATTAACCACTTTTTGATCTTAGATTAGATTATAAATTATTAGATTATAAATTAAATTTCCAATTTACTGTCATAAATTGAATGCTTTGGAGCACAGACTGAAGTTTGGTCTCCTTTTAAAGACAACACTTGGCAGATTATTGTTGAAGTGAAAAAAAGTAAAAAAAAAAAAAAAGTTATAGTAGTTTATTATTATGAAAAATGCACAAAAATACTATTTTTAAATTTTATATGATATATGTTTTTACTGTGAGAAAATCAAAGCAAGTTGTGTTCCAAATTTGAGCTTTATATCTCAAAAAATGAGCTTTTGGTAAGATTTTGTTTGGGCGCAGTACCAAACATTTACCACTCGATGAAATTTGTTTCCCATTCATTTCCATTTTTGACCGCGACCAATGCAAGTGTGGTTTTTTTTTTTTTTTTTTTTGTTTTTTTTTTTTCCTCCCCAGGACTGTTTAACCTTTTTGAATAATGTTCATGATTTTTTGTGTGTGTGTTCACATAGTAAGTGCCAAAACCTTTACCAAGCTTCGTACCATTCCGATGAAATAAAAAATTCTAAAAAAATTTTTATGCATAATTCTGAGTCCGAAGATGTGAACAGCTCCGAGTAGAACGTCATGTGTTGTCATCTCATAATTATGGTTATTATGACATGCCGTGAACGCAGCATGATTTCTGAAGGATCATGTGACACTGAATACTGGAGTAATGATGCTGAAAATTCACAGGAATAAATTACATTTTACAATATTCACATAGAAAACAGCTATTTGAAATTGTAATAATAATGTGTAATGTAATTGTCTATAAATTTAATACTCATATGAAAATCACATTACAACCACTGGGATATTTACAATGCTGATTTCATGTATATTTACTAAATTTCTGCAGATAAATGGTGTTTATTTTTGACATTATCTAAATCATATATGTTGAACAACAACTCCTGATGGGTGAACCATGCTGAATGAGACCAAAATAAAAATAATTGAGGAGCAGTGCTAATTAAAAATAGCAACAGATGCTCAATCTTGTTACGATGCCAAATAACTGATATTTATTAATATATTAAAAAAATTGAGTGCAGATGGATCTAGTTTATTTAGGTCGTTAAGTTTGGAGCAGCCGTCACTAATAATCATCTCACTGAAAGTGTTGTTTGCTCAGCCTTCCTCTGTTCTGTGTGTTATAACACTGTGACCCAGAATGTCAACATGAAAACACATTCACAACTCACTTACATGACGTGTTACATTCACGTGTTTCATGTTGCCTCTCTTTCTCTGTCTTTTTTCATTGGTTCTTGTAGGTGGTGGAATTGAGCGACTGTGAGAAAACCCAAGCTCTGGCGCTGCAGCTTCTTCTGTCTCTAGTGAAAAACAATCAGCATCGCACCCATGAGATGGAGTGTTACCACGGTTATTCCATGATTCACCAGGTTCTCATCAAGCCCAAGTGCATTGTGGGATACCACATTCTAAAGGTGAGTTTTAGTGCATCAGATATAAATAATAAGTAAAAAAAAACATCTCTCTCTATAATGATCAATATTTTCATAATTAAATTGCTGTTTATGTAAAATTAAGCAGACTTGTGAATATCAAAATAATCAAATGTATTTAAACAAAAACCCAAAAGTATTTTCTATTGGCTTTTGGATTATTGCGTTAAATAAGCTCCGTGGCCAACAGAAGTTTATGATTCTTACACCGTGTCCTAACCAGATGCGATGCGATAAGATTCCAGCGAGCAATTTGACTGTCCACACTAGACACGACGCGACAATGAGAAGCGATAAAATCAATCAAAAACCACAGCCAATCAGAAGAGAGTGTGGGCGGGCTCTCTCGGCAAGAGCACAGCAGACAGAATGAAATGGGCAAGTACATAGTCAAATTCATAAATATTACACCATTTGAACATTATTTAAAGTACATACGGAGTGACTGAAACAATCTTTGTCATAGAATACACTTGTTTGTTCGCATTGAACGTTCTTGTGCCCATTTATTTATTTTCAAGATCTGAGGTGAATTAGCCAGTGTCGTTTTCATTACACCTAAAAAGCTGGGAACACAGAATGATATTCAAACTCACATTAGACACTTTTAACATTAAATAAAGCACATAAACAGTACCTGATATTATCATTGACATACTTTGTGTTGCTGTTCCAGCCGTGACGTCGCGGAGAAATAGAAACCGTTTCTAAAATAGAATCGTCGCGTGTCGCCATCACGGATGGTTAGGACAAAAACTCTGATTAACATGGAAAAGATACCTTTTATCGCGTGTCACGGCGTCGCATCTGGTTAGGACACTGTGTTACACATTTCGTTCATAATCTTGAACTTTTACGAATTAAGTGTAAATACAGTAGTAAAAAGCAAAATGTAGGCTATAAGCGAACTACACCACGGTCGCACGACTTCAACAAAACATCTTTTGGTCTTTATTTATAGATCAATTTCCCTGAAAATTTGAATTAGAATAATTTTGCATTGATTTGAATTACAATAAGTTGTGGAGTTATTATAAACACAACAAAGCTGTGAAAGCGACTAGTGAGTTTACTTGTTCAGGTGACGTTTAATGTCTTCTGAAAACCTCTGTAGTCCCATTTAGTCACTTGTTTACCTTTTTCAAGACAATTAAAAGTCTTTCAGAAAACAGCCAAGGTCCTGGAGGCGTGCCGTGGGCGAAGCTAAAGAGCGACGAGCATGTACAGCTTTTGCGTAGCGAAGCTATCAATGGTTAGCTAAACAAATGTATTTAAACACACACAATACACCATTATCCCTGGATAACTTTTGATTCACTATACGTTCCTGTTGTTTACACTTGCGCGCCGATTGCCAACAAAACAGACATTTGAAGCAGTTTTACTCACCATCTGCGGTTCCGACTCATGACCGGGATCATTATCGCTGTGACCGCTCCATCTTTCAGTTTCAAACGATCTGTAAATCCAGCGTAGAACTGGGCCTTGTTTATAAATCCATAAGCGCCGATCCTGAGGACTCGAGCAGCCACGGAAAACACGAGATATTCTCCATTTATTTTTTTAACCAATAAAAAATTGATTGCAACTTTCAGAGATGACTTTATCCTTATTTTGATAGTTAATTTAAGGCGGTTTCTATGGTTATTTTAATGACAAATATCAAGAGCGCATCAATGTAATGCGTGAGCACAAAACTCTCAGCTCTACTTAACGCTGGGTTCTTTGGGAAGCAAGGTTATCTTTCCCTCACAACCAAAAACACTTTGGTTGTCACTCCTTTGGTGACATTGTTGATTTCGTGGTCTAAAAACAAAGTGACAAATCTTTCTCGAGCAAGACCTGTGCAGCGCTGCCGACGACTTCCGTAAAAAGAAACGAAGCATGTTGATGGGCGTGCTCTTGCTCTCGCTCTGGTTGATGTGTGCGCGTGCTCTTCCTGGAGAAGTGCCCATACAAGGAAATCCGCCCTTTATTATGTAATACAGGGCCATACTCGAAAAAAACTCTCTGAAACATGTAGGAAATCTGAAGGAGTGTATTTGGCACAGAAATACTCTGTCATACATCCACCTCGTGTTTTGAAACTTCGATCATGTTTAGCATGAGAATCCAACTCTTTAACAGTGTAAATAAGTCAGAATGCATGAAATAGCATTAGCCCCCCCCCCCCCCTTAATAAAAAAAACCTTACAGGTTTTGGCCAAAAATATGTCATTCTTGCAGCACTTTATATCGCCTTGTTCAACAATCCTTAAACTCACACCAGTGCCACGTTACTGTGTACTTGGCTGCTGTCGTACTGAACAGCGCACCCTGCTGGCTTTCTCCGTTAATGCAGACTGACAGTGAGACTGTTTTGTCCCTCTCTCAGTATATACTTGTTTTCCTCTGAAATACAGAGTATCACTGGAATTTTTTTTCGCAAATGTGTATATCTGTGTGCATGTGGTGATAGACATTGTTGGACGGCTGCTGTAGCGGGTCAATCCTGACGATTGGAGAAGACGGCCAGTTTCATCTGGATGCTGAATCCACTGTGGTGGTGCAAGATCTCAGACTGCTTTCTGAAATACTGCTGGACTGGAAGATATGGGCCAAAGCTCAGGTTCACACTTACATCTAAATGAGAACATACCATAGAGTTTGGCAGTTTTTATATAGAGCTAATTGTAATGGCTGTATGTGTGTGTGTGTGTCTGATAGTGTGGCGTGTGGGAGACGCTGCTGACCGCTTTAGAGATCCTCATCCGAGTGCGTCATCCTCAGCAGCTGTTCAACATTCGACAGCTTCTAAAGGCCCAGGTGGTTCATCGCTTCCTGCTCGCCTGCCAGGTGCTTCAGGTGAGAAGTTTACAGCACGGACAAACACGTGAGGTTAATGGAGGTCAAGTAGGTTTAGATTGTAAATTTTGAAATGTGGTCATGAGGCTTGCTTTCTGTCGGCTGTCTATGAGTGTCAACTAGTAATGCTCTGAAATTTCGGCAACCAAAAATATTCGAATTTTCAGTTTCAGCCAAAACAGTTTTGACCATCCAATAATCGCTTTGTGTTTCTGTAAAATTAAATTTCAGTGCATCATTAAAATCAACCTATGGTGAAATAGCAACCAATCGGTATTCACTATGCAACTGATACGAGAAAGAAGACCAATCATAGTTCAGTATGTGGGTCGTTTTGTAACATCGTCGTTATTATTCTCATAGGAGCATCGGGATGAGTACCTGACCTCCATCCCACAGGAGGTCTGCCTCTCGTTTGTCAAAATCATCCAGGAGGTTTTGGGGTCGCCTCCAGACCTGGACCTGCTGCAGCTGGTTTATAATTTCCTGTTGGCCGTTCACCCCCCCACCAACACTTACGTGTGCCACACGCCCACCAGCTTCTACTTCTCTCTGCATATCGGTGAGCAAACATTTTGAAAACCAGTATCTGATTGAGTTATTAAAGAAAAAATGTGCACAAAAAAGGATCATTCTGTCAAAAGAAGATGATTAGCAAAATGTTCAAGATGCTTCTGCCTTTGTGATTCACAGAAGAAGAAAAAAAGATACAGGTTTTAGATGAGAAAATGATAGCAGAAGTATTTTTTGGGTCACCCCTTTAACCTTAATCTTAATCTTAATAAAACTAAATGTAAGTGATTAAAACTAAAAACTAAATTGTTTCCATTATAGTCAGTGCAAGACCATTTTAGTTCATGCATGTTTTCTTGTTGTGGCATCAGATGGTAAGCTGTACCAGGAGAAGGTTCAGTCCATGATGTACCTGCGACACTCCAGCAGTGGAGGGAAATCAGCCTGCAGCTCTGTGGTTTCACTCTCTCCCTCCGTCTTCACCGAAATGCCCGCTGATGGTAACGCATCACTGCCACCCACTTCCCCCAAGACCAGAGGTCAACACCACCTCCAGTCTCATTAAAGCAGCAGACTTAGAATCATTAACTCCTGGCCGTTTGCTGATGATAGTGCACTTATTCATGAATCTGAAAAATATACACACAGACTCATTTTGTCGCACTTTACAAGCATTATTCACTGAAAATGTCCTTGTCTGGCTGTATTTCACTGCTGTGTCTTAAATTAAGCTTTGAAATGCATGACCTTTGACAAATACAAAATCAATCAGTCACATTTATTTGTATTGCACTTCGCGATTCTGACTTTATATCTCGCAATTCTGACTTCATATCACGCAATTCTGAGTTTATATCTCGTAATTGTGACTTTATATCTTGTAATTGTGACTTTATATCACGCAATTCTGACTATATCTCGCCATTCTGACTTTATAACTTGCAATTCTGACTTTATATCTCGCAATTCTGACTTTATATCTCGCAATTCTGACTTTATATCTTACAATTCTGACTTTATATCACGCAGTTCTGACTTTATAACTCGCAATTCTGACTTTATAACTCGCAATTCTCATTTAATATCTCTCAATTCTGACTTTATATCTCGCAATTCTGACTTTATATCACGCAATTCTGACTATATCTCGCAATTCTGACTTTATATCTCGCAGTTCTGACTTTATATCTTGCAACTGCGAGAAAAAAAGTCAGAATTGTGAGATAAAAAGACGCAAATACCTTTTTATTTCATGGCGGAAACGAGCTTTCATAGAAACATGTCATTGGTTGTACAAAAGACAGAGTTCTTACTAAATGATGTGTTTTTTTTTGTCCCACAGTACGCCACACTTCCTCCCCTGAGCATGGAGATGAAGATCTGGCTCTGCGTCCTCCTAGCACAGGCCCCTCTCCACACTCTTCTCCAGCCCTGACGCCCCGTCTGACTCATGGGAGCGTGACCGGGAGCACAGAGCCTGAAGAAGGCACATCCCTAAGTACCCAGCAGGCCCTGGGCAGCACAGAGACCCTGAAGCGGGACGGAGACGAGCAGCTCCTCAGCAGCTGCGAGTCAGCAAAGACCATTTGCGATTCTCAGATTGTAGGCGTTGATGAGGAGGGCAGCATCGTGGGAAACCGCACGCCCTCCATCAGTGTAGAAGAGGAGCACGACGGGCCAGCAGGCAGCCCGGTGGAGTCAGAGGGCCATTTCGATTGGACCAGTGAGGAAGCGCCACGCCGACCTGATAGCCTGAAGGGAATCCAGTCCTTCCAGAGGAGCCACAGTAACCTGGCCAGTCTGGGTTTGGCTTTTCCTGCACAGAACGGCTCTCTGACTATCGCACGCTGGCCCACTGTAACTGACCGTGCCGCCCCACCAGACGACTGGGAAAGCTACACATACTCACCCGGTTATGACAGACACAGCAAGGCAGACTCCAGTAATGACAGGTATTACTTTATATTGTTACATACTAATTGTAGCCAGCAGTGTAAACTCGATGAAACAGAAGTAGCGACAGATCTTTTGTTTTGTATTGTGACGGAATATCGAAAAAGAAAAAAATAGGGCTGGACCTGGTTCTATGCTTCAGTTGTTGATTGGATGTTGAGATGTGGCCGTGGCACACACAAGCTTGCAGGGGTGGGGTTTAAGCAGACTAAATGATTGGAGAAGTCCTGCTTATGTCACCAGAAGAAGTCTGTCATTTTCTCTGGAATCTGGATTATGACATTTAAGATTAAACATTTTGAGTTTTGAGTTGTTGTTTTTTATTTAATGAAATATATTGATGGATGAATTGTTCACAATAAGATTCATAACATGCATATAGTAAATAAATGGTGAATTTACATTTCATGCTGACTTTAAGGACGAGCAGGTGCTCATTTACCAACTGAGAAAATTTTACCTTTTTACCATTTAGCAAATAAGTCAGGGTGAACGTCACATAATGTAATTAGTATTATGATCAATCAACATGTGGCACACTGTAAACTGTAGGAGCAAAGCCATCATTAATATTTTTATTAAAAAAAATGTCATTATTATTTTTTATATTTATGGTTGTTGTGATAATTCAGTGTTATTTTAGTATCATTAATATACTATTATAGTTTTTGATAATATTTGGAATTAGATTTTATTTTTCTATTTTTTGTTTTCACTTTAAGTTAAAGTTTTAGTAAATTGTTTTTATTTTTTTTATTTAAAATGTCTATATAGTTTTTATTAATAAATATTAATATGATTTATATAACAAGATACTTAAAATCACATTTTTTATTTCATTTAAAGCCATTTATAGGCATATCTTATGTATGAATTTCTGTAACTCAAACAGTAGATCATGGCACAAGGAACACTAAGGTTATGGGTTTGATTCCCAGGGAATGCATGAACTGATAAGACGTATAACTTTGGATAAAAGCATCTGCCAAATGCATAAATGTAAATGGCTATGCTTATAAACCCTAATAAATCTGCAAAATGCATAGCAAAATAGGTATACTTTTTTGTATATTTTTGTAGACATGGCGATAACGCAGCCCTGACGTTTCAACTAAACTATCCCCTGCGAAGGCCTCCTTCCCTTTCCTTTCCCTATGTATAGATAGAACGTTATCAAAATTATTCTAGTTCGCATAGATCCGCAGACACAACTGATTTTTCTGTATTATGCGGACCAGACAAGTAATTTGGCAATAACACTTTTTTTTAAAAAAAAAAAAAGACCAAGCTTCTGCGCACATACACACTCAAACACGCAAACCTATAGACTAAACACGTAAATGAACGGCAAGAATGCATTAAAGGTATTCAGTTTTCAGTAGGAAAGGTGTCATTTAAGCGGCCCCTAAAGTAATAATTAACAATTTTTACAACGGAAGTGATTCAATCAAAAACCAACTTTAGCTCTTTAGCGCTGCTGTAAATCCAAAACAATCTCTGTCAATTAATTTTCCTGTTGTCACTGTGAAGCTGCTTTGAAACAATATGTATTGTGAAAAGCGCTATATAAATGAAGATGACTTGACTTGACTATATTCATGTCTCCAGTAAGAAAAACAACTTTGACAATAAGACAGCCCTAGAAATGGTAGTCTTAGTGTGCTCACTACTGATCTAGGGAGCAGAGTGAGACTCTTCTGAAGCCTTTAGCCTTTTTTTAAATATTTTGTGTGATGCGTTTAGTTCTTCTAGAGGTGCGTAATATATCCAGGGAGTGCTTTTAAATTACACACAATGAATAGCACTCTTTAATTATGCTAATTTATGCCACTGAGTTTTGGGGATGAATGACTAATATCAGCCTTCATTTATAAGTTGCATCATCTCTTTAATGTGCTCAAAAAATGTCTTTCTGGGTAATTGCCTCCTGTCTTCGTCATTGCTGTTCCTGTACTAAACACATATCCCATCTATAATCAGTTCAACTCATTAAATGTTAACAACTTTTAACTCCGAGATCCAATCCACAAACCATATTTTGGATTACACATGAGCTTTTCTTAGAGCTGTCATTAGCGCTGATGCCCATCAAATACTGTTTTCCTTTTTGTTCATCAGTATGACCATTGTCTTATATAACAGTATGAGTAATTTTCTATCCTGGTAACATTGTTTTTGTGACCAAAATATGTTTGTGTTTTGCTTGCTGAGCATTTTGGTTAACAGGCTCTGAGTCACAGCCGAGGATATGACGTTTCTCCACTTCACAGAGATGATTCTTGTATGTGTTTTCTGATTGGTTCAGGTCCAGTGCAGAAGATTGTCTGGTTCTGATCTGCTGCGGTCTGTACGATCTACTGAGAGGGGTTCTGCTTCTGCTGCCGGACCTCCTGTTGGAGGAGGTGATGGACAAACTGATCCAGCCGGAGGCTCTTCTCGTCCTGGTCAACCACTCTTCTCCTCTCATACAGCAGGGCGTCATGAAGGTCCGCTCACGTTTAGCTCATCTTTGAGTAGTTGACAAATGACTTTATAACATGCGATTGCGAGTTATAAAGTCAGAATTGCGAGTTATAAAGTCAGAATTGTGAGTTTATATCTCACAATTCTGACTTTATAACTCGCAATTCTGAAAAACAGTCTTTTTTCTCCTCACAATAGGACATTATAACACGCAATTGCGAGTTTATATCTCACAATTCTGAGAAAAAAAGTCAGAATTGCGAGATATAAATTCACTTGTCACACCAAAATCTATGGAAGCTTGTTTCCACCATGAAATAAAAAATAAAAAAGGAAATTGTGACTTTATATCTCACAATTCTGACTATTTTTTTTCACAATTCTGACTTTATAACTCGCAATTCTGACTTTATAACTCGTAATGCTGACTTTATATCACGCAATTCTCTTTATAACTCACAATTCTGACTTTATAACTCGCAATTCTGACTTTATAACTCGCAATTCTGACTTTATATCACGCAATTCTGACTTTATAACTCACGATTCTGACTTTATAACTCACGATTCTGACTTTATAACTCAAAATTCTATTTCTCGCAATTCTGACTTTATATCACTCAATTCTGACTTTATATCACGCAATTCTGACTTTATAACTCACGATTCTGACTTTATAACTCACAATTCTGACTTTATAACTCACAATTCTGACTTTATATCTCACAATTCTATTTCTCGCAATTCTGACTTTATATCACTCAATTCTGACTTTATAACTCGCAATTCTGACTTTATATCTCACAATTCTGACTTTATATCTCGCAATTCTGACTTTATAACTTGCAATTCTGACTTTATATCTCACAATTCTGACTTTATAACTCGTAATTGTTTATATCTCGCAATTCTGAGAAAAAAAGTCAGAATTGGGAGATAAAAAGCCGCAATTACCTTTTTTTATTTCATGGCGGAAACAAGCTTCCATGCATTTTGGTGTGACAAGTGAATTTTAAAAAATACAAATGTCTCAGTTTATATAGCTGCATGCACAATACTTATAATACAATAAACGTGTAAAGTGGATTTAGATCACACTGCAATACATTTCAAGGTTGGCACACTGTTGCCAACAATTAGTTGTTGTTAATTGTAGCCAAAGATTCCCGTGTGCAGCATCCACACAAATGAGTAAAACTTTAATTTAATTCATGCTTATTAAAGCTGAAAATCTCTTTCTGTAATGTGGACAGGACTGAATCAATAAACATGGTAGTACTTCCACATAAGCATTATAAAATGATTGAAACATTGGTTAAACTCTCCCTTTTAACTTGAAAAATGTATTAATTATTTAATTTAAATAATTCACATTATTATTAATTGTTTAATTTTAAGGTTCTTAATCACATTTTCTGTAATCCGTTTAAAAATGGATTTTGTGAGTCACTCCACAGAATCCAAGTAATTGTGACAAAATAGTATGTATTTTTTTTTTTGTGTGTATATATATATATATATATATATATATATTATATATAATATATAATATAATATTTTAGGGGAATATGTCATTTTAAAAATGGACTCCTAAATTAGATAATGGCAATATATTTGAATAGTATTTCTACATTTTGTTACTTTTTTGTATTTCATACAGTTCACGATGAGGTCCATCACACTCGCACAGTTTCCATATTTTTTTTTTCTTGAAACTTGAGTAGAAAATTTAATGTTTGTGGAAAAGATTATGCTGTCCAAACAAATAATGAAAATATAAGATAAACTATTTTTTAGGACAGAAAATATTGACTTTTACTATCTCTATCTACAGAGCTATATTGTTTATCTCATCTGCTGCTGTGGCTTGTTTATTTAAGCTGATGTGAATATAGTTGGTTAGTTGATTCACCTGTTTTATTGACCACTCTGAGCTGAAGATGGAGGAGTGGAGAAGTGCTTGGGCAATGGCTTTAATTTATTTATTTTTATGTATCTCATATATGCATGGATACATAAACATGTACTTTTATTCATGTAGCTCCTGGACGCCTACTTCACCCGTGCTCAGAAAGAGCAGAAGGAGAAGTTCCTGAAGAATCATGGATTCTCACTGCTGGCCAATCAGCTGTTCCTGCACCAGGGTTCACAGGGCCTGCTGGAGTGTTTCCTGGAAATGCTGTTCGGCCGGCCGGTGGGGCTTGAGGAAGAGTGAGTATGAGAACAATCTAGAACTGAAGACATGACCATGAGTGGTGATAGCCTGTTAAGATGGGTTTGTGGGCTCATTATTAGCTCCAGAGTATAAAATTAGCTTACTGCCACACATGCCAAATTTATTGGCTATAAATGTTTTTATTTATTTATTACTGAAAATGCAACATTTTATAATTTTTATTAAATAATATTATTATATTATTAATGATATATTATAATATATATGCTGTGATATATTATTATTAAAATCCATTTTATATATATATATATACAATATTCATATATATTTAATGTGTTGTCATTAACTAAAACAACAAAAATTACATTTAAAGAAATAAAATAAACATTAATTGAAATAATGATATTAAAAAAAAACTTAAACTTATTTTATTTCAGTTAGTTGCCATGTATTGGCTACAAAAGTTTTGTTTATTTATTTTACTGACAATGAAACAGTAATTGTTATTATTTATATTAAAAAAAATTATAAAACTTTATATTATATTATACTATATTATATATGATATGATATATTAAAATCATTTTATTAAAATATATATATATATATATATATATATATATATATTTTAAAAAATAAAATAAATGTTAATTGAAATAAAAATAAACAAAATGAAAATTAGAAATGTTGCCATGCGGACTAACTAAAATAAAATGAGTTTAAATTGAATCAATAAAATGGCTAAAATTACAACTGAATTAAAAATTAATAAAAACTAAATAGACCTATTAAAAAAATAACATTATTAAAACATTACCTAAAATTAAAAAGAAAATATAAAAATAAAAACGAATTCAACATATTAAAAAATACTATAATAGTATATTAATAATGCTAAAAATATTATAGATAACTAAATATAATTTTAGGTTTTTCTCTGCAAACAATATGTGGCAGGAGGAAGCATATTCAAGAAACTCCTGCATGATTTCTAAATGAAACTTTACCCAACAGCGCCCTTGTCAATACCAACCATTATTCTCTCTTCTCTCAGTCTGGATCTGGAGGATATGGAGAACATCTCCCCGTTCAGGAAGCGTTGTATCATCCCTGTGCTGGGTCTGCTGGAGAACTCTCTGTATGAGAACTCGCTGGTGCACAACGGCCTGTGTCTGCTGCTGCAGCTGCTCAACGCCTGCCCAAAGCTGGCTGACATCCTCCTGGACCACGGCTTACTCTACGTGCTCTTCAACACGCTGTCCACCCTCAACGGCCTGGAGAACGGGTAACGTGCCTGAGTCAGAGTAGATGCCAAATTTAAAGTGATGTCAGTGTTGGGGAAATGCTTTGAAACTAGTTTGCCAGCATACATGAGCATATTTCTCTAGGGCCCTATGATGTGAGTAACGTGGACGAAATCACAGAATCCAGTCATAAAAATGGAATTTATAGTGTAACAGAATTTCACTGCAAATTTTGGATGAAAAAAAAAAACGCTTTGGAGGACACGCAGCCTAAGTGAACTCTTTCTTGATGTCGTTGGCTCTGTAGGATTCCTCCGAATGACTACAAACTGGTGGTGTGTGACATTCAGCAGCTGTTGGTGGCCGTCACCATCCACTCCTGCAGCTCCTCGGGGTCTCAGTACTTCCGCATCATCGAAGACCTCATCACCCTGTTGGGCTACATGCAAACCAGCAAAGTTCGGCGCACACAGGGTAAAGAAAACAGCTACTTTTGTCTGACAGTGATGCAGTATGTGACATGTCATTCGAATGTTATATGAAATACTCTGTTGTAATTTCATCTTTCAGAAATGGCCCTGGCCCTGCAGTTCCGCGTGATCCAGGCAGCCATTGATTTCATTAAGACCACGGCCAATCAGGACCCTCAGAAATCCAGCAGCTACGTGCATGTTCCCACCTCGCCACATCACGCTCTACAGCAGAAACGCAAAAGCATCGCAGGTGAGACAGTTTAGAGGTGAAGGGGTGTTTTTTGGGGATGCACTGAAATGAAAATTCTGGGCCGGAACCGAAAATTCAGGATGCACTTGAAAACCGAAAATAAATTAATTAATAATCAATTAATTATTCAAACGTATTTTCATAATCAACACTCAGATAGCTAAAACTGAGTTTAAATTGCACACAAGGTGTTTTTATATCAACTTTTTAAGAACAGAATTGTTTCTACTCCAGTTTGTCGGTGAAATAAATATTTAAGTTGATTGGCTAACGTGCGCTTGATCCGTGCTGCAGCTTGAACTGTGCTACAGCGATCTGTCACGCCGTATTAAAGAGCGCCAAAACGACATTTATTGTTTGAATTTCAAGCTGACGTTTAACTGTTAACTAGCTATTTTGTGCACGAAATAGACGCTGAACACAGTCAAAACATGCCATTGGAGAAGCACTGATTAACCCATTTAATCCCATCAGTCACAATAGTGACCTTAAAGAAAGTGTTCATTTATGAAGCTCTGAAAATGTTAATGACTGCTGTTTTAGTGCATTTCTGGCAAATATGGAAATAATAAAGGGTCTCAATTAAATATGTGTAGTTTCACATGGTTAGTGCAAATGGTCACGTGACCAGAGCCGTTTAATTCTTGTTTGCACCATCAGTAGATGGTGGCTGTATCAAAGCTCCAAAACAAAAGGTTGGTTAAGTATGTTAACATAAAGATATGACAAAGATTTTTGGTACACATTATCTTTAAAATGTCTAGTATTATTCATAATTATTCCGTTTTGTTGAGTGTGGTCATAGAATGAGTAAACATGGTGATGGCAACAAAATACAGTGAATGAACTATCCAATTGCAGTTGTTAATAACAGGGCTGATATAGCCTATATACACATTATCCCACCGGTCACATTTGTGACCAACCATAAAACATAGTTTTTCACACACTTTTCCATAAAAATTTCAAAACATAATTATTGATTATTTCAAGGGGTTACTAATGACACATCATTTGGATATTTTCATGTCTGGGAAAAATGTGGGATTAAACAGGTTAAACGTCTGTTTCGGTCACTGATTTCGGCCTTCCAAAACCTTATTGGCCCAAAACTGAAAATAGCTGTTTCGGCCAAAAATTTCGGGAGCCGAAATTTCGGTGCATCCCTAGTATTTTTCATGTTCATGTGATTGTATGGGTTTGCATTTAAAGTGATAGTTTACCCTAAAATGAAACTTTTGTCATTGTTCACTCATGATTATTTTAGTATTATTAATAAACTATTAACTAAAGTTTTTATATTTTACATTTTAGTAATTTAGTTGTGTTTTTTTTTTTTTTTTTTTTTTTTTTAATGTGTATATATTATATTGTGTTTATTTTTATTTCAGTTTCAGTTTTTGTTATTTTAGTTCATAAAGTTAAACTAAATGAAAATGAGAAATGTTCCCTTTGAAAGTAGCTGAAATAAAATGTTTACTTTTTTTATATATATATATTTTACTTTATTTCAGTTATCATTTATTTTATTTCAAGTAATGTATGTTTTTTGATGGTTTTAGTTAACGATAATAACCCTGTTCCCTGTATTTTTTAAAAATCTTGTCGAATATCCATGCTGCTCTTTTTGGGTGATCTGTTTCTTTAATTTCCGTATCCATATGTCTTTGTGTCTTAACCATCAGCCCTGGATGTCACGCTTGATCGTTCATGTGTTTTTGTTGTATTATCGCCTCCCCTCACACTCCCAAGGTTCAATGGGGCTGAAAGACTCCATAATTCCCCGTATTCCCCGGCAGCACTACTGCTCATATGGCCTGATTCCTCTACCCTCCCCGTTCAGCTTCCTGTCCCAGGATTCCCCCCTCCCTTCCCCTACCGGAGCAAACTCCTACATGTTCCCCTCAGATGCAGGTAGCCATCGACCTCATTCGCACAAATGGGCGACAACATCCTGTCTCTCTCAGGATGTTGGCCGTGTGCAGTGAACTGATTAAAGCTTGTCTGCTGCTCATCCGCCCAGTGTCCCGAACTACTGGTGCCTGTGTGTGCATTAACATGAATGTTTATCATTCTCATTCTCTCTCATTTACACCTGGCATTAACGTCCATCTAGGATGATAAAAAAAAATACTTTTATTCAGCAAGGATACATTAAATTGATCAAAAGTGACAGTAAAGACATTTATAATGTTACAAAAGATTTGTTTCAAATAAATGCTGATCTTTTGAACTTTCTAGCTAGGATGCATGTTACATGTCAGGTGTAAATGACAACCTGCCTTGTCTAACCTCTTAGCATCACTCAAGGTTGTTTTTAATACCTTCATCTGTCTGTCTGTCTATGTATTTATGAGGTGGTGAGATACTGATACTAAGATCCTCTGCTCTTCACACAGTTTCTTTTTTTTGTTGTTGTTCACTACATGCTTGTTTTGATCAGGTCGAAGGCGGTTCACGCTGGCCCAGTCGGACTCGTTGCTGACGCGAATGCGCTCCGTAGCCAGTGATGAACTTACCCAGATGATGCAGCGCAGGATGAGTCAAGAAAACCCCATCAGAGCCAGCGAAACAGAGCTGGTACAACGACTACAGAGACTCGTGGTTCTGGCCGTTAACAGACTCATCTATCAAGGTACATACAAACATCTGCTCATTGAAAGTTACTTCAAAGAATACGGTATTACCATGGTACTTTTTTGTTAGTGATAACAAGAAACAGTCCATGTAGGCTGAATAAATAACAGTTTGTCATTACTCTTCAGACATCAACCATGATTTCTTTGACCTCCTGAACTTCCCTGAGTCTCCTGATCACTCGATGTCCATGCCGTTATCTGGCGAACAGACATCCGAGGAGAACGGCTCCACGCCTTCCACCCCGCTCCCGCCAGGCAACACGAAGAGCTTCAGCAAAGACAT
The DNA here is from genome assembly GCA_039654765.1 of Mylopharyngodon piceus. Classification (NCBI taxonomy): domain Eukaryota; kingdom Metazoa; phylum Chordata; class Actinopteri; order Cypriniformes; family Xenocyprididae; genus Mylopharyngodon; species Mylopharyngodon piceus. The sequence continues at coordinate 2,279,658 of CM077450.1, read as the reverse complement.
TCTCAAACTAATGATGGAGGGCATAAAGATCAGCTTGGTAAGTCACTTACAGTAGATGTCAGTGTTTCTTAAAGTCAACATGAAATCAAATGATCCTTTTTTGTTTGTTACTGGTTAAATTTTTGGTATTCAGTGCACATTGTTCCAGAGAAATTTTAGATTGGCCTTTGGTCACCACCATTATCTTTGAATTATCTTCATTTGAGGGCCTTTCTATGTAAATATTGTTATCATTTGGGGGCCTTTCTACCACCATCATGCCTTCCATGTCAAACTACAATGAATATTAAACATATTTTACTGCACTGCAGTGTTTTAATGTAAATAGAAAACGGTTTTATTCTGAGATGTTTAACTGATGTATTTAAAAAAAAGTATCACCTGAATATATTTTATAATTTCTATCTTGTATTAATCTGAAATGTCTTCTATAGTTTTTTTGTATGAATTTTGTTGTTTATTTGCCATGAAAATAGCCTTTTTGCTGACATGGCTTAAATAAATAAATGGGGGCCATTCTATATAAATATTGTTATATTTAATTATTTATGATTAATGTGATTAATTAATTGGTGTATAGTGCAACTATACTATATATATTTATATTTTAAAAAATATATTTTTTAAAATATGAATAAACTGCAATATTTACAGATATATATTTTTAGTTTATCTTTACTGATATATAAGGCATTTTTTGGGGGTAAAATTAATAAATAGATTTTTTATATATATATATATATATTTATCCATCCATCCAGAAGGGATTGTGAAACTACTTTATTGCGGTGTTATTTTAGTAGCATTGATATACTATTATAGTTTTTTGTTAATATTTGATTAAATTTTATTTTTATGTTTTGTGTTAATTTAAATTTTAATGTTTTAGCAATTTTGTTGTGCAATTTTGTAATTTTTTGTATTAGTTTTGTTTTTTAATATGTTAATGTCTTTTTAAATATAATTTATTAAGTTTCAGGGGGGTTTTTTTAGTTATTTTAGTACTTCAACTAAAAATATATATATATATTATTTCAGGTAATGTTTATTTTATTTCAAGTAATGAATATGTTTTTTATGGTTTTAGTTAATTAATTTTATAGTTTTAGTTTAGTTTAGAATCCTGGTCTGTTGACATGGTCTTTTCAAAAGACTTGTGTGCATGTGATAAATGCATAGTTATATGTTAGTGTTATATTATTCTGTTGTCTCTCACTGGCCCTGCGTTCACTAACACAGTGAGTTTGTATGATGATTTACCTCCTCAGGGCAGCACCGGTCGTGGCGGCACCCCTCGCCAGCAGTGGAGGCGAATCCTCTGGTCCTGTCGTGACACATTCAGGGTTCAGATCGGCCGCATGCTGGTGCACACGCTCAGCCCCGCAGTTCCTCTGGAGGACAGGAGGGAGGCACTAGAGTTTGTCCACGAGCAGAGCTACTCTGAGATCCTCAGAGAAAGCCTCAGTCCCGGCCTTGAGGTGAGGACAATAAACACATCATGAGATTGACACGCCGATATGTTGACAGAAATGGCTTTTTGTTTTTACATGCTGGCCAGAGACTGTGTGACATTTTGCTTTGGTTATTTGCTGACAGTTTTCAGATTAGTGTTTCCAATCAAAGGACAACACACATGCACACTTCCTCTATTGGGAGGAAGACAGTGACATTTCACTGGGCTGATTTTGCACATGCAGCGCTGCCACAGCTCTCCTCTGTCATACAGTAAATAACCCACAGAAACATCCTCATGATACTGTTTCCATAGCAGCAGTGCCATCCTCTCACTAGTGCTGTATTCAGTCCTCCACCACTGCTGCTTTCTCCATAATACTGTAGACTGGCAAAAAAAAAAGATCATTAACCCTCAGAGACCCAGCAGAATTGCAACTCTTGCATAAAGTATTTAAATAACACCTAAATTTGTGCAAATGTGGATAAAAACTACACATAACAGAAGTTTATCACAACAGTTTTAGTGGGAAAAAAATTGTATAATAACTGCCACAACTTACAAAAGTTCTGAAATGTCGCCAGTCAGCTGACACAATTCGTAACACTTTTGGAAGAAATGTGTCTTTTTAAAAAGCAAGTATTTTCATTTTATTTCTACATGCCCTTAAAATTTGAATGTACATAAATTTGAGACCATTTTCCTGAGTGTAGCATTTTAATGGCATTAAAATGACTACATTATATTTAAAGGGGACCTATAATGCCCCTTTCAGGAGATGTAATGTAGTATAATATAAGATGTAATATTTTTCAGCGGTCTCGCTTGTTTTGCTTGGTTGATTGGTATGGGTTTTTAATAGCCGATAATGGAGGGTGACCCGAAATAATATTGATAATATTGTAAATGGATGTAGTGCTAATACTACTAATCATAATTCCTCAAAAGACAGGTTCCTCTAATCATTGCTGTTTGTGTTGTGCTTGTGTTTATTATCAGCACGGGCCCAAGCTGGCTCTGTATCTGTACGAGCTGTTACACGATCACAAAGACGCCCTGAGCAAAGAAGAGCAGGCGGCTGCCAACACCTTCATGACAGCGCTGAAACTCTGCGGCCACCGATGCATCCCACCGAGCGCTCCAGCCAAACCGGACCTCCTGAAAGCCATCAAAGAGGTGTGCATGTCCAAACACACTCTACGAGGTCATAAGTTTACACAGTAGAGTAGCAAATGTGTACCTTAAATGCAATGTTAATGGATAAAAGCATCTTCCAAATGCATAAATGTAAATGTATGTAGAACCAGAGCAAACACAAATCCAAATAATAACTCATGTATTCTTTTCTTAGTCTTTTGCTTTTACTTGCTGAGGTTGATTGTACTGTTTCACTATTCCTTATCAAGGAGCAAATGAAATATGAGTCAGAGGCAAGAACCAGCAAAGGAGCCTGGGAAAAAAAGCTGGCCAACACGCAGAGGAGGTGAGCGCTCTGAGAGAAACACAAAAATGTCAAAATGATGCATGTGCATGCACTTCTTAGCATTTTTCTGTTCTCCGTTTCAGCTTGTTGCAGAGGCTGGATGGGAAGTCGAAGGACATCTCGAAGATCGCTGCTGACATCACTCAGAACGTGTCTCTCAGGCAGGGAATGGAGCGGAAGAAGGTCATGCAGCACATCAGAGGCCTTTACAAGACTGACCTGAGCGCCAGCCGCCACTGGCAGGAGCTCGTGCAGCAGCTCACTCACGACCGGTCAGCATCACTCACTAGAAACAACAAAAATAGTTCATGTCATCATTTACTTATCCTCATGTTGTTCCAAACACGTACAATGTTATTTTTTTTTCCCATGGAACAGGGCGGTGTGGTACGATCAGTCATCTTACCCCACTTCCTGGCAGCTGGATCCCACCGAGGGACCCAACCGAGAGCGGAGACGCCTCCAGCGCTGCTACCTGACCATCCCTAACAAATATCTGCTCAAAGACCGTCGCAAGCTAGATGGTGAGCTTCCTCTGACTGGAGCTGAAGAAAGAACTTTACATCAGCTTATAATATACTATTTTCTAGATTATCTAGAAAGTTTCTTTGTATTTTCATGGTGCAGTTTATTTACTCATAGCATAAACAAATGAACATGTCTAGGTCATTTTTCACCCCAAGTAAGTAAATTTAATAAGTAGGTAAATAAATAAACAAGAAAATTAGTATATAAGTAAAATTGGGAACTAAATTAGTAAATTAATAAGTAAATGATAATAATAATAAATATGTAAATAAGTATATCAGTAGAATTAGTAAGTATATAAATAAGTAATTTAATAAGTTAGTAAATTAGTATATAAGTAAAATTGAGAACTAAATTAGTAAGAAAATTAGTAAATAAGTTAATAATAATAATAATAATAATAATAATAAATATATACACAAGTATTTAAATTAGTAAGTAAATAAATAAGTATAATAGTAAATAAATAATAAGTAAGTAAATACATAAAAAAATAGTATATAATTAAAATTGGGACTAAATTAGTAAGTAAATAAGTATATCAGTAAAATTAGTGAGTAAATAAATAAGTAAATAAGTAATTTAATAAGTAAATAAATAAATAAGAAAATTAGTATATAAGTAAAATTGGGAACTAAATTAGTAAGTAAATAAATAAGTATAATTACATGAGAATTATATTGAATAAGTAAACAAACAAGGATAAGTAAATAAAAAATAATAAATAAATATTTAAGTATATCAGTAAAATTAGTAATTAATTTACTTATTCAATTATTTACTTACTAATTTTACTGATATACTTATTTAAATATTTATTTATTATTTTTTATTTACTTATCCTTGTTTGTTTACTTATTCAATATAATTCTCATGTAATTATACTTATTTATTTACTAATTTACTTACTAATTTAGTTCCCAATTTTACTTATATACTAATTTTCTTATTTATTTATTTACTTATTAATTTACTTATTCAATTATTTACTAAGTAAATAAATAACAAAATTAGTATATAAATAAGTAAGTATAAGTAAATTCAAAAAGTCAAAAGTAAATCAATTAATTAATTAATTACTTTTTTGGACTTTGGGATAAAATGAGACCTGAGAGTTTTTTTCTAGATGACCAAATGAGGATGACACTAAAAAAAAACAACCTATAATACGATTGATCAGCTGATGGATTGATCTCATGCTTGTGGTTTGCCCGTCACAGATGCCGTCAAGGCTCCACTAGCCTTCCTGTTTGAGGACAAGGCTTACTCCTCTTCTTCCATAGTGAAGGACAAAGCCACCAGTGAGCCCATCAGGTACTCACGCAGCACCCGTCTCACTCCACATTGAGGTTTGATCCCCAGAGCCACAGTGCAGAATTTCAAATAATTTAAAAACATTTTCTCTTCTGATTTAGGTTCACGAGAAGGTGCATAAGTGTGGCGCCCTCTAGAGAGACGGCAGGGGAGCTATTGCTGGGTAAGACTCGTCCGCCCTCTCTGTTTTATACCTCCATCACATGATTCTTGTGTTGGCTGTTAAGTGACCGCTAAAATTATCTGTTGTGTTTTACGGGTCTGCAGGAAAATCTGGGATGTACTTTGTGGAGGACAATGTTGCTGAGACGCTTGATAATCAAGTATGTGCTTTTTCCAAACGTCAGGAAGTATATACAGTACTATGTAATAGTAGAAATGTTTTTCATGAACAAATATGATCTTTTGGGTTTTTTTTTTTTTTTTTCAAGCTCCAAATAAAAAGAGAAAATAAATTTAAAGTATTTCATTTACTAAATTATTCAAAAATATGCTTTACCTTAGTATTATTATTTTTATGATTATTATTATTTAAGCTAGTCTATTACAGTAATGAGTATTAGTTTTAGTTAACAATAATAACCCTGATCTAAACCAATTTTCATTATTTTCCAGCAACTAAATAACTAAATAATGCTACTTTTATGGTGATATAGAAAAGTTTAGTCATTCAACCCACCGCTAATAGATGTTATGAGACGTTCATGTGTTTTAGAGGTTCACAATGTGTCCTTTCACCAGAGTCCTCATGGAGAGACGGAACCGGCCTCCTTCTCCTGGACGTATGAGGAGATCAAGGAGGTTCACAAGCGTTGGTGGCAGCTCAGAGATAATGCTATGGAGATCTTCCTCACCAACGGCAGGACGCTGCTGCTCGCGTTTGATACCACCAAGGTAATGCCATTGTCAAACACATGATCTACACAGGGCTTGTGTGAGTTTTATGACGTTCAGGTCTGGTAATGGTAATAGAATACAAGAAAGCATAGCTATGTAATTGCTGCAAGTGTATTTTTTAAATAATGTTTTATTTTTTAGAATAACCATGCCTATACTGCACACAACATATGAGCTATATTTAGAAACATTGATATTAGTAATCATGATATAAATATATATAATATGATATAAAAATCAGTGTTTGAAATCTATTTAATTTATATTTATTAGGGCTGTCAAAATGAACGCGTTAACGCATGCGATGAATTTTTTCAGTTTAACGCATTTTAAATATTTAACGCAATTAACGCAGCATCTGTTTTTTCCTGGCATCCTTTGGCTAGCGTTACATATGATCATGCTATCATTCATCCAAGTGCTATTTAACCATTCAAGCTCGATAAGACACAAAAAAGAACTTAAATCTGTACTAGAGCGCCTCTGTGAACAAACAACAAATAATTTCACAAAATTATAAAAAATTTTCTTGCTTTTTATTGTGTATATTTTATATTGTCCTAACGTAAACAGAAAACTAAATTCAAATTCCCACTCATGAATTGAAAGGGACCCATTTCTAAAATTCAGAATTTTGCCCAACCCTAACTTCCTGTTTGTTCCACACTCTCATCTCCGTCTCAGTTCCGTGATGACGTCTACCACAACATCCTGACGTCAGAGCTGCCCAACCTGCTGGAGTATGGCAACATTACCGCCCTCACGCACCTGTGGAGCTCAGGACAGATAACCAACTTTGAGTACCTCACCCATCTCAACAAGCACGCGGGCCGCTCCTTCAACGATCTCATGCAGTATCCCGTCTTCCCCTTCATCCTGAGAGACTACATCAGTGAGACTCTGGACCTGCAAGAGGCATCCATTTACAGGTCAAAACCAACCCTGCTTCAACATCATTACTGTATTTGAATGCTGTTTTTCATTAGTGATAGCCTGACGTATCTGATAAAACAGCTGATTGCATCACCATCAGAATTGGGAAATTTCATACTGATCATTAACATAAAATAATTATAAATTCTCATATAAATTATAAAGTTTGAAAACAGTTGTGCTGCTTCATATTTTTGTGGAAACCGTGATACATTATTTTTTAGGATTTTTTGATGAATATAAAGTTCAAAAGAACAGCATTTATTGGAAATAGAAATCTTTTGTAACATTATAAATGTCTATACTGTCACTTTTGATCAATTTAATGCATCATTGCTGAATAAAAGTTTGTTTTCACAAAAATATGAAGCAGCACAACTGTTTTCAACATTGATAATATAAATGTTTCTTGAGCAGCAAATCAGCATATTAGTATGATTTCTGAAGGATCATGTGACACTGAAGACTGGAGTAATGATGCTGAAAATTCAGCTTTGATCACAGGAATAAATTACATTTTACTAAATATTCACATAGAAATGTAAGATACTTTCAAAAACATTACAAACTTTTGACATGTATATGCAAATGAAGAGAGAGACACTCAGTTTTGCTCTCTGTTTGTCTTTTTGATGTAACAGGAACCTCAGCAAACCCATCGCAGTGCAGTCTAAAGAGAAGGAGGACCGTTATGTGGACAATTACAGGGTACTGCAGCACTGCAGGGCTTTAATTCCTGTTTACACCAGCGACTGTTAACCAATCACACTGTGGCTCTGTTCCAAAACCTGCTGAGCTGCCTACATGGGCAGCATTTTTAGGTTTCACAGGCGCATTCCCAGCATGAAGGCCTTTCCAAACAGTAGGTGGCAACATTATGTTGCCTTCTAAGACATTATACATAAGCCAAATTCTGACGTAGTAGACAGCAAGGTTTTGGAACACAGCCTGTTTCATTCTACACTCTTTGATCATTTGTGTTTATATTGCTTTTAGAGCTTGCATGTTCACCACTGATGTCATGTGTAAGTGTAACTAACATTGATTTCCTTTACAGTATCTAGAAGAGGAGTATAAGAAGGGCAAGAGAGAGGATGACCCCATGCCACCTGTCCAGCCTTATCACTACGGCTCTCACTACTCCAACAGCGGCACTGTCCTTCACTTCCTTGTCAGGTTGCCTCCCTTCACCAAGATGTTTCTGGCCTATCAAGGTCAGTTCAACTTTTATAAAAGTTTTCACAATTGTTCAGCCTTTTGACCAAGCAGATTCAAAATATTTAATGTTAAACAAAAACAGTAAGAGTCGAGTAAAAACGTTTCCACACTATTTTTCACTAAATGAACGCAATAAAGGATATTTAATATTTCTTTGAATATATATTAATAAATAGCAATTTTAATCTGCATATTTTTACTAAAACATTTTAATATATGGAAAATCACTGCTGTTGCATCATCTCCAGCTTTGTTGTTGTTGAGCAACCGAAGCGCGAGCTGTTAAAGCTCCGCCCTCTTCTGGAAAGGGAGCCGGAAGCAGCAGCTCATTTGCATTTAAAGGGACACACACAAACGGCGTGTTTTTGCTCACACCCAAATAGGGGCAAATTTGACAAGCTATAATAAATGATCTGTGGGGTATTTTGAGCTGAAACTTCACAGACACATTCTGGGGACACCAGAGACTTATATTACATCTTGTTAAAGGTCCTCTTTAACATGTCCCCTTGTACTTTATTATGTAAATGTTTACGATTTGCATATTCAAGAAAACTAAAGCTCTGCAACATGAAATCAAATACTTAAAATCTAATGCAACCACCCCTTAAAAAACACTGAATGCATCATCTGTTGTCTGTTCAAAACTTTTTTGAACAGACAACAGATGTGATGCTGGTTCATATGTGATGCTGGTTTTTGCAGCATCACCCTCTACAATTAGGATTCTGCATTGCTATGTTTTTAATATTTAACAGCACCTGCGTTTGCAGCGAGGTCTTCAAACATGTCAGTGTGATGCTTTTAAAGGCTGTCATTGAAAAGGGCCTTTCTGAAGTCTCACTCTACATGCATTAGCCTCAGAAAGATGATCAGGCCTTTCATCCAGCCTCTTTCCTTCTTCCTCTGTCTATTTTTAGTTCAGTTGGTTTATCCATATCAGGTTACACAAGAAACTAATGAAAGGTTTTGTGTGTCTCGCAGACCAGAGCTTTGATATTCCTGACCGAACGTTCCACTCCATGAACACCACGTGGCGTCTGTCGTCCTACGAGTCCATGACGGATGTCAAAGAGCTCATCCCAGAGTTCTTCTACCTGCCTGAGTTTCTGGTCAACAGAGAAGGTGGACACTCTTTTTACACCTGGTTTTCTTCTTCTAGCATCCGTAGAAAATGTCACAATCAAAAAAGAAAATAACCTTTAAGTAACCTAGATCTTCAAGATATAACCAATGAATATTCATGTAAAGCATTCTTGTCAAATCATATTATTAAAAACAACTTCCCTCTTCTAATGTTAGCGTGGTATTTCCCACTCTCCCCTCTGGCAGGTTTTGACTTTGGCGTGCGGCAGAACAGCGAGCGGGTGAACCATGTGAATCTGCCGCCCTGGGCCAGGAATGACCCACGACTCTTCATCCTCATCCACAGACAGGCTCTGGAATCAGATCAAGTCTCCCAGACGCTCTGCCAGTGGATTGACCTGGTGTTTGGGCTCAAGCAAAAGGGCAAAGCTGCAGTCCAGGCCATCAATGTCTTTCATCCTGCAGTACGATTCCTTATTACATACAGCTTTATCACACTTAACGCTGACATTTTCTGTATTTTGATCTTTTAAAAAAATATGGGTGGATCAAAGCCATGAACAAAAACATGTTCAGGATATATTTTATCCTCAAAAATATTATCCCCAAAGCTTATTTTAGAACCACTACCATTCAAAAGTTTGAGGACGGTACGATTTTTTTAATGTTTTTGATATATCTACAGTAAAAACAGTAATATTGTGAGAAATTATTACAAATTAAAATACCTGTTTTCTATTGTAATATATATTAAAATATAATTTATTCCTGTGATCAAAGCTGAATTTTCATCATCATTACTCCAGTCTTCAAATGATCCTTCAGAAATCATTCTGTATGCTGATTTGCTGCTCAAGAAACATTTTTTTTTTTTTATCATATATTTATTTGCTATCATATTTATCCTTGCTGAATAAAAGTATTAATTTTATTAAAAATATATATTTCTGACCCAAAACTTTTGAACAGTAGTGTATGTGTCAGCATTACTGTATCGGCCATCTGACACTTGCCCTTTCGCTTTCTCTAATCCATCACACATTGATAAACCCATATCCATATCCATACGCTTCAGCCTGTTAACTAGTATCCATAAATAAATCCAATTTTTCCCCTCCCTCTCTCTTTAGACTTATTTTGGCATGGACGTATCTGCTGTTGAAGACCCTGTGCAGCGTCGGGCTCTAGAAACTATGATCAAGACATACGGCCAAACTCCCAGACAGCTGTTTAACGCCTCCCACATCAGCCGAGCCGGAACCAAACTCCTATCAGAGGCAGAACTGCCCGCGGCCATGGGCCTCCTGGTGCAGCTGGCCTTCAGAGAGAGCCGGGAACAGCCCAAAGACGCCACCTACCCGGTGCGGCAAACACACACTGAAATTATTATGCGGTTTGACATTAAATAGCTTAAAGATGATTTTAAAGTGCCCATATTATGCTATTTTAAAGGTCTCCTACAGTAGGTTTACATGCATCAAAATATCTGAATTTCAGCTCTTCCTCAGTACTTGATACACAGTGATACGGACAATAACGATGGCGTCGGTTTTACTGTATCAGTCTCATCAAAGTGGATTTGCCTTGGCAGCAGAAAATAGCGTCTTCTCGACATGAACAACATGAACCAAACTTTTCCAGTCTCAGCTACAACTACAGTGTTTGAGGGCGGGGCAAAGCAGACGTTGTTCACGGGCAGCCATTGAAGACCATAGGCTGACATTATGCAAATTTGTTACATTGTTTATGTAGGTTGTAATAGGAAGTGAGGCTAGAATTGCTGACGACTCGTTTTAGCAGTTCAGAATCTATTCTTTCTTTTAGGAGACAATAACTTTATTTATCTGCACATTGATCTTTGAAACTTTGCAGAGATTTACATTCACAAACAGCTATATTACACACTACATGAAAGGGAATATCCGAAAAAGCATAATAGAGGCACTTTAAATAGTTTATTTCTTTGTTGTACCTATCTCTCATTGAAAAGGGCTCGCCCCCTTAACCACAAAGGATTAGTTCACTTCAGAATTAAAATTTCCTGTTAATTTACTCACCCCCATGTCATCCAAGATATTTGTCTTTCTTTCTTCAGTCAAAAATTAAGGAAATTAAGGTTTTTGAGGAAAACATTCCAGGATTTTTCTCCCTATAGTGGACTTCAACAGGGATCAACGGGTTGAAGGTCCAAATGTCAGTTTCAGTGCAGCTTCAAAGGGCTCTACATGATCCCAGACAAGGAATAAGGGTCTTATCTAGCAAAACGATTGGTCATTTTCTAAAAAAAAAAAAAAAAAAAAAATTATATACTTTTTAACCACAAATGCTCGTCTTGCACTGCTCTGCAATGCGCCGCGCATTACGTAATCACGTTGGAAAGCGTTGAACCCCAGTGAAGTCCACTATATGGAGAAAAATCCTGGAATGTTTTCCTCAAAAACCTTCATTTCTTTTCGACTGAAGAAAGACATGAACATCTTGGATAACATGGGGGTGAGGAAATTATCAGGAAATTTTAATTCTGAAGTGAACTAAACCTTTAAGTTTACATCATAGCCACAAACCTTGATTTACTATTGCCATTATATTCTCATTCTAGAGAACGTTGTAATGGACAAAAATTAAATACTAAAGTTTATTTGAATCCTAAATGATCTTTTAAAACCTTTAAATCTTCTCCTGTCATTTCTAGAGTCCTCTGCCGTGGATAAAGGGCTTGAAATGGGGCGAGTATGTGGGTTCCCCCAGCGCTCCGGACCCCGTGGTCTGTTTCAGCCAACCTCACGGCGAACGCTTCGGATCCCTGCTGGCGCTGCCCACACGTGCCATCTGCGGCCTCTCCCGCAAGTTCTGCCTCATGATGATCTACAGCAAGGAGCAAGGTGAAGGAGAAACTGCTTCATCATGCATAAAAATGCTTTTTTTAAAACTTTCTATTCATTAAATGCACAGTATGTAAGTTTAGCCACTAGAAGTCACTTATTCAAAACAATAACAAAGGCGTAGTAGCTTGATGACGCCGTGAATGACTGTGGAATCAGGGGAGTTGTCATCTTCGCCTCCACAGCTGAAGATGATGTAAAAAAACAAAAGGGAACCAAGACCTGTTTTAATGGGGAAAGCAGGCAGTTTATCAACCAACAGCCATAATCTGAAAATGTATAAATATTCATTGATTAATCAGCCCAACTATTGTGTTTTGGTCCATGACCAGTTTCTGGTACTTTTATTGCATCTGCATTTGCATTTGTGTCTTATCACAATTATCCACATAAATGAACACAGTTCTCATAGTAACAGAGGAAATGAGAATGAAGTGAGTGTGCCATCATAGGAAATCACTGTTTTCCTCTCCTCTCTCAGGTGTAAGGAGCATGCACAGCACGGACATACAGTGGTCAGCTATACTGAGCTGGGGTTACACCGACAACATGCTGCGTCTGAAGAGCAAACAGAGCGAGCCGCCCATCAACTTCATCCAGTGCTCACCGCTGCACCAGGTCAGAGTCGTAAACACCGCTAACATACTCGGGCTACGCTTGGACAGTTTTCAGCTGAATCTGTGTTTGATACATATCAGTTTGTACACATTTTGTGATGTGGCAGTACACTCGTCTGTTACATGTACAGCACCCTCTACTGAAAATGACTCTCATAAAACAAAAAATAGCTCACAAGAACATGTACAGGTCACATTTCACCCCTAAATCAAAAGAGCACAATAAGAAATAATATTTTGTGTAATTGTTTTCAGTTGTCATCATGCCACAATTATAGTCTAAAAATAGACTAATAGAAAAATATACACTACTGTATGAACTCTCTTATATCAACCAGGCTGCACATATGTGATCATAAATACAGTAAAAACACTAATATTGTGAAATATTATAACAATTTAAAATAGGCATTTTCTATTGTAATATATGTTAAAATGTAACTTATTCCTGTGATGCAAAGCTGAATTTTCAGCATCATTACTCCAGTCTTCAGTCGTCAAGTCACCTTTATTTCGCTTTACTATTACTACTAAGACATTAGTAAACCGTCATTATTCAGCTGTAATCATTTCAGTGTTGATTCAGTTCGGTTCAATAACTGTGTAAAGTTCCTCAATTAAGGAATTCATTGATAAAGCAGATCTGCAGAAAACAGTGATGTCATCGTCCAGCTCAGTTCAGTTCTCACCCAATAGTGTCAGTGCAATCAAGTAAATAATACTGCTAAGCAACTAAGCAAGCCAGAGGCCATGATGGCAAGGATCACATGATCCTTCAGAAATCATTCTAAAATGCTGATTTGTTGCTCAAGAAACATTTATTTTTATTATCAATGTTGAAAACAGCTTAATATTTTTGTGGAAACCATGATTTTTCTTTTCTTTTATGACTAGTTCAAAAGAACAGCATTTATTTGAAATTGAATCATTTGTAACATTTAGTGTTGTCAAAATTAAGACGTACATTTTTGTGAGATATTTGAAATTTTGAAAAATTTTTTTTTTTTTAAATGAATTAACGCAGTGCCCTCTTGTTGACGCGTCGCCCGTAAAAAACCATCCTAACTAAACATAGATAAAGTCAAGGAACGAAGTGTTAGGGACCGTTTACACGACACCATTTTCAACTAAAAACTTTTTCTGCATTTTGGCTTTTCATTTACACGACAGCAGCGTTTTGAGGAACTGAAAACACAAACTTTTGAAAAACAGGTTTCAAAGTGCAAGTTTTTGAAAACGATACCATTATCATCTATGTGTAAACTACAAAAACACGAAATTGTGAAAGCGGTGAAGTCATGTGCATGTGTATTACATGTTCAGTTTACAGGAGCGTAGTGTTTCTTTACAAAGTGGCATCGCCAACTACTGGCCTGGCAGCAGAATACAGTGTTTTTAGTCGTTTTTCCGGATCCATGTTAACAGGGATCGTTTTAACAATGTTGACGTCTGTACATGAAAAACAGAAAGGAAAAAACTGTTTTTAGTACATCGTTGTTGTGTAAACATACCCTTAGGCGGAAAGTTTCACTATAATTGTATTGTGGACCTTTTCGAAATTCAACTGTCACTTGAACATGGAACACAACTTTTGTTGTTAATTTTGATCCTTGATCATTTTGAAATTCAACTCACTTGAACATGGAACACAACTTTTGTAGTTCATTTTGATCCTTGATCATTTTGAAATTCAACTATCACTTCAACATGGAACACAACTTTTGTAGTTCATTTTGATCCTTGATCATTTTGAAATTCAACTATCACTTCAACATGGAACACAACTTTTGTAGTTCATTTTGATCCTTGATCATTTTGAAATTCAACTCACTTGAACATGGAACACAACTTTTTTTGTTAATTTTGATCCTTGATCATTTTGAAATTCAACTCACTTGAACATGGAACACAACTTTTGTAGTTCTACAAAAGTTGTGTTCCATGTTCAAGTGAGTTGAATGAGTTGAGTGAGTTGAGTGAGTTGAATTTTGAGTTGAATTTTGATCCTTGATCATCACACAACTTTTGTAGAACTACAAAAGTAGTGTTCCATGTTCAAGTGAGTTGAATTTCAAAATGATCAAGGATCAAAATTAACAAAAAAAGTTGTGTTCCATGTTCTGGTCCTTGATCATTTTGAAATTCAACTCACTTGAACATGGAACACAACTTTTGTTGTTAATTTTGGTCCTTGATCATTTTTGAAATTCAACTCACTTGAACATGGAACACTACTTTTGTTGTTAATTTTGATCCTTGATCATTTTGAAATTCAACTCACTTGAACATGGAACACAACTTTTGTTGTTAATTTTGGTCCTTGATCATTTTTGAAATTCAACTCACTTGAACATGGAACACAACTTTTGTTGTTAATTTTGGTCCTTGATCATTTTGAAATTCAACTCACTTGAATATGGAACAACTTTTGTTGTTAATTTTGGTCCTTGATCATTTTTGAAATTCAACTCACTTGAACATGGAACACTACTTTTGTTGTTAATTTTGATCCTTGATCATTTTGAAATTCAACTCACTTGAACATGGAACACAACTTTTGTTGTTAATTTTGGTCCTTGATCATTTTTGAAATTCAACTCACTTGAACATGGAACACAACTTTTGTTGTTAATTTTGGTCCTTGATCATTTTGAAATTCAACTCACTTGAATATGGAACAACTTTTGTTGTTAATTTTGGTCCTTGATCATTTTGAAATTCAACTGTCACTTGAACATGTGAACATGGAACAACTTTTGTTGTTAATTTTGGGTCTTTGATCATTTTGAAATTCAACTGTCACTTGAACATGGAACACAACTTTTGCTGTTAATTTTGATCCTTGATCATTTTGAAATTCAAATGGCACTTTAACATACAGGCCTGTTTTTTATTATTTTTTTATTATTTCTAATAGTCAGTTATGAAGGCCTTTACTGGAAATCTGTTGAAAAAGAGTTGCTGTCTATAAAAAATATTCTTTGAATTTAAATAGTTTATTTGTGTTGATTCTTCATTAATTCTGTGATTTTTAAATTTAAATGTTATTACAAACTTCAGTCTTAAGAAGAAGAAAAAGATAAATTGTGCGATTAATCAGTTCATTTTATTTTAATCGATCAACAGCCCTAGTAACATTGTTTTTACTGTCACTTTTGATCAGTTTAATGCATCCTTGCTGAATAAAAGTATTAAAATAATCTTACTGACCCCCAAGCCTTTGAACGATAGTATAATTTCTTATTTTTATTTTGGGTGAAATATGCACCAGGCATGGGTTTTGTTTTGTGTTTCGCCTATTTACGTTGTCATGTCATCAAATGTTCTCTGCTTCATTAATGTGTTTCCCGCCGTGCCGTCTTCCTCTCTGTCCTCATCTCTGTCTTTCTGGTCTCTCCTCAGGTGACTAGTTGTGCCTGGGTGCCGGACAGTTGTCAGCTGTTTACAGGCAGTAAGTGTGGAGTCATAACCGCCTACAGCAACCGCTTCACCACCACGATGGTACGTAACCATGGCAACATGCCCCCCCTTCTCCCCCACCCACGCAGCCGCCCACGTCCATTATCACTCCCTGTAGAGCACCTACACACACACACACACACTCAGTGTTTGTAGTGGCCTTGTTAGTCATCTCCCGGTTGCCCTAGAAACACATTTCCTGCGGCCCACAGGTGGGCTGAAGTCTGGGCGTCAGACGGCTCTTTCAAACGCTCTCATTGATAACGCAGGTGCTGTTCTGTTTCTGTCATTTGTTTAAACGAATCTTTCTGACATTTGAAGAAGTATTTCAGTTCTGTCATCATTTTTGTATGTTGTTCCAAACCTGTTTGACTTTATGATCCACAGTAGCAGATATTCTGAAGAATGCCCACACTGTTCTTTTTCAAGGTCCATAAGTGTGATACAGAAAATTTTGGGGTGATTTAGTGTATATGAATTTCAGATTTGCTTCACATGTGCATCTACTTTTATATGGGCCATTCTACAGAACTGGTGCAAACTGCTGTCCTACAACCAAAAAACACGTTTAAAAAACATTTTGGTACTCAAATTTTAGATGTTGACTAAGATCCTTCTATTATCTATTGAATCCCCAATAATATTTAAAATATCAGTAAGCTTAATATATATAAAATCATCATTTATTGGGTACTTTCAATTGGGAGGTGTCTGTCCCAAACTCTAACCCATAAATTTCAATTTGTAAAAATTATTTTGAAATAACTTTTGCATTTTTTTCCATTGTTGTTTTTAAAAATATATTTTTGATTATTTATTTTTTTTTTTTTAAATTTTAAAGTGGAGATAATATATATATATATATATATATATATATATATAATATTTTGTTTTTAAATCATGAAACTTTATATAAAGAAATCTGTCCCGCATTTTCACGTCACTACCGAAACAGTGTATGTTTTAGTCCATTGGCTGAGACTGATTTTAACTACACCCCTACATTTTTGATCAGGAAATATTCCTGTGTCCCTCCCTTTCATAGCCTCTCGTAGTAGTTAAATGTGTTCAAAAGTCTGAAAATCTGTGTAACTTTACGGAACGTCACTACCAAACAGCTTTTTTCTGCAATTAAGTAAACTTTTTTGGGTGTTATTCCATAAAATTTAGTTTTATGTGTGTACAACTGTTCAGAACTGTGCTAGCTAACCATGTGCGGATTAGCATCTTTAAACTAGGCTCAAAAGTGTCTAAAATTGTCACTACCGAAACAGTCACGACCGACACATGTGGTGAAGTTTTGGTTATGACATCATTGTTTTTTGAGTGTTATTCAATAAAATTTAGGTGGTTTTTTTTTCTGTGTACAACTGTTCAGAACTGTGCTAGCTAACCATGTGCTGATTAGCAACTTTAAACTAGGCTCAAAAGTGTCTAAAATTGTCACTACTGAAACAGTCACGACCGACACGTGGTGAAGTTTTGGTTATGACATCATTGTTTTTTGGGTGTTATTCCATAAAATTTAGTTTTTATGTGTACAGCTGTTCAGAATTGTGCTAGCTAACCATGTGCTGATTAGCAGCTTTGAGCTAGGCTCAAAAGTATCTAAAATTGTCACTACCGAAACAGTCATGACCAAAACATCATCATTGTATTGGTAGTGACAAAAGGGAACACAATCATTTATTTTGGGGGAAATAAACAAAATTTTAGTACAGTTATGCAAATCATTAGTATTTTAATATGTTTTAGTAGTGTTTTAGTATGAGTTAAAATTATGTAACATGATGTAGTCGCTACCAACACATTACTGTCACTACCGAAAACGTGCAGTCACGACCGAAACATGGGATGTTTTGTCAAAAATAAAGTATACTGAATTATCAACTAAGATGTTATTATAGCGTTTGGTTCAATGTATATTCAAACTAATGAATCCTTCACTTTGAAATCAGTATGATAAACTTTGACTTTTACAAAAAAAGATTGTATTCAAAATACAACAAATCTCTTGAAATATTGTTAAAATTGTAATTGTTATTGATTTACCGTGAAAACTTTTTTTTTTTTTAAATAGCAAAAAATATATTTACAAGGTAGATGTAAATAAAATCTTAATAGGTCAATGTAACCTTTCTAATTAAATTATTTATTATTGTGCTTCGGTAGTGACAATTTTGGGGAGAGGAAAAATATTCCAAAACGTTTTGAAAATACAATATGAGAATTAACTGCACAATTACTAGAAATGTGTACCTTGGATATTATACAATTTGCATACATAGAAAATTTGTGGAAAAAGACATTTTTTTATAAGACATTTCCATCTCTGACTTTGAACCAGTTCTGTAGAATGGCCCATATATGTGTCAGCAGACGTTTTTTTTTCAAATCAGATACCAAGTGTAAAAAAAAAAAGGTTCTCATTTAAAGGGAAAACAGGTACAGTTTATCAACCAACAGCCATAATCTGAAAATTCACAAGTATTGAATGATTAATAAGCTTAACTAATATATTTGCCAATTACTTGACTGTATTTTCATCCATGACCAGTTTCTAGTGCTTTTACGGATTTTTCTCTTACATGCACCACATATACAGCCATGTGGTGGTTTGTTTACTCTGGACCATAAAACCAGATCAGAATCATCTGTTAAAGCGGATCTTTCAGCTCACTTCAGTTTATTCAGGCCATTATCAGTGTTCTAATGAGGCCATTAGCCAAACCCTTACCCTTGAGATCTGCAATTACGGTCATTCTCCATTTGAGAAGTGAGATTGTAAAGTCTTTTTATACCTTCAGCCCACAGAGATGGAGGTGGAGTCTCAGGTTCATTTGTACGGCCACACGGCGGAGGTCACGGGCCTGTTCGTCTGTAAACCCTACAGCATCCTCATCAGTGTTAGTCGAGACGGTACCTGCATCCTGTGGGACCTCAACAGGTTTGTGCTAAATGAGATCACATTCATCTTAAAGGGTTAGCTCACCCAAAAATGAAAATTCTGTCATTAATTACTCACCCTCATGTCATTCCACACCCATAAGACCTTCGTTCATCTTCAGAACACAAATTAAGATATTTTTGATGAAATCCGATGGCTCAGTGAGGCCTGCATTGCCAGCAAGATAATTAACACTTTCAGTGCCCCGAAAGCTACTAAAGACATATTTAAAACAGTTTGTGTGACTACAGTGGTTCAACTTTAATGTTATGAAGCGACGAGAATACTTTTTGTGCGCCAAAAAAAACCAAAATAACGACTTTATTCAACAATATCTAGTGATGGGCGATTTCAAAACACTGCTTCATGAAGCTTTACAAATCTTTTGTTTCGAATCAGTGGTTCAGAGCATGTATCAAACTGCCAAAGTCACGTGATTTTAGTAAACCAGGTTTCTTTACGTCATAAGTGTTTCGAAATTTCAATGGTTCACCACTGGGGGGCGGGACTGAGTAATTAATGACAGAATTTTCATTTTTGGGTGAACTAACCCTTTAATGTTATGAAGCAACGAGAATACTTGTGCACAAAAACAAAACAAAAATAACTTCACATTGTTTCTCTTAGTAGGATGCAAATAATCTGTTATTTAAACTGTGATTAAATTATATATAGAAAGCGATCAAAGAACGCTCCCTTTACAATCACTGGAGCTGTCAATCAAACAGCGTGAGTTTATCAGCGACTGAGTTCTGGACTCGTGCCAAAACTCCTGTTTTATTCAACGAATCTCTTAGTTACATCGAGTTTGCACTGCTAGTTATGATGAAAGCATTCGTTAGTGTGCAGAAATTGAGTTGCAATGACAAGATCACTGCTTTCATGCGCACAAAAACATATCTGTGTTCGGCTACAATGTTCATCACTGCAACCTTTCATGCCACAATCTAAATATAATGCCATAGATCTAAATGTAATGCTATAATCAACACTTTTCATGATTAGTTAACCTTGAGAGCTGTAATAGTAAAAACATGCTAAAAGTTTTTGAGAGAGTAATAATTAGCTATTTCATATGCAAAGATGTCAGCCAATCACAGCAGTGGGCGTTTAAACTGAAGTCTCACAGCAGACACGCCCCTTAAAACAGAGCGCTAAAATCAAGAGGGCTAAAATCAGGGTAGGAAAAATGCCTTTTATTTATAAATTATGACAATTTTTGATGTAAAAATCATACTAACATTATAAGTGCACCCCAGGAAACATTATAAAACAACGCAGTTCATGACCCCTTTAAATAACAAATCACTTTATTGCAGTATTTTCTTTCTTGTAATGCAGTAATGAGAATCTAATGAGTGTTTGGTTGTGGTTAGGTTGTGTTACGTCCAGAGTCTCACAGGTCATAAGAGTCCAGTGAACGCAGTGTCAGCCAGTGAGACAACAGGAGATATCGCCACAGTCTGTGATTCAGGTGGGTGTTTCACAATATAAATGGTAGTCGTAAATTTGCCGTGAACCCGTTACACTGTAAACAGCTGCTGAAAATATTTGCAAACAAATATTAATTTGTATAGAATGACGTTCTGCATTTCATGTTCTCTGTATATGTCTAGTGGGTGGAGGAAGTGATTTGAGGCTGTGGACGATTAATGGAGATTTGATCGGTCATGTTCATTGTCGAGAGATCATCTGCTCGGTGGCGTTCTCCAATCAGCCAGAGGGAGTGTCGGTCAACGTGATCGCTGGCGGTCTGGAGAACGGTGTGGTCAGGTAAAATACTGACCTAAAGCCCCACAAACTCTGCACTGTTTTAGCTAGTTTGGGACCAAATGTTGTATAGTTATTATGCTGTAAATTAAAGCAATGTTGATTAGTTGAATTTGATGAAGCACAAGTATTTGTGGAAAAACTGAAAAGAAATTTTCTTGTCTTCCTGCCATGCAAAAGTCCAAGTGATGTTACTTCCTGTGTGCATAATTTATTTATTATTACTGTTATTGTACAGCCATATTGAATGGGTTCCATAAAAACAACAGAATGCATTGTGTTTTAAGACTCTTATCAGTGCTTTCCTTTCCTCTTCTCTGTCATCATATCGTTCTCTACTTCTTTCTTTCTGTCAGGTTGTGGAGCACATGGGACCTGAAGCCAGTCAGAGAGATCACCTTCCCAAAATCCAACAGGCCTATCATAAGGTACACACTTGTACCTCATGTGATGTCACACAGATTTGTTCTTATATCTTGATTAGAAAAGTTACATGCACTACCAGAAGTAATCAAAAGTTTGGAGTAATTAAGATTTTTTAATGCTTTTGAAAGAAGTCTCTTCTGCTCACCAAGACTGCATTTATTTGATGAATAATACAGTAAAAAATTTAATATATTATTACAATTTAAAATAGTTGTTTTCTATGTGAATATATAGTAAAGTGTAATTTATTCCTGTGATCAAAGCTGAATTTTCAGCATCATTACTCCAGTCTTCAGTGTCACATGATCCTTCAGAAATCATTCTAATATGATGATTTGCAACTATTAATTATTAACCATTATTGTTGATGCTCCATTGTTAATTATGGTTCTTAAAAAGCAGCTTAATACTAATTTTTTTGCAGCTTAATATTTTTGTGCAAACCATGATCATTTTTTTTCAGGATTTGTTAATGAACAGAAATTTCAAAAGAACAGCATTTATTTGAAATATAATATTTTGTAACATTATAAATGTATTTAATGTCACTTTTGATCAATTTAACCCTTTATGGTACGGCGTTGCGATATGGCAAAATTAATTAAAAAAAAAACAAAAAAAAAAAACAATATATTGCACTATGAGAATTATAAGGGCAGGTCTTAAGGTAGCCAGTGATGTGCTGTTTTTAAGTCAAATGACATCTGAATGTCCCTCAAAACTCTCTTTCCCACTGTCACCCTCACACAGAAGACACCTATTGAAGTGCTCCAGAAATTGCTCTATTAACCTCATTTCTAAACATCTCTTGTCAAGTGGAATTTTTTCAGCATCTTTGATAAGTAAAATGGATATTTTTATTCACAAATCAACTTTGTCTGACATAGTTCTTCTTCCATGTGATGACAGTGAGGGTGAGGGAATGATAGGGATTAAATGATAGGGATCTACTTATTTTTGGTTTGCATGAGTTCCAAGTATATAAATCTATCAATTTCTAAAAGAAATGTGCATTTATATAGAAAATAAAATAAATATTTTATAGAAAAACTACTTCTTGACCGTTTTCATTGTGGTAAAACATTGGCATATGGCAAAGTACCCCGCCCCACCCCCCCAAAAAATCGTTTTTGATTTGTGTGATTGAAGCTATTTCATGTAATAAAAGCTTATTTGAAAAAAATTTCATGGTTAGAACATAATTCATACCATAGAGGCTTAATGTGTCTTTGCTGAATAAAAGCATTATTATTATTTTATATTACGGGGCTGTTGAATGCTCGAATCTGATTGGTTGACCAACATTCTAAGGTGTGCAATTATTTTCAGGGAAACACACGGCTAAAGTAGTTCCAGGCAGGTCTGGACCGCATTGCAGTTCCATATCCCTTCGCCAAATGATTTCAGTTATTTCAAAAGGTCCTTACAGCCTACAACAGCTAAAGAAACAAAACACACAACGACACCGACCAAGCAAATAAATATAGTAAACAACAGGATGAAAACAACAAATTATTGTCATGGTTTTTCCCACAAAATATGTTTTATTGTGTCCTGAAAGTGCATACTCTTTTTCGCTCTCTCTCTCTCTTTCTAACGTACACGTACTGTGTAGTACGGACACACACTCGCACAGAAACGTTTGGTCATTAATCAGTAAAATAGTTTAGCAACTTAAAAGATACATGACATTTCTCACCAGCGAGGTAATAACTGTGCGGTTCTTGAGGTAGATAAACGTAGTTTCGCTATTAGTAGAGACACTGCTGCCGTGATCGACGCACAGATCAGGTAGGCTAATTCACATATGCTGCTTATTCTCTCTCTCTCTCTAACTGTGTTAATAACTGTATCAACTGTATTATTAGTCTGCTATTAATGGCTCAAGCCTCCGTTACTAGTTCTGAAATGTCATTTTGAAAATTTTGAAATTAGTCCCACACACAAGAGTGTTTTAAGGACAAAACCTGACAAATGTCTTAAAATACACCATCGGAACAGTGTCTTGAGGTGTGGCAACCGTAGTATAAGCGGAATAATTGACTCCGGGCTGTTGAATTATTAGAAAATAACACACACCCGCTTCACATCGTGTCCGCATTACCACCTCGGGTGTGCATTATTTTCTAAGAATTCAACGGCCCGAATTTTGATCAAATAAAATGCAGCTTTGGTGAGCAGAAGAGACTCTTTCAAAAACAATTAACTTTTGACTGGTAGTGCACGTCCAAATATTTAAATGCATTTCCTGTTCCTGATGATCACATGCTTAATGACGTTTCCTCCTTGATTCTCTTTCAGCCTCACATTCTCGTGTGACGGACACCACCTGTACACGGCCAACAGCGAGGGCACCGTGATCGCGTGGTGTCGACGAGACCAGCAGCGCATGAAGCTGCCCATGTTTTACTCTTTTCTCAGCAGCTATGCTGCAGGCTGATTCCCGCGCTGACGCGGCCTCGTTACCCGCACAGAACGGACGCTGTGAGCGACCCCGCTGACCCAGGAAGAGGAGGAGCCAGCATGCACAAAGCCCCGCCCATGACCATCACAGTATCCGCCCCCGATACGTCATGGGAATGCACGGCACTTTATGCTGTGCTACAAGCTACTGTATCATAAAGAACGGATGTCGCGTGCAGATCTCGGGGGTCGTGAGGCAGAGCGAACGCAGGCCTTTTCCCCCTATCATTTTTTTTCATTATCTTTGTTTGTTTTGTGTTTCATTTGACTGGTTTGTTTGTGATTTCGTGATGTTTGATTTTGAAAGCTGCTACAGTCTGGTCCGCCCAGACTAAACATTTGAAGGCCTGTTTCTCCTTCCTTCGTTATGTCCCTCGTCTCGCCCACCCGCTGCTGTCCTGAGAATAGAAATCCTGCTTTTTCAGACTGAATTAATCCGAACACTACCGTCTGCATTCGTAATCCACGCAGGATATTTTCGCAGGCTTGCTCGCGTGTCAGACTCTCGCATGAGTGACGTGTGGCAGCAGAATGAATGTGTGCACGCAATGCCTTGTTAAACCACGTTAAACTTCTCATTGATATATTTATTCTCAAACAAGGATGAAAGCCACATCTAAACGTCTGTTTCTTGTTCTTCATTATAAGATGCACTTCCTATGATGATGTGCAGTGAATGTCGAAGGTGGTCGTGCATCAAAACCGTGCAAATATTTATTGTTTTTATTCCACCAACTCAACCCAAACGGCCCAGTGAATAAGTGCATCAAATTCATATTAATTCATTAAAAACATGCTTTCCTTCTGTTCTATATTCAGTTGTGTGACAAATTAGATGTTTTGCATGTTGTGATCATTCAAGCATTATCTAACATCGGAGAAACAATTTGAAAGTTTAGTCAAATCTACCTTTAGGACCATCCTGACTAATTCATGGATGATTTTTTTTACAATTTGGAATTCTTTTGGTTGCAATAAAAACATCCTGATTACTGTACAAATGCAAAGCTATGTCAATGAAAAATTACAATCTCCCGTACGTACATTCACAGTTTCACAGGAATCCCATGCTCTTGAAGTCTTAAGTGTCGGCCAGCCTTAAATGTGGAGGAAACGAGCGTTCGTTATCTAAACGTGATCCAGAGCGTTATTTGCCTTTATGTGTTTGTTATTTTCTCCTTTGTATGAGTCTTACATTGCAACTAATATAATTAGCTTGTCTTACATTTTAGTGTTTACCAGAAAGGGAATGCTTTCACCTTTTTCCCCACTACAGCTTTGTTTTGCATTATTTTCAGAAACATCAAACACATGTATCGCAGAGTTTGAAAGAAGTTATTCACCGTCAATGCAAATCCAGAGAACGCCAGCACTTCACTGGAAGGTGTTTTGTCAAGTAGTTTAAGGAGAATCATCTGGTGTTTACAGAGCCCTCCTAAGTTATGTGGTTGTTTTATGTTTATTTGAATGTTCATGTATTGAATCTGTTTTCCATGCTTGCATTACATACGTATATCTCTTAATTATTGTGCACAGTATTGTCATGTTTGCAATTCCCTCAGAAAGAGATTGATGTTACTGTTGTGCGAGTTTGTGAAGCAAGATGTGTGAATTTGTATCACGAAAAGGCTTATTGTTGAATTAACAGTGGTTTATGTAATTTAAGATTGATATGTTCACCAAGGCCTGGCTGGGACATTTCTAAAAAATTTTTGTATTTATGAAATATGTAATAAAATGTCACCTATATAATATAAATATAAATATTCAAGAAATTTTGGTTCAGTTTTGTTGCACTTGTTTCTCATGTACAATGTTAAAAATAAAGATTTTGCAGCAATGCCATAGAAGAACCATTTTTGGTTCCCCAAAGAACCAAAGTCAATAATTGTTTCCCTTAAAACTCATCTTTGATCACCAAAATGACATATTTAAACGTTTTTTCCTGTGAAAAAAATGTCTTTGTGCCTTAAAATAGCTTGAATGTAACTCTACACCCTTGCCTCATTTAATATACGCGGATCTATAAATATGCAAATTAGCCCCGCCTCCACTCGCTCAGGCCAGCTCAGAGATCCACTCGGTCAACTTACTGAGGTAAACGCTGCACAATGGTATCGCTCTTTACAACGTCGGACACATAACGGTAATTAACATGATTAGCCGTTTGCGTGACTATGTTATCAAACAGCTAATAATGTGTTGCTAATGTCAGACAGCTGCCTTCTAACAATCAGTATCCTTACAAATGCTTGGAACAACGTCAGTGGAGAAAGGCATATAGTTCATCATAACATCGTAATGTACATCATACACCCACCATACTGTTAAATCTCTACAGAGCCCCGGACATGACATGCAGGAAAAAAATAGTAGGTTAAATCGTGCGCACGATTTACTAATTCGCTCCCTCAATTTACTAAAACGTGCGCACAATTTACTACTTCGTTCGAACGAAATAGTAAATCGTGAGCACATTTTAGTAAATCGTGCGCACGATTTAATTTTTTTTCTTGAATGTCATGTGCGGGGCTCCGTAAATCTAAACGATTTTTCGTATCAACAGAAAAATATAGGCTTCTCTCGAGCAGGGTTGCCAGGTTTTCACAACAAAAGCCACCCAATTGCTACTTAAAACTAGCACAAAACCAGCCCAATCGCGTTTTGGGGGGTCCCCTGGTAAAAATCACGTTGTAAAATCCGCGTTTTTGGCGGGGTTACCCTGGTAAAATTCGCATTCCAGGGGCTAAATATGATGTTATTTGGGGTCGCTTGAACCCGTGGACATGAAAAACAACCCGCGGCAACAATGTAAAAGTAGCCCAATTCCGCGGGAAAACCGCGGACTTGGCAACATTGCTCTCGAGACTCCCCTGCTAGTTCGCTGTTAATGATATGCCAAAGCCCGCCGGCACGTTGACGTGATTGGTTACAATGTAGTTTGTGACGTCAGCGATTTCAAACCGCGGGTCTTTTTTCACTGCAGTTTTAAGGAGAAAATACTCAGCAATGGTGTCTTGACTTATGCTTTAAGACAAACCATACAAATTCATATTAAAAACGCAACATTAAAAACTTGATTTTCACCACAGGGGGACTTTAAAAGAACCATTTTAATAATTTAAAGAACCTTTTGTGTAATTTAAAGGTTCCATGGATGTTAAAGGTTCTTAATGGAACCTTAGATCCCAATATTCTTTATTGCTCAGTTCTATTATGTTGTGTATTATTCTGTTCTATATTTACCAGTTCTATTATGTCCCATTATATGCTAGTTCTGTCCTAAATTATTATTGTATTCTGTTCGATTCATAAAAGTAAGCTGGTTCGAGCAAGTTCCCAACTACGTGTGTCTATTTTATTAGTTAAAAAAAAACTATAATAAGCGCTCAACATCTGTGTTACGTCACAGTGTGAGTGTTTTGGAGTCGGTTACGTCACCTCAGTGACTGGGAGACCCGGTGATGTCACATTAAGCTGGGAAACCTCACGTGCCTCTGATGCGCCCTGCAGAATGAGCCCTAGTGATCCTCCAGCGATACTAAACATCATCTGATAATACACAACGGTCCACCTATACCGGAGTGAACGCCGATTTCTTAAAGGCGCAGTGACACCTGCATCCTCCTCGCGCGCGTTTGTGCGTCACATCGAGGTTCCCCTCACATCTCATGAACCGACACCGGATCAACCACCAGAGCAGAGACCGGGGAAATACTCGACGTTTAACGGCGTTTGGCGGATGCACGCGAGCGGACGGTGACCGTGTGAGGTGTTGCGGGTTTTTCCTCGTCGCGTTCGGGTGGAGTCGAGCCACATACTGAAGTCTGACCACTGACACACTTCAGGTGGGTGTTAACACGCGTTCCTGTGCTTCGGCAGGTATTTGTGCTCGTTACGCAGATTCTATGTTCTATTGCGTAATTTTTGGAACGTTTGAGTGCAACATTTGTAACATTTCCAGCGTTCCTGACGCGAACGCGTCTCTATGGGCAGCGGCTCCTCTTATTATCTTATGGTCAGTACGAGAGGAAGCAGTCGAATATAAACGCGCTCGTGCTGTAGATTTGGGATGATGGATGGATGGATCCCGCAGGTTATTTGGGAATGCTGCTGCTGGAATGACCAGAAGCGCGTGAGAGCGAAAGATGGACGCGCTCGAGTCTCTTGGGCGTTTGATTCCTTCGGATGGAATTCCGCCTTAAAATCGAAATGCGAGGATCGTAAAGATGTTCAGTGAAGAGCTTCACGAGCTCTATGATAATTCACGGAATGGCCTTGAATGAATGAATGAATGAATGGATGGATGGATGGATGGAGGAATAATAATCACGACCCTCGTGTGTTTTTGCTGATTCTAGATTTTGTCACATGTCGCCTACAAATAACGAGCATTAAATATAAAAGCTATAAGTGAATAACGGTTTATTTCTATAATGCTGAATGACTAGATTGAGATTCACCTAGTGCAATGGTTGTTTCTGGCCTTTATTCAGCACTGAATGTATGTACATGAACATGATGCACTGAGGGTTAAAAAGGCTCTTGTGAAGCTCATGTTCTGTTGAGATTCACTTTACTGCTGTGTAGTGATTTATGTGTGAAAATAATAAAAAAAAAACCTTGAAAAATTAACCTTTATAATTCTTAGCTGCTCCTCTGACCTGTTTTGACAGGTGCTATTGGAGCTGTTATATCACAGCGTTGGCATAGACTTGAGAAATGTGATTGTTTAACCCGGCAAAAACATGTTGCACAGAATGGGAAGCCTGGAAATATCAGGGAATCGTAAAATGATGGTGATTTATAGTTCTGGAAAATTTGTGGAAAGTAATAAAATCCTTAAAAATGTCTATAGTGAATATATATATATATATATATATATATATATATATACATTTTTTGTCCAAAGGCCTTAATAATAATAATAAAAAAAAACATCCAAAGTATGTAAGGTAGATCTACTTTTATTGAATCCAAAAGGTTTTAATTATATTTTGCTACATATAAAGGTATTTTAAAGATTTTGAAGTGTCAAAAGGTCATTTGGTTTAACCGTCCAACCGTTCATTTGTGATTAAAATATCTTAAAATATAACAAATGTATATATTTTTTATTCTGGCATGATTTTATAACATCATATGTCCACATAGTGCAAAATGGTATTAAAATTGTGTAGAAGTTGTTGCTTTGTTATGAGAAATAATGTCCGGAAAAATGAATTTCATTGATGTCATTCGGAGTAACCAATGTAAAGGGACCATTTTGGATCAAGTCATGCGGTCAATATCATGTGACAGGATGTGACCACATGGTCATGAAGCAAAGTAATTAACTCTCTTTTAACTATTTAAAAAATTCATGTTTTCTCTTGCTCATACGCATGTCCCGAAACATCAGGTCATTCGGTACAACCGCTATAAAACATGGAAAATGTTGTAATATTTTAAAAACTTGTACTAAACATAAAATGTTTGATTGTCCTTTAGCTAGCTAGCTAGATAACAGCCTGTTTGCATTGTTTGAAAATATAGTCATTCGGTAAAACCAAAAGTGTCATTCGGTAAAAACGAAATTTTGGTTAAACCGAATGACTTTTTTTGTGACAAATTTTGTCCATCTTGTAAAAAATGACAAAAGCAGTGTTAATTGATTATAAAAACCACATAATCTCATTGTTAACACTTAATAAAACTTCAAAATTAATTATGTCTCCATTATGTTTTTTACACTTTTAAAAACCTTATTCGTCAATGACCCATATTATACTGTCAGTGAGCTTTTTTATTTGATTAAAAATACAGTAAAAATTGTAATATAATGAAATAGTACCATCTAAAATAACTGTTTTCTATGTGAATATATTTTAAATATTTATATTATTAATTATTATTAATTTATATTATTATTATACTATATTATTATATTATTCAGAAAAAATATTATTGTAACATTAAGTAATTAATTGTCCAGTCTTCAGTGTCACATGATCCTTCAGAAATCATACTAATATGCTGATTTGCTGCTCAAGAAACATTTCAATGTTGAAAACAGTTGTGCTGATTCATATTTTTGTGGAAACCATTCTACATTTTTTAATGGAATTAAAAGAACAATAAATCAGTGATCAGAGAATAAGTGTTGTTCCTCATAAGTTTACTGGCCACAGCTCATGGTTTCATAAATACAGTCACATGAAGACAGTAAAGTACTGTGATTATACCATGGTAAAGTGCTGCTATCAGATGGTAGTACCATAGTACTTTTTAAAATACATTTACATTAAAGTCACCATGAAATCAAAAAATGGCAATTCATGTTTTTTTATAGAATATTGCAGTGTTTATTATAAACGATTTATCCGTGCACATCATTGTTTTAAATTCATGTTCCTCATAATCTTGAATCAGAGTAACTTCCCCTCCCTCTTGCAGCGACATACTCTTCTCTGATGACGAGGGCGGGGCAACCTGTCAGTCTCATGAGATCCACCAATAGCAAACCACAACCATCCAATCAATTCCCCACAGACAAAATCAAGCCCCGCCCTACATTTGTTCTTGTTCCAGAAGCCTGTTGCACAAACTGCTAAGACTAGTCATCACATTTTTTCTTTAAGACTGTTCATAACTGTTTTAAGTCAGTTACATAAAAATGTAGATTGGTCTAATTTGATACTGATTGCCCCTTGACTAACCTCTAGTACTAGTACTTAAAGGGTTAGTTCACCCAAAAATGAAATTTCTGTCATTAATTACTCGCCCTCATGTCGTTCCACACCCGTAAGACCTTCGTTCATCTTCAGAACACAAATTAAGATATTTTTGATGAAATCCGAGAGGTTTCTGACTCATCCATAGACAGCAATATAATCAACACTTTCAAGGTCCAGAAAGGTACTAAAGACATCGTTAAAACAGTCACATGACTGCAGTGGTTCAACCTTAATGTTATGAAGCGACGAGAATACTTTTTGTGCGCAAAAACAAAACAAAAATAACGACTTTATTCAACAATCTCTTCTCTTCCCTGTCATTATCCTTACGCAGTTGCCGCAGTAAGCACATTGAAGGCTTCTGTGTTTACGTCCGAATGCCAGCTCAGTATTGGCCAAAGCTGATCACGTGACCAGCACGACGCATGCATGTGATGCTGACGCAGGAGCCGGCCAATAATGAGTCAGCATCCTGGAAACACCGGTCGTAAACAACATATGAGAATGACACAGAAGAGAAGATATTGTTGAATAAAGTCGTTATTTTTGTTTTGTTTTTGTGCACAAAATATTCTCGTCGCTTCATAACATTAAGGTTGAACCACTGCAGTCACATGACTGTTTTAACAATGTCTTTAGTACCTTTCTGGACCTTGAAAGTGTTGATTATATTGCTGTCTATGGACGAGTCATATACCTCTCGGATTTCATCAAAAATATCTTAATTTGTGTTCTGAAGATGAACGAAGGTCTTACAGGTGTGGAACGACATGAGGGTGAGTAATAAATGACAAAAATTTCATTTTTGGGTGAATTAACCCTTTAAGACACAGTCTTAAATGGTTATGTTTATGCAACTGGCCCCAGAAGCCGTTTTACTCGAATATACGTCACAATAGGGAAGACAGTGATACATTTTCGTTCATGTAAGATCTCATTTTCCCATTCTGTTGATAATGACGGGGTTGTGATCGTCCACCTCTGGAGTTTGTGACGGTTTCACCTGCATGAGTCAACTGTGCTACAGAAGTACAGAAGTACGAGCATGTTCATTTCTCATGCTGTCATGTGTTCTGTGTGCAGGACTCAATCATGAAGGACGGAATGGCCAATAACAGCACCGCCAGCATCTCTCAGGCCCGGAAAGCCGTGGAGCAGCTCAAGATGGAGGCTTGCATGGACAGGATAAAGGTCTGTGCGTGTTTGTGTTTATTTTAAAGGGGACCTAAAACACAAGATGTAATATAAGTCTCTGGTGTCCCCAGAATGTGTCTGTGAAGTTTCAGCTCAAAATCCCCCACAGATCATTTATTATAGCTTGTCAAATTTGCCCCTATTTGGATGTGAGCAAAAACACACCGTTTTTGTGTGTGTCCCTTTAAATGCAAATGAGCTGCTGCTCCCGGCCCCCTTTCCAGAAGAGGGCGGAGCTTTAACAGCTCACGCTTCGGTTGCTCAACAACAACAATTTCAACCTCAAACCGGAGTCGGACACTGATGGAGAGACTCAGGAAGAAGTTACAACTTTTAGAATGAAACTGGACGTTTCTGAATGGTTAGTGGATAAATTTATGTAGTTGCTGTGGAGTTGATTCAACTCATCGACTAGCATGTGCCGTCATGTTAATCTTTTGTGCAAATCCAGCGTTGAATTGACCCTCGTTTGTGAAGCAGTCCGGCGTAAAATGACGGCATGTCAACAACACTCTACTACAACAACTCTTCCTCTTCTCTAAAGCAGCCCAACATGGCCTCACCCCCTTTGTTGTGTGTTCTTGGGGCGGGGTTTATGTAAATTTTAGGGTTAGTGATGTCATTAAACCAGTAAGAAGCTTGTTGTAATCCCTACCAGCCGTTTGTTGTAGTCCTTAAAAAGCGATTTCTGTAAAAGAAAATATCTCCCTTTGCATTGAACTTTGAGTGTCGTAATTTTGCAGATGTTGTTTATGATCAAACAGCAACATTACACACTAACTAAAGTTAAAAAAGTGAAATCATAATCAATGCCTTATTGCCAATGATTTAAAGACTTGTTTTGTAAGATGGACCCAGAAAAACTGGGGAAAAAAAAGTACAACTAAAGAGTTGTCGTGTTGTACAGAACTCTTTGGGTTTTTTATAAGCTGAATATTATTGAATTTTTGATTAATTTATGTCATGAAGCTGGTGTGGCAATACATGCAAACACAAATTATGAATGATTAATCAGTGGGAAAAAAGCACCAAATGCATTACAAAGAGCGCAACTTTCTTTTTATTTGACGTCATCGAAACTTCAAAACTTGCTTTTCAACATCCAATCATTTATTGAGGCCTAAATTTAAGATTTATGTATTTGAATTGCATATACATTTTCCATACATTTTGATTACAAAGTTTTAACATAAACTAATAAACTTAATGTGATGCATATTTGTCAGTCATACAGAAATGAAACAGGTCAGATTTATGCACTTTAAAAACTATTTACATCTATTTGATTTTATTTAAAAATCATATTTTCAGTAAGCACCAAATTACTCTGTTCATTGTGAAAACAATTATATTTAAAATATGACTAGCTGTGAAACAAGCAATATTCACTTAGTTAAAATGTGTGACATTGAAACAAATCTGTTTGATTGGTGATAAATAAATTTGGTTTGTATTTAAAACACATTTAATTTATTAGTGCTATTACAGAAATCGGACCTGTTTCATTTATGTGTGACTGACAAATATGTATCACATTAAGTTTATTTAGTGTAATTCAAATGCATGGACATTTTATATGCAATTCAAATACTTAAATCTTAAATTTAGGCCTAAATATTTTTTGAGTGCACTTCATGTTTCATGTTGACTGTAAGTTTTGCATTTGGCCAAAAACAGTGATTGTTTCCAAACAGAAAGTCCTGCCCCCAAACTTGTCAAGTTGACATGTCAGACAAACAGATCAATGATTTGAAAGCGTCAGAGTCACATTAAACTGACACACCACAAGATAATTTAACCCATCTAGTGTCTCTTCATTAACGCCCTAAAAGTGCAGATTTGTACTGCAAATCAATGGCCTGCTTACTTATAATTCATATTTCATATGTCATCTTATATGACATGTGGTGACAGCAGCATCTGGAGATGTTTGTCAAACGGCCTGCAGTGAAATCGCTTCGTTATCTGCACTAATGTGCCCAGAAGACTTAGTAACCGTTTTAAGGAAGCTTAATGTGGCTATTAGCTGTAGTTAGGTGGCGGTTTGGCGAAGGATCTCGCCTGTAAACCCAAGGGATGGTGAAATGGGTATAGCAACAGAGACAGAGCGAGCGTTTAGAGGAGCTCGGGCTCAGCTGTGGCCTTTTAGTCGGGAAGAAAGATGGATTGGACAATTCTGCAGAGGTTTCTTTCTCATCTGCCCGCCGTACACCGCCTGCTTTTGCATCATTCTGCAGATGGCAGATATTTTCTGAGTGACATCAGATATGACCTCTGTCTTATTTCTGCCTTTTAAACACTGGAATATATTTTGGGAAGCAATCTCTAGGGAGACAGATTTTCTATTGAATCAGTGTAAAAAGAATCTTTATTGCTGCGTTTGATATTTACAATCACATTTACAACCTGTATTTACTTCTAATGTACTTCACATCATATCATTTCAGTATGTCATTTTTATTTTTTTATGCATGTACAAATAAATAGTGTGGAAGCTTGTTTCTACCATGAAGTAAAAAATAAAAAAGCTAATTGTGACTTTATCTCACAATTCTGACTTTTTTTCTCAGAATTGCGTGATATGAAGTCAGAATTGTGAGTTATAAAGTCCAATTGTGAGGGGAAAAAAGACATTTTTCTCAGAATTGCGAGTTTATCTTTTTTTTCTTGCAATTCTGCCTTTATAACTCGCAATTCTGACTTTTTCTTGCAATTCTGACTATATATCACACAATTCTGACTTTATAACTCACAATTCTGACTTTATAACTCGCAATTCTGACTATAACTCACAATTCTGACTTTATAATTCAATTCTGACTTTATAACTCGCAATTCTGACCTTATTTCTCACAATTCTGACTTTATAACTCAATTCTGACTTTATTTCTCGCAATTCTGACTTTATAACTTGCAATTCTGACTTTATATCACGCAATTCTGACTATATATCACATCATTCTGACTTTTTTCTCGCAATTCTGACTTTATAACTCGCAATTGCGAGTAAAATAGATAGATAGATAGATAGATAGATAGATAGATAGATAGATAACCCTGCAAGCTTGATTAAACCATCAAAACATATGAGGAAAAAAATTTTATAATATGAGGAATATCTTTTTAAATATTTTAAATATGAAGGAAAAACAAACATAAAACACTAAACTTGGTAAAGGTGCTAATATGACAAAATTATTTGGCAAAAAGTTCACAGGATAAACCATACATTGACTACACCATCATCAGTTATTAATATTTCATTTGTTTTTGCATGTGTTCATAATTTCTTTGTATGACAGCCTGGCCAAAAATGATGTCAGCAAAATTTGGCATGTTTCATTGCGATATTATCACAAATAAAACAATTGACTCCAAGCACAACTACACAATATGAAAAAATCATAAACATTTTTTAATAATATTTAAATAAAGGGTGAAGATGTCAATTTTCTTAGACTGGACATCACTTTTGGCCACTACTGTACACTATATATATATGGTAGCACTTTATCTTACAGTCCTGTTCCCCATGTACATAATATGTACTTATTATAGTAATTACAATAACTGGGTAATAACTAGGTACTAACCCTGAACCTACCCCTAAACTTAAATATATAAAATGTATATAAATGTATATAAACCTAAATATTTACATTCACCATATATATATATATATATATATATATATATATCAGTGCATGTTATTCTAAAAACTTTATATATATATTTTTTTTTTTTAGAATAACATGCGCTGATGAATCATTTACCAGACACGTGAATTAAGAATGTAAACAGAGTCTGTTTTGATTTCATGTGATTATAAGTTTGTATAAGACAGTTATGATTATGTGAATTGACTTATTCTTTCTGACCACTTTCCCATGTCATAAAAACTAACATACAGATTCCCAACATAATTAATAGAAAGCTTCTTCTCATCTAACTGCTGCGAGGCGTCTCATGTGCTCGAGCACTTGTGTCTCGCGGCGTCCCATTATTGCAACACAAAGGTCACTTTTTGGCAAAGCAAAACCACATAGGATTCGCTGCATGTTTCATCAGTGTCAGGAGGCAGAGAGGAGTGTCACGTCTTCATTACTGTCCATGATGTTGTGTTTTGTGGGAAATTAACTTTGAGAGCGAACTAAAGTCATTTAGTTTAACTAGTAATGATGCTGAAAATTCAGCTTTGATCACAGGAATAAATTACATTTTAAAATATACTACAGTTGAAAACTTCTTTTAAATTGTAATAATATTTCACAATATTATTTTTTTACTGTATTGTTGAATGCAGAAGGACGAGAGTGAGCGGTGGCCGGTTTGATTGGAGGTTCGTCGCTTTAATTAATTCCTCAATCACACAGTGGAATGTGATATGTGTTAATTAGTGTGGCTCGTTCATCAGTGGCTCATGTGCTGTAATTACAGACTCGACAGTAAACCCACAGCGGCCGCAGCTCATGGGTTCTTCTGTGAGTACTGGAAGAGTCCATTAGGGCTCAACGTGACACTTTTACTGCGGACGTTTACATGCTTTACCATGAAACTTATCAATGCCGCTTTTAAACCATGTAGAGGTTTCCGTTAAACTACCGTTCAAAAGTTTGGAATAAAGAAGTCTCTTCTGCTTACCAAGGCTGCATTTATGTGATCAAAAATACAGTAAAAATTTTGAAATATTATTACAATGTAAAATAGCTGTTTTCTGTGTGAATATTTTTTAAAATGTAATTTATTCCTGTGATCAAATCTGAATTTTCAGCATCATTACTCCAGTCTTCAGTGTCACATGATCCTTCAGAAATCATTCTAATATGCTAATTTGCTGATCAAGAAACATTTCTGATTATTATCAATGTTGAAAACAGTTCTGATGCTTCAGATTTTTGAGGAAACTGATATTTTAGGATTCTTTGATGAATAGAAAATTCATAAGAACAGCATTTATTTGAAATAGAAATCTTTACTGTCACTTTTGATCAATTTAATGCATTTATGATTTAATTATTTTCTTTTCATCAACTGGCAAACCTCCTGAGTTTAGGAAACCCTGCCTTATATAATAGTACTGTGATAGTTTTAGATGCATATGTAACCCCTCCTGTTCGAACTGCTCACTCTAAGCAGGACTCGAACCCGGGTCCCCCACATGGGAGGCGGGCCCTCTAACAAGGAGGTTAAAGACTGCAGTCTCTAGTCCCAGTCGCCTCTTGAGATCAGGGGAGTGAGGTTTACACACAGAGCTCTTACTGGCCTACATCCGTTACACATATACCGTGGTATTTTGACACATTTTTACATATATTTATCCAAAGCGACAAAGGTACGTTTTTATCGGTTCATGCACTCCCTGGGATTCAAACCCATGGCATTGCTCGCACCACAGAATGATTTACATATGTCCAAAAGCATATAGTAAAACTGTGGTACTTTGTGGTACTTTGATATTAGTTTTCCACTGCACTCCAGGAGTGAGAAGAAGGGAAATGTAGTTTGTTTGTTCAGTGTGATGTGTGTTTGTCAGTGGCACTTTTGCACCATCTGGCTGTGAGCGTCATACACACCGCTGAAACTCACTGCTTCCCCTCCGACAGCTGCGTCTCTCCTCATCATCAGCTCTCACATGAATCAACTCTTCACTGGACCACACGCATCCAGCCTCTGCTACTGATAAACAACACATTTCTGTCACCTGATGGAGTTTGGGTTCCTTGCCACTGTCTCCTTTGGCTTGCTTAGCCAGGGTTTAAAAGACACTTAATGATTTGAATTTGATTGACTTTGCAACATCGATACTGTTATTGAGCTGAACTGAATCAATATTGAACTGACTCAAGCTGAATAGAGCTTTTAGAGCAGCTTATAGCTGAATTGAACTTGTTTCATAATTGATTAACTTTACAGTTAATTGAACTAAACTGAATCAACACTAAAGACTTGAGCTGAATAATGATACTATTGTCTTTTAGAGCTGCTTAAAAGCAGGATTTGAATTTGTCTTATATTTGATTATCATTTTCCTGTTTATTACTGTGAAGCTGCTTTGAAACAATCAGTATTAGCTCTACTTGACTTGACAAAATGAGTTAATAAAATGTAGGCTATACCATTGCATCAGCAATTCCAGGTTTGTTGACAAAGTTATAGTTTCATTTGACCTTCAAAGAGCCAAAAGAACCATAAATAGTGTTGGCAACAGGAGCGTCGCTAGACTGAACTAATACCAGTAGAATATTACTGATCATTTTTTGTATTACTGATACTGTATACTGACCTAAAAATCATTTAACTTGATATTTCAGACGTCATGTAGTGTGTGTTTTCTGCTGTTTAGATTCACAACTAGCGATGCCAAGTTCGCGCGTAAATCACTCTTTTTAATCGGTTCTTTTTTAATGGTCAAACGGGTGGTCTGAAATGGTTCATGATTCAGTTTGATTAATTCGGACAGTTTAATCAACCACCGAATCGTTTGCAGCGGTTTCTCACACCGAAAGCAAAAAAAAGCGCTATTTCATTGTAGGAAACAAAACTTTCAGTGCAAAACTGGTTACACAACATACCTCTTAAGTGCGTAAAATATTAATACAGTGAACAAAAGACGCGAAGAAATCGATATAGCCGCATTTAGGATGCAAAACCATTATCGGAATTCCTGAAAGCTTGTTGAGATTTGGTCAACTGCACAGTATGACTGCAATTTATGTTTTCTGTTTAATTCGATTTATAGTTTTTGAAAAAAATCCAGCTGTTTGCGTTATTGTGTATGAAAGATGATCCCTTAGCAACACCTAGCGTTCAACCAGCGGTATTATCGATATATAGGCGGTTTAAACGAGGACACCAACCAGCAAATCAGATGAAAATGACATATTTAATAACTTTTTTTCCTAAATTATTTTTAATATCTATGGGGGACATTTTAGAATGCTGTTTTTTTTAAGTCAAATAATATGAATAAATTGAATAAGAAATGAGTAGTTTATAGTTTTATCAGACTTTAAGATCAGAAAGAGCCCGTGTGTTTGTGTCTGTTGTTTTAGGCAGAAATTCTACAGAGGGACTCAGAAACAGAAGTGAACATAATGGACTGTGATAAATGTCATGTTTTGGCATGTTTATGCAGCGTGACATTTGCAGACTAAAAACGTCCTCTTTCAAACTTCCTTTTTTTGGGGTCTTTGCATAGACTAAACATTTATGTACAGCAGTCAGCTAACTGTTTTCTCAGTGTCTGTTTTAAATTTGTGGATTCCGTCCCATCTGAGAATACACTACCAGTCAAAAGTTTGGAATCTTTAAGATGTTTTAATGTTTTTGTAAGAAGTCTCTTCTGCTCGCCAATACTGCATTTATTTGATAAAAAAAGTGAAATATTATTATGATTTAAAATAGCTGTTTTCTATGTGAATATATAGTAAAATGTAATTTATTCCTGTGATCAAAGCTGAATTTTCAGCATCATTACTCCAGTCTTCAGTGTCACATGATCCTTCAGAAATCATTCTAGTATGCTGATTTGCTGCTCAAGAATAAAAAAAAGTTCTTTTATTCAGCAAAGATGCATTGAATTGATCAAAAGTGATAGTAAATACATTTATAATGGTAAAAAAAAAAAAATCTGCCTTGATTGTGTCCTCAGGTGTCCAAGGCGGCGGCGGACCTGATGGCGTACTGTGACGCACACATACGAGAGGACCCGCTCATCGTGCCCGTCCCGGCCTCGGAAAACCCCTTCAGGGAGAAGAAGTTCTTCTGCACCATCCTCTGAGGCCGGGCCGGGCTGCAGGTTCTGCCGTGAGGTTTCCACGTCTCTGGCTGCTGCCGTTGAGCTGTGTTTGAGTGGCAGCCGCCACGTCTGTTGATGGTCCGACCCCTCCCGGAGGCCTGTGGGGTTTTTGGGGGGAAGTCAATTAACTGGCAACCCAGTCAGAGCATCTCATGTCTCGTTAACTAGGTTTGTTATTGCTTCGTAATTAGAGAACAGCCTTTCTCACTGCTTATGGGATGAGAGAGATTTTTTATGTGTGTATTTGTTCCATTTTGCCTCATTTCATGTGCCGCAGAGGATGTGAAACCCTGACGGGTGGCCGTTTTATAATGTTATTTAGACATTTTTTTAATAAAACGATGCTATATTTGATATGCACTGCCCAGTCAAATGTTTGGACACACTTGGGCGAATCTTCAAAAAAAAGCTTCTGCATTGATAATTGAAATTGTTGGTAAATTGTGAATATGAATGAATTTGTTTACAAAACTGAAATTTGATCAAAACATTAAAACTTTTGGAGTGGATAGTGAAATAAAAGCATGTTTAAAAGCATCCCAGGATGAACGATAAAGAAGCTCAAATATAAGAGAGTTTTGTTTTCGATCACTTCATCAATCCAAGTTATTTAATAGGTTTCATTACTTGACTATTTTCTGTTTATTACGGAGCCTTGCACATGACATGCAAGAAAAAAAAAGTAAACCGTGCAGACCTTTTACTATTTGGTTCCGTCGATTTACTAAATCGTGCAGACGTTTTACTGTTTCATTCCTGTGAGGACGTTTTACTGTTTTGTTCCCTCGATTTACTAAATCATGCGGACGTTTTACTATTTCGTTCCCTCGATTTACTAAATCATGCGGACGTTTTACTATTTCGTTCCCTCGATTTAATCGTGTGGATGTCTATTTCATTCCCTCAATTTGCTAAATCGTGTGGACGTTTTAATATTTCATTCCCGGACATTTTACTATTTCATTCTCTCGATTCGTGAGGAAGTTTTACTATTTCATTCTCTCCATTTGCTAAATGGTGCGGACGTTTTACTATTTCATTCCCTAGTGCAGACGTTTTACAATTTCGTTGCCTCTATCGTGCGGACGTTTTACAATTTCATTCCCTCTTGCGGACGTTTTACTATTTCATTCCCTCGATTTGCTAAATCGTGTGGACATTTTACTATTTCATTTCCTCGATTTGCTAAATCGTGTGGACGTTTTACTATTTCATTTCCTCAATCGTGCGGACGTTTTACTATTTCATTCCCTCTTGCGGACGTTTTACTATTTCATTCCCTCTTGCGGACGTTTTACTATTTCATTCCCTCGATTTGCTAAATCGTGTGGACATTTTACTATTTCATTTCCTCGATTTGCTAAATCGTGTGGACGTTTTACTATTTCATTTCCTCAATCGTGCGGACGTTTTACAATTTCATTCCCTCTTGCGGACGTTTTACTATTTCATTCCCTCGATTTGCTAAATCGTGTGGACGTTTTACTATTTCATTTCCTCAATCGTGCGGACGTTTTACTATTTCATTCCCGTGCGGACGTTTTACTATTTCATTCCTGTGCAGACGTTTTACTATTTCGTTCCCTTGATTTGCTAAATCGTGCGGACATTATTTCATTCTCTCAATTTGCTAAATCATGCACACGATTTATAAATCGAGGGAACAAATTAGTAAATCGTGCGCAAGATTTAGCCTACTATTTTTTTCCCTGCATGTCATGTGCAGGGCTCCATAGTTTTTGAATAATAGTCGTAATAAAGAATGATTTTACAATATTTCTGTTTTTAATATATTTAGATCACATAAATTCAGCATTGATGAGCAGAAGAAATAATGAAGGACGCGCAGATGTGTCCAAACTTTTGACTTGTCATGCATTTGTATTAGAATGGTTCCCATTTTTTAATATATTTTCTATCAAGCATTTTTTTTCACCTTATGCGAATCAAATCTTATCCAGTTTCCAAGTAACATTGTGGAAATCAGAACAGGATACCGCGCTGAAAGTGAATACAGTTTTCAACCCCTTCAGACCTGAGAAATTAATTCTGAATCGGTGCAGTTTGAATTCAAACATTCGACAATAATCCTCCTGCTGCTTTCTGGGATCCGCTGGCCCTCGAGATGTTGCTCTGTGCGTCCGGATGAAGGTTTGACCGTACAGATGTATATTATCGGCCCCATCTGGCGTATAAACTCGAACAAGACGAATGTGATCGGACGGACTAAATAGAGTTCCTAATATCATCTGTGCCGATAACTGTGAGACCACATTATTTTTCTCTTTATCACAAAGTTATTTGGAGACTTCACACTCGTACAGTTGATATTTAAAGCTGAAGTGTGTCATTTTGGAACTGTAAAACATTTCAAACAAGTTTCGCGAACGGGAAAATCACAGCGTTCAACCTACAAATCACTCACTTCATACAGTAATGGCCAAACGTGAAAGGGGATGTTTGTTTTTAATGAGACTAGCCTACACATTCAATTAAACCATCAAAATATGAGGAAAATATTTTTAAATATGAGAAAGAGCAAAACACTAGTTTAAGGTTGCTATTTATCTGACAAAATTTATTTGGCAAACTACAGCTACAGGTTTTATTTTACTATACAAAAAAAAATGCATAGAAAAACAAAAAGTTCACAGAATAAAGCATTCATTGACTACAACATAATCAGTTATTAATATTTCATTGGTTCTCTCTTGTTTTTGCATGTGTTCATAATTTCCTTCATAAATCGGCGAAATTTGGCATGTTTCATTGCGTTATCACAAATAAAACAACTGACTCCAAGCTAGAGCGATTAATCGTTAAAAGATCGCGATCTCGATTCAAATACACACGTGACCTTGTTCCTAAATGACAACAAGCTTGTTCGAGATCGGCGCTGCGCAGAACGATCGGCGTATGACATCAAAGTACCGCGAGAGCATATGACTCCATATGCTTTTGAATCGCTCTCGCG
>CM077450.1:2080000-2232500 GCA_039654765.1 Mylopharyngodon piceus | reverse complement strand
TGTGCATTAAAATAGGTCAAATATGATTTAATGTACGACTCGCAGCCAAACGCTGCTGCTAGTCAATTTTGCACAGTTTTATTATGAATAAATGAAGATGTTTGCTGCATGTGCTCATAAAAACTGCAATTTTATATGTAGGATGTTTGAAGGCCACAGCATATTGAGCAAAACGAACATAACGTTTATTTTCAAGAGTCAGAGAGTGGGTGGAAAATGGTGGAAAAACTAAATTTTTTTTTTTTTTTTTGCAGCAAAAAAGTACTATATATAAATATATATGTATGTATGTGTGTGTATATATATATATATATTACACACACACACACACACACACACACATGGGTCAGTGACGTGACGGGTCATTTTTTTTGTCCAAAGGCCTTAATAATAATAAAAAACAAAGATATGACATCCAAAGTATGTAAGGTAGTACAACTAGATCTCTTTTATTGAATCCAAAAGGTTTTAATTATATTTTGCTACATATAAAGGTAATTTAAAGATTTTAAAGCGTCAAAAGGTCATTCGGTTTAACCGTCCAAAGGCCAATACAGCCATTTCATTTGTGATTAAAATATCTTAAAATGTAATAAATGTATATATTTTTTATTCTGGCATGATTTTATTACATCTTATATCAACATAGTGCAAAATGGTATTAAAATTATGTGTAGAAGTCGTTGCTTTGTTATGAGAAAGAATGTCCGGAAAAATTAATTTCATTGATGTCATTCGGAGTAACCAATATAAAGGGACCGTTTTGGATCAAGTCATGCGGTCAATATCATGTGACAGGATGTGACGACATTCAGACACCTGCAAAGGACCACATGGTCGTGAAGCAAAGTAACTAACTCTATTTTAACTATTTGAAAAATTCATGTTTTCTCTTGCTCATACGCATGTCCCGAAACATCAGGTCATTCGGTACAACTGCTATAAAACATGGAAAATGTTGTAATATTTTAAAAACTTGTACTAAATATAAAAAGTTTGTCCTTTTGCTAGCTAGATATCAGCCTGTTAGCATTGTTTGAAAATATTGTCATTCGGTATAACCAAAAGTGTCATTTGGTAAAACCGAAATTTTGGTTAAATTGAATGACTGTTTTGGTGACAAATTTTGTAAAAAATGACAAAAGCAGTGTTAATTGATTATTAAAAAAAAACACAATCTCATTGTTAAAACTTAATAAAACTTCAAAATGAATTAATCTTCATTATGTTTTTTAACTTTTAAAAACCTTATCCGTCAATGACCCATATATAGGTGTGTGTGTGTGTGGGTGTATATATATATATATATATATATATATATATATATAATATTAACCCTTTATGCATTGCTTTTTTTAAAAGGTGACACTTAGGGATATATGATCCACTTTATATTTAAAATACTATACATCATGACAGTTACTTTTGCTGGAAAAAAATGTTTTCATGTTTAATAATTTGTGTTTTTAATAGGGTAATTGTATTCATGTTTTAGCTACTTAATTTGTAATTATGTTTAATAACCATGTGCTTATGCCTATTGGTTAATCCAGTCAGTGAATGAAATACTTCACAAATCACAATTGAAAATTTAAATATTTTCTCTTTTTATTTGAAAATCAATGCAAAAGATCAGATGATTCATAACAAATAGAGGTGTTTCACAGTACCTGAAAATCACACTTGAAAATGAAATACAGTGAAAATGACAAGTTTCCAATATGACTTGAGTAAAAGTCTAAGTATCTGATTTTAACAGTACTTAAGTATTTTACTCATATTAAATATAAGCTTTAACAGTTAACAAGAAATAGTTGATTTGTGAGAAGAGCGATCACATTTTTATTTTCTAACTTTGAAATAAAACTGAAGACCTCAATATTGCAATAAATCAAGGTCGACACAACAGTCTCTTAAACGTCTGCAAACACTCAAGTGCTCAAAAAGGACATAAGTAAACCAATATCCTTCAAAAAAAGGTCTCTTCAATATGACGGATAAAATAATGTAAAGTAAATCACCGGCTGCAGACTCTAAATTCTGAAAAGCCTCAGTAAACTAGCCGACACTGTGTTAATGCGGCAGGTCGTGATGCTGCCTGGCAACCGTGAGCAATTAAATTACACTTGTCGTTACACGCTTAGTAGTGTTGCACTAGCTAGTCAGTGTCAAAAAATGAAGGATTT
Organism: Mylopharyngodon piceus; assembly: GCA_039654765.1. NCBI lineage: Eukaryota > Metazoa > Chordata > Actinopteri > Cypriniformes > Xenocyprididae > Mylopharyngodon > Mylopharyngodon piceus. Next base: position 2,230,314 of record CM077450.1, on the reverse strand, counting down.
TACTTCAGAATCATGTATTGATGTTGTCTGTTATTTGATTTGAAAGGGTGATGGTGAAATTCATCATCGGTGAACATGGCTGTGCTGTTCCGGAGGAGGATCGTGAAGATCCGTATTCCTGCTCTCTTCTGAACCTCACTGAGACAGGTGAATTCATCTTATAAACAGCACTCGTATTAACACACAATCCCTGGTATGTTTCTGAATTCAGAGCAGCCGGTTTTGTGAGGCTTGTGTAATGTCACTTTGCTCTAGTTGTACTTTACCATTCTGCATTTTCAAAAAAGTGCTTTTCTGCCTCGTTTCCTCCCTTTGATAGTGGACTTTTTCATTTCATAGACCCCCTACTTGCACATACATCTGTACTCCTCGCGGTATGTGGTCCCAAATCATAGTGTACACTTCTAAATGCTCTTCTAAATAGTCAGCATGTTTTGGCTTCCAGCTGATTTCATTAGAACATCCTGTAATAACATTTTGCTTCTAATGTCCATTCTGCATTTTTATGATTTTGCCACGTCTTCATGGTCAGACGAACATATAAATATGGCGAGTTAGAATTTTTAGGATTTTCACTTTTTAGTGACAATTCCTTAAAATCAAACTTTTTTATTTCAAATTTGAAAGTGAAAATTACGAAAATTCAAACTTATTTTTTTCAAAATTTAAACTGAAAATTACGAAAATGTAAACTTAATTTCCCCCCAAATTTGAAAGTGAAAATTTCAAAAAATCAGACTTTTTTTCCTCCCCAAATAGGTTGTTTGCAATCACGTGGTTCTGGTGACGCGCAAAATTAATGTGGAGGGCAAGCAGTGAAAATTAGAATGGAAGAGATGGAGAAAAGTCTGTACTGTGCTGGTTTAGAAAGGTATAAACAGAAATTCACAACATATTTTGGACGTGAACCTTATGTTATGAAGAGGAGCGATTTTTCTACTGAATTGAAAGACTTGACTGCCATCGAGGAGGTAGATACAGAGAATATGAAGCTGCCGTCACGCCGCGTTCAGTTCTAGTCTGGGTTTGTTTATATCGCGCTGCCTTTCTGCTAGTGACGTTAAGGGCAGTATTTTTGATTTTCTGTCGTGATTGTGAAAAATGTCGCCATTGTAGGTCATTTATGCTGAATCGAGAATTGCAACCGGAGCTCACATCATCGTTCAGGGGAAAAAACTGGACGGTGTAATATAATTTTCGCCTTTTCTACGTGTAAAAACACACTAAGGGAAGCAGGTTGAGGTGGTGACGGGAAGACGCCGTATAGCAAATCTAATAATGTCACTGATTGAACCCACTCCCTATCACTCAATAAAATAATCACATAGCTGAGTGTTTTTGAATGTTTTGTATTTTGTTTTGGTGTAATAATTAACATTACATTTGCGAGTATGACTCTCACTCGGCTTGTGAATGAGCATAACTTGCACGCAGCCACTTCAAAACTGTTTTCGAGCTTCTATGGGTTTGATTTTGGTTGTCATTTGTTGAAATAAATAAAAAAAAAAAAACAAACAAACAAAAAAACTGTGTGTCGGTGTCTGTCATAGACTGTAATAAAGGGTGTCTGTCCGCTAATGCCCATCCGATTCTCCTCCGTGGTCATATGGGAAAGTGAATATTTACAAAGACAACATTAAAACTACAGTTACATTTACACCCTTCCAACAAAGAAATGGATCGACTTCTGTCAGCTTGTTTAACATTTTTTTTATTTGGACATTTTCTACCATATGATGGCTGAAGCAGCAGCACGTGCCCAGCGCCTGACACTGTTTTCATGGTCAACATTTTGAACGGAATTCTACAAAACTGAAGTGAAATTTTGAGTTTGTGATAGGATTCCTATGTAGAAAAATCACTCCTTGCCCTCCAGCCGCATTTCGCGTGCAGCAATGACGTCATGTGCAAACAACCTATTTGAAAATTAAAATTCCGAAAATTCAAGCTTATTTTTTTTCAAAATTTAAAGTGAAAATTCCAAAAATTCAAATTTTTTTCAAATTCGAAAGCGAAAATTTCAAAAATTCAAACTTATTTTCCCCCCAAATATGAAAATTAAAATTACGAAAATTCAAACTTTTTTTTTTTCAAATTCGAAAGCGACAATTTCAAAAATTCAAACTTATTTTTTCAGATTTGAAAGTGAAAATTTTGAAAATTCTAACTTGTAATTTTCCCCCCAAATTTGAAAATGAAAATTTCTAAAATTATCACTTATCTCCCCCCCAAATTTAAAAGTCAAAATTCCGAAAATTCAAACTTGTTTTTCCCCCAAATTTAAAAGTAAAAATTCTGAAAATTATTTATTTTATTTTATTTTTTTCAAAATTTAAAGTGAAAATTCAAACTTATTTATTTATTTTATTTATTTATTTATTTATTTTTTCAAATTTGAAAGTGAAAATTCCAAAAAAAAAAAAAATTCTGTGGAACACAAAAGAGAGTTCTTGAAGAATTTTAAAAGTAACAACCTATGGAATGATATTCCTGTAGCTCAAACATTAGAGCATGCATAAATGTAAACCAATGCTATGTTAGTCACTTTGGATAAAAGCATCTGCCAAATGCATAGATGTAAATGATGATGGTGAATAAATAATGTCAGAATTCTGACTTTTGTGAAGATGATTATTTTATCATTTAGTTGCTGTAAGATGGCAGGAGATCGACTCACAGGTGTGTTAAAACCGTTTCAACTTCAAGCTGCAGCTCAATTTTGACTTTGTTTTTGAAGAGCGCGACTCTTTTGGTGACTGCTGAAGCGTTATGCTAATGAGCCCTTTTACTGTGTGAGAATCTCCTGTGTGGCTCTAAAAGCTTTTCCTGATGGCTGTTCAACACACATCTGCGCGCTTCTGGCTCTCGTCTGCGCCGCCTTTAATTGGCTTTTGTCTCAAGGACGAGGGAAGCGGTGAGTCTGGTGCTCGGAGAAGCTGGAATGAGCGGCCCGTTTCTCTATTAACGACTGTGCTCTTCCAATTGATCTCCTGGGTAATAAATGGCCGCTTTCTAATTAAGCCGAGCAGACGAGTCTCTTAAAGTGCTGATGTTTGGATTATTGTGCAGCGGCGTGTGAAAACGCTCCGTCTGTGGAAGAGTCCACATCTGCCTTTATCTTTAACCCTTCGTTAATAAACGCATTTGTTTATTTAATGATTGTGTCGTCACATGACAAAATTAATGTGATTTCGCATTTAATCAAAACTATGAAATAAATGAAAGTTTGAGAATTATGTTGTGAGCATAAAAGGTAAATGGATGATTTGTCTAGATTCCTAGAGCTTTGTTCAGTTTGGGCGTTCATCGGTCCACTTCATGAGGTGCATTCTGGGATGCTTTTAAACGCTAATGAAGGAGGAACATGTGTGATGAACATTTGATGATGCTTTTCCATCACTGTTCACTACAACACATTCAAAATGAACTAATAATATAAACCATAATAATAATAATAATAACAAAAATATTATTATTATAATTAATATTATTAATTATATTTTAATTTAAATAATTAATAATACTTTGTTGTTGTTGTTAAACAACAATAATAATAGTAATTATAATATTGCTATTTTAGAGAAATTATTTAAATTAAAATATAATTGAATAATATTTGATAATTGAATAATATATGAATTATTGTTATTGTTATTACTATTATATTATATGTAAATTTAAATGCCATTTTTATTATAATGCATATTAATAACAATTATTATTTTTAACAACAATAAAATTTCTTAATATTAACAACAACAACAATAACATTTTAATTAAAATATAAATTAATAATAATAGTATTAGAGAAATGATTTAAATTAAAATATAATTGATTAATAATAAGTTATTATTGCTATTATTATTAATTTAATTTATAAAATGTATTTTATTTTTATTCTTTCATTTAAAATCATTATTTAATTTATTACTATTATTATTTTATAATAATTTAAATGCAATTTTTATTATAATAACAATTATTATTATTAATAACAATAATAAAATGATTAATATTAACAACAATAACATTTAAATTAAAATATAAATTAATAGTAATAGTATAATTATTACTATTAGAGAAATAATTTAAATTAAAATATAATTTATAAATAAAAGGTTATTATTATTATTATTATTATTATTATTATTAAAAATGTATTTATAAAATTTTATTTGTATTATTTCATTTAAAATAATTTAATGTATTTTTTATACTTTAATTTAAATGCAATTTTTATTATAATTAATATCAATTATTATTATTAACATTAACAACAATATTTAAATTAAAATATAAATTAATAATAATAGTATAATTATTACTATTAGATAAATTATTAAAATTAAAATATAATTGATTAATAACAATAAGTTATTTTTATTATTAAATTGTATTTATAAAATGTATTTTATTTGTATTATTTTATTTAATAATAAAAATATTACACCACACATACATATATATATATATATATATATATATATATATATATATATATATATATATCATTACTATTAATATTATTTTTATTATTATTAATCATTTTATTTTTCTAAAGAATTGACATTGGCCTGTTAAAGTAATGTCAGGTGTTTAAGCAGAACCCTTGAATGATTCAGTTGACCTGATTCCTGAACTCTGCTTTCAGTTGCCGGGCAGGAAATGGCCATATTGAGCGTTCCTGACAGCTCTGAGCTGGTGCCGTCCGACGTCTCTGCGGTCAGTCTGGACTTTAAGGTCCTTCATTCTGTGGTCATCACCCAGCTGGGCGTCTTTCCCAACGGTCCACGACACGACTTCAGGGGCAACATCACCGTGCGTCTGTTCCAGGTGGACCAAGAGGTACGACAAACACAGTCTGTAGTGTGTCAATGATGTTATTATAATTTTTTTTTATTGATCTAAACCTATGTGTCTGAAATAAAGTACAGTTTCGAAAGTTTTGTGCTCAATGCAAGTGCACTTATGTAATGTCTTCTAGGTTGTGTTGTCTTTTATTATGTTTATTGTTGTTTATGTTTTATAAGGGACCTGGCCATGTTTTCTCCCTGTTAAATGTTTCCCTGACCTGATCAGAACAGACCTGTGACCCATTTTTGGGTCTCGACCCACCAGATGCTGTAAAATATGCATAGAACAGTCATCTTGCATTACACTCTTTTAGATTCTCGGATTGCACTTTGTAAAGTCACTCAATTTGTTCTTGCCACTGGAGTAACCTAAAATATCCTGCTGGCTTTTTAAGGTGAGTTTTCATCATCCCCGCTAGACATTACTCATTTATTTGATAAATGTACTAGAGATGTACTCTCACGGAGATGGGGGAAGGAGACGGTACCGTGCAACAGAAGTCAAAAGACGTATCGTTCATTCCGACAGGCTGTAGAGATAAATGCGTGGAGAGCAAATTCAATAAAGTCTTCTCTATCAGCGCGGCTGGAATTGGATGTCTTTGATTGTCGAGTCTCTCTGATCTTCGATGAGCGCAGAGGTCGACGGAGCTACGTGATGCAATCACACGCCTCAATTTAACACAATTTAATACATTTCCACGCTTTGTCGAAGTCAACAGACTAACATACGAGAGCTGCTGGTGATAGAGACTCTTTAAAAGATGATGAATGAAAGGACAGAAATCAACATTAGTCGTCTTATGATTGTATTTTACCAATACATCCAATAACCAATCATGTTGCATATGTTGTCTCATAAAAAAAATGAAACATGAATTCTGAACCTGATTTCATCCAATGTTCAGATTTTTGTGCTAGAAATGTATGCAAATTAGCGCATTTTTAAGTAAATAATGCCTCATTTGCATATTTAAACATAACATTTTAGAGAACTTGTAATAGAAAAAAATGTTTGCAATTCTTATTGTAATCAGTCCACTGGGGAAGTATGGTGAAAACTATTAGTTAATTTTTTTGACCCTATTCACCTGCAGTGTCTCGCCTTCATTGATATATGAACACTGAACAGTATTAATTATAATAATATTTTGAGTTTGAGTACTGAGAAATTCTGCTGTTAATTCAATTCAAAAAACAGATTCTCTATTTTCAATATAAAATTGCAGCACTGATCAGCAAGAGTTGTGGGTTTTTATCTCTGTTTTAATAAAAATAAACCCCTGGACATAATATGAAGGTCACATTAAAACTTTATATTTTTAAAATCATGTCTTTATCATTTATGCAGTTGCTACATGTAAAATGCCTTTTATTTTATTGTATTGTTTTTTCTCTCATCCAAGACTCAGATGTTCACTCTTAAAATATGAGAGTCTATAATTATATTTTAAAATGTAACATCATAATCTTAATTAAAAAATAAAAAAGTGAAATAAACCATTTCAATATTTATTATCATTAAATTTATTTATATATATAATATATATATATATATATATAATGATATTAGTATTTATTTATTTATCAAAAAATCTGAGGTTTATGAATATGAATATTATGAATATTATTTGCATGCATTTAGGATGTATAAAATAGCCTTAACAAGACAAATGTCAATACTGCTACATATTTTTTTTCCAGGTTTCAAGAGTGTAAACAGTGACAAAAAGATAAAAAGCATAGATAAATACAGTGTATACCAATATTAATAAAATCAAAATACAAAACTGATTAAAAAACATAATTTTTAAATACATGATGTGATGGAAATGACAAAACATGAACATGAAAAACGTGAAAAATGTAAAATATGAACATTGATCATAAAAGTATAATTCTATTTTAAAATGTAACATGATCATCTTAAATAAATACAAAAGAGTGAAATGAACCATTTCGATATACGTATTAACATTTTCAGATTTGCACTATACAGTCAAACCAAAATGTATTCAGACACCTTGAACATTTCATTCATTAATACAGTTTATTCACTATAGTTTAAAAAATGGTAATAAAATATGACAAGATCTCAGAGTTAAACTGTGTCAGAAAAAAATAATCTTAATTATGTCAGATAACACTTAAGCAAAACATGGTCAGGTCAAAGTGTCTGAATAATTTTTGGTCCCAAATTTTTATCAATTTTACTGGTAGTCCACTGTATGAAGAATTTTTGGGTATAATATGTCACAGTTTACTTTTTGCTATCCTCACTTACATAAATGAACTATAGTGTCCTGCACCCACTAGTAAAAAATATCAAAAACATCTGAATGATTTTTGGTTTGACTGTATATATGATTGATTGATTGATTGATTGATTGATTTGTTTATCAAAAAACTTGTGAGGTTTTTTTTGGGTTTTTTTTGGCAGTGGCTATTTACACTAAGTGAAAATAGCAATATATTCTATTTACACCATGTAAAAGTATCAGTTCTTTGCTATAAGAGTTAATAGTAATTAGATGCTATCTATACTTTATATTGGCAGATCTCGTGCACCTCAGTATTTTTGTACATTAACAGGATGCAATAACATCATAGAGTGTTAATGATTATATTTATTAAAATTATTAAATGGATGCTGCCTTTTTGGGAGAATAAAAACCCTCCCTAAACCTTCCCCTAACCCAACCCAATAAACACTTTTAATGAACCATTAACCGTTCGCAGTTTATTTCCACTTTTATAACATTATTTTCATTTTTATTGAAAATAAATGCGAGCTCGGCAAAAGCGGATTCGACCCCGCGTCGATCATGTTAAAAGCCAGGTCTGTGAGCCTTACTCTCTACTGCTGCGCTACTGAAGATGTTGAATCCTGGTTGACTTTTTTAAAACTTAAGTGGCCCAACCAGACATTGGTGGGCGGAGCTAGTGTAAATAGCGTTTGCCAACAAGGGATGCTATTATTGTAAATAGACACTCCGGTTTTTTTCATCAGTTGTCAATTTATGCAAAAATGTAAGAGTATTATTTACATGCATTTAGGATATATAAAACAGCCTTAACCTATTATAATCTTAAAATGTCATTACCGCCATGGAATTTCAAACTAAATACATAATGTGTGGTGTGATGGAAATGACAGTCGCACCAGCAGGACGAAAAGGTTGTAAACGTCTGAAGGCCGGTGAGGATGCACAAATCACATATTGACTTGTGCGTGTCAGTTTATTCGCCCTTTGCAGCTGTGCAAATATAGTCTGTGTTGTTTCTTTTGACACATTTACACTGGTGTGTGTGTGTGTGTGTGTGTGTGTGTTTTCAGGAGGCGGTGGTGAGCGCTCGCTTCAGCACACTGAGTCCAGGATCACGTGTGGGTGGGATGTTTTACAAGCCTGTGGAGCAGTTCATTCTACCCAAGGTGACACATTCAGTCATCATTCACACCAGCATTCATAGAAAACCACCTACGTTAACATCTAAGTAGTGGATAATGTACATCCAGCAAGATAAGATCTTATATTTTTTGATCTTATATTATCCCATATATATTATTATATGGCTACTTGCCACACAAGTAAATAATTAGTTAAAGGGGACCTATAATGCTCCTTTCACAAGATGTAATATAAGTCTCTGGTGTCCCCAGAATGTGTCTGTGAAGTTTCAGCTCAAAATACCCCACAGATCATTTATTATAGCTTGTCAAATTTGCCCCTATTTGGGTGTGAGCAAAAACACGCCGTTTTTGTGTGTGTCCCTTTAAATGCAAATGAGCTGATGCTCCCGGCCCCCTTTCCAGAAGAGGGCGGAGCTTTAACAGCTCGCGCTTCGGTTGCTCAACAACAACAAAGCTGGAGAATCTCACGCAGCCAAAATGACGACGGTGTTCAGCCTTACATTGTTCAAACCGGAGTCGGACACTGATGGAGAGACTCAGGAAGAAGTTACAACTTTTAGAATGAAACTGGACGTTTCTGAATGGTTAGTGGATAAATTTATGTAGTTGCTGTGGAGTTGATTCAACTCATCGACTAGCATGTGCCGTCATGTTAATCTTTTGTGCAAATCCAGCGTTGAATTGACCCTCGTTTGGCGTAAAATGACGGCATGTCAACAACACTCTACTACAACAACTCTTCCTCTTCTCTAAAGCAGCCCAACATGGCCTCACCTCCTTTGTTGCGTGTTCTCGGGGGCGGGGTTTATGTAAATTTTGGGGTTTGTGATGTCACCAACCCGGGAAGTTGTAGTCCCTACCAGCCGTTTAAAAAGTGATTTCTGTAAAAGGAAATATCTCCCTTTGCATTGAACTTTGAGCGTCGTAACTTTGCAGATGTTGTTTATGCTCAAACAGCAACATTACACACTAACTAAAGTTAAAAAAGTGAAATCATAATCAAGGATTCCTTTAAAATATTTAATTAGCTCATTAAATGCACAGTTCCTAGCAAGCAACTCTAACCCTAAATGAACAAATAAGTTTAAGGAAAATTATCACATAGCTTTTCACTACATAAGTAGTGAAATATTGATTTGAAACGACACCATTTTGAAATCTCATTTTATAATCCATTACAGTGTACAAAACAATCCTTCTAGAAACAAGATGAACACTTCAACAGTCTTACCGTAGGCCTACTATTAATACTGAAGTCCTCCAGTTATATTTTACAGTAAATAGAGGCTGCGTTTGAATGAAACATCCATCCATGCTGTGATACAAGAGACATGAAAGAAGTGCCTCAAATACCTGGATACAGCGTTGCTATTGATAAATAACTGACCTCGGAATGTTGCGACTGACCAATCAGAATCAAGCATTTCTGAATAGCAAGTTACTGAAAGCAAGTGGTGTAATTAGCAGGTGCTGCTGCTGTCGCGCTGATAATGTAAGACGTGTTGTTTGAGTCTCTCTGGTCTTCATCTGCAGGGTTTTGAGGGAACTCTTCTGTGGGAGGCTCAGGATTCGAGCGGCCTGATGTCTGTCAACACATCAGCGGTGCATCTGAATAACGGCGGAGGGGTTCTCAAGTTTGGATCTGTGAGAGCAACATCTTCCTTTCATTTAAACGTACTATAGTAGAAAAATGAGGCAAAGCTGTTCTGGAGGGGTTTGTATTGGCCCAGATCAATAGTGTCTGTGATATTGTGGTCTGATATTGAGTCCATCTTTCAATCTCACAGTTTAATAGTTTTTCTTTTCATCAGTATGAGGTTATTCTGTGTTTTTCTTCAGATTGAAGAGGGCACGTTGCCTCACAGGAGCGCTTTGGGCTTCCCTGGTTTAGCTGGAGGATTCACTTTTTCAGTATACGGTACGTTGAGGTGAATTATGTTGTGTTTGTGTTCTGTATCATTCAGCCTTGTGTTTTGATGATCAATAAATGGATGGATGGATTGTGATGTAGTGAACAGTAATATTGTGATATATTATTACAATTTAAAATAACTGTGTTCTATGTGTCTAATATATTGTAAACTGTAATTTATTCCTGTGATCAAAGCTGAATTTTCAGCATCATTACTCCAGTCTTCAGTGTCACATGATCCTTCAGAAATCATTCTAATATGCTGATTTGCAGCTCAAGAAACATTTCTGATTATTATCAATGTTGAAAACAGTTGTGCTGCTTCAGATTTTTGTGGAAACTGATGAATAGAAAGTTCATAGAAAAAATAGAAATCTATTGTAACATTATAAATGTCTTTACATTCACTTTTGATCAATTTAATGTGTCCTTGCCGAATAATAGTCTTAATTTCTATTAAAAAAATGTTTTTGAAAAGTACATTCTGTTCCCTTTTAGTTAAAAGAGCTAAATAAAAATCTTTGTATTTTCAGCCTTTTGACTATATTTAATATATCTTCGTATTCATTTGCTCTGAAATTGTTTAAAAGAGTGAATTATTTTCAATCAGAGGAACCAATTATTTCAACTAAACAGTCAGTGTAACTGTAAATGTCTAATGCAAGAAATTAAACAGTAAAAATCTAGTTAAAATAATCAAGGCATGATATCTACACAGTGTTTCAGTAAATGAACAGTGAGGAATCATATTTAATCATTTAAATTCATAGGCACCAATATAAAAAGCACATTAAAATTGAGAAAAACATTCATGTTAATAAATTCATATATATGAGCAATATCACACTTGTTGCCGTGCGATATGGCTGTATATCAGCACGGCTGTGATTCGGCTGTAGGTAATCTCAGCGTGCTCATATACAGTCATATCGCACGGCTACGAGTGTGATATTGCGTTTATACAACAGTTCGATGGCACGGGTGTTTAAATAAATAAGAACAACAACGGATTGTCTTTAAAAACCCTCTTTTCCTTCCGCCACAGATTCAAATCTCAAGTTGACAGTTTGACCAAGCCTCCATTACTAATTCTAAAACATCACTTTAGATCTAGTAACGAAGAAATGTTGAGTCGCTTCATTGAAACTCACTATAATATGTAGAGTATTATGTGAGAGAGTTAGCCTGAGTGGGTGTATTACCTGCATCTAGCTGATATTCTTCAGGTCAATCTTACAGTGGTGCTCAGAATTATTGGCACCCTTGGTAAATATGACCAAAGATGACTGTAAAAATAAATCTGCATTGTTTATCCTTTTGATCTTTAATTCATAAATTTAACAAAAATCTAACCTTTCATTGAAGGAAAAGAATTGAAAGTGGGGGGGAAACTCACATTATGAAATAAAGGTTTTTTTTCCCAAAACATGTTGGCCACAATTATTGGTAAAATATCTCTGAAGTATATTCCCATTCATATTTAAATTTTTTTGGCACACCAGGGTGATCATGAACATGAAACTGTCCAGCCATGACTTCCTGTTCCACAGGAGTATAAACATGAGGAAACACAAAGGCCAAATTCCCTTAATCATTCATCACAATGAGTAAAACCAAAGAATATAGTTCTGATGTGCAGCAAAAGATTGTTGAGCTTCACATAATAGAAAATGGCTGTAAGAAAATAGCTGAAGCATTGAAAATCCCCATTTCCACTATCAGGGCAATAATTAAGAAGTTCCAATCAACTAAAGATGTTACAAATCTGCCTGGAAGAGGACGTGTGTCTAAATCGTCCTAATGCGTGGTGAGGAGGAGAGTTTGAGTGGCCAAAGACTCTCCAAGGATCACAGCTGGAGAATTGCAGAGATTAGTTGAGTCTTGAGTCTCAGAAAGCCTAAAAAAAATGATCAAACAGCACCTACATCCCCACAAGTTGTTCGGGAGGGTTTCAAGAAAAATCCTTTGCTCTCATCCAGAAACAATCTCCAGCACATTCAGTTGTCAGACAAGACTGGAACTTCAAACGGGACCGGCTTCTATGGTCAGATGAAACTAAAAAAAGAGCTTTTTGGCAGCAAACCCACCAGATGGGTTTGGTGCACACATGGATAAAAAGTACCCCATGCCCACGGTTAAATATACTGCTGGATCTGTTGTGGGCCTATTTTTCTGCTGGAGGTCCTGGACATCTTGTTCAGATACATGGTATCATGGATTCTATCAAATACTAACAGATAAAAAATCAAAACCTGACTGCTTCTGCTAGAAATCCAATAATGGGCCGTGGTTGGATCTTCCATCAGGACAGTGATCCAAAACAAACATCAAAACCAACACAAAAATGTGTCACTGAGCACAAAATGAAGCTTCTGCCATGACCATCCCAGTCCCCTGACCTGAACCCTGAAGAAAATGAGTGGAGTGAACTGAAGAGAAGAAGCACCAACATGGAGCTGGGAATCTGAAGGATCTGGAGAGATTCTGTATGAAGGAATGGTCTCTGATCTCTTGTCAGGTGTTCTCCAAACTCATCAGGCATTATAGGAGAAAACTCAGAGCTGTTATCTTGGGAAAAGGAGGTTGCAAAAAGTACTGAATAAAAGGGTGCCAATAATTGTGGCCAACGTGTTTTGGAGAAAAACATTTCATAATGTGATTTTTTTTTTTTTTTTTTTTTTCCCCACTTTCAATTCTTTTCCTTCAATGAAAGGTTAGATTTTTGCTAATTTTATGAATTAAAGATCAAAAGGATAAACAATGCAGATTTATTTTTACAGTCATCTTTGATCATATTTACCAAGGGTGCCAATAATTCTGACCACCACTGTATATATTCATAATAACAAAATCAGTTTGAATGTCCGCTGAGGAAAGCGTTATCGTTGTCTTTGTCCTTTTAACATTTAAGACATTCCCATGACAGCACTAGTCAATGCATTTGTCAGTTGCGTCTCGTAAGATGTTATTTAAAGTAAAAACAATGTCCTTGTTTCCTTGTTTCAGTCAATTTCAATATTAAAGTCTTTGTGACCGACTCACTCACTTATAAAGACAGTCTTTGCCGCCATCTAATGGTGTATTAATGTAACTTTCACTGAAGTCGAAATCACTAACAGACTCTTTCTCAATACCAAAAAATACGGCATTTTATTTATATAAAATATTATTTATTGAACAATAATATTTAAATGAACAACAATAGCCATTATAACAGTATAAGAAGTAGGCGTTGATCTCCAAAAGCGTCTAAACAAATTTTCAAATAGGCGCTATGTCTACATATAAATCGCATATCTGACGTCTAAACGACTATATTCTCGCCTAAAAAAAACTCTTAAAACTACATTCTGTTACAAAATAACTGTAGTATCTATAAAAATATGGTGGGTTTGCTCGTCCGCCATGACACTCACTGTGAGAATGCTGACAGCGGAGTGATTCAAATGGTGAAACGGTTATCGTGCCGATACTGGTAGAATATTGCATGGCTGGAAAGACCTCCCAGCCAATCAGATTCGAAAACCAGAAAGAACTGTTGTGTGTGTGTGTGTGTGTCTGTGTGTATATATATGTAATGTAACCTTCTCAGTCATGAGTAATGCAATACTTTTTAGAGAGAGTGATTAGTACAGTAATCTAATTACACTGTTGAAGATGTTGTAGTAGTTAATAGTTAATTACTTTTTTAGAGTAACCCAGCCCGTCCATCTGTCAACTAGTCTGAAGGGCTGCACATCCATCCATGTGTTTCACCATATTGCTGTATGTTTCTCTCTCTCTCTGTCTCAGATGTGGAGGTGTTGTCTGAGCTCTTGCGTGGGCGAGCAGGAAGGCAGCGGAGCCGTGCCGCCCAGCTGAGACAGGAGGACCAGGCCCTGCGGGACGAGAGCCTCACACACGGAGACATGGTGTTTGTGGACGTGGTGGACACGTACAGGAACGTGCCTTTAAAACTGCTGCAGTTTTATAAATGGTTAGTGCATTACCCAATCACATCCCAGACCTCGTTCTCCGGGTAAATACAGTAAATCTGACTGTTGTCTTTGTCTGCTTGAGTAAAAGCAGAGCTGCAAAGTTCAGGGTTTTTAATGAAGCGTGTAAATTCCCCACGCGTACAGGTCGGTGGGAAACGCTGACTTCAACCTGCTGCTCAAGACTGATGATGATTGCTATATTGACGTGGATGCCGTCCTGCTGAAGACGGACCGCAAACGGCTCGCACAGAGCAGCCTGTGGTGGGGAAAGTGAGTGAGGCGGACGTCTGAGTCTTTCTGAGACATGATTCCACGTAATTCATTAGAACAGAAGGATATGCAGAGAAATTAGAGTGACCAGAATGAGTTATGGATTAGTCTTAAAAGTTTTTTAGAAATAAAACTGGTGAAAATAAACACTTTAAACTGATATCACTTTAATTGATTGTGTGTGTGTGTATATATATATATATGCTGTTCAGAAGTTTGGGGTCAATACTTTTATTTAACAAGGATACATTCAATTGATCAAAAGTGACAGTAAACGCTTTTATAATGTTACAAAAGCTCTCTTCATTTGTGTGTCATTAATGAGTTGTCTAATGGACCATGTTCTTCAGTTTCAGGCAGAATTGGGCCGTCGATCGTGTCGGTAAGTGGCAGGAACTGGAGTATGCGAGTCCTGCGTATCCAGCCTTCGCCTGCGGGTCTGGATATGTGGTGTCCAGGGATCTGGTGGAGTGGCTGGCCAGCAACGCTGAACATCTGAAAGCCTACCAGGTGCCGTCTTCTTCTTCAGCAGTGCTGGAAATGATGCTTGATTTCCTACAGATCAAAATATGATGTGTTTTCGTGACCTTCTTCAAAATACAAAGGGATTGCTTTTTAGAATTACACAGCATGCAACTACATTATGATAAAGAAACAGAATAAACAGAAATCCATAATGACAAAGACATGCGTGACAACATTAGCAGCCTGTTCATAAGTGATGATCTCTTGAAATCAATGCTTGCAGATATGTCTGTAACGATTTCATCCGCTCTAAATATCACGCGTTTGTTCTGGACATTGAGTCTCTAGTCTGTTTGTCACTATTACAAAGCCACTGAACCAAGAGAAATGCTGCTAAAAGGGGTTATCTGGGGTTAAATTCATTCAGATTATGTATACAGTATATATTTACAATGTTTTTCAGCATGTAAATGCATGTTTTTACAGGGAGAAGATGTGAGCATGGGCATTTGGATGGCTGCCGTAGGGCCTCGCAAATATCAGGTGAAAAAGATATTCATTTTCAGCTGCACTCCTAAAATAAACATTAATATATGTATATTATGAGATACACACACACACACACTCTAATTATTATCATTTCAAAACCATCTACTGCCTTGATTAACTGATCTAGCTGATATTCTTCAGGTCAATCTTATATATTCATAATAACAAAATCAGTTTGAATGTCCGCTGAGGAAAACTTTGTTTGTCTTTGTCCTTTTAACATTTAAGACATTCCCATGACAGCGCTAGTCAATGCGTCTCGTAAGATGTTTAAAGTAAAAACAACTTCCTTGTTTCCTTGTTTCAGTCCATTTCAATATTAAAGTCTTTGTGACCGACTCACTCACTCATAAAGACAATCTTTGCCGCCATCTCATGGAGTATTAATGTAATTTTCACTGAAGTCGAATTCACTAACGGACTCTTTCTCAATACCAAAAATACGGCATTTTATTTATATAAAATATTATTTATTGAACAATAATATTTAAATTAACAACAATAGCCATTATAACAGTATAAGAAGTAAAATAGGACATAAACACAAGCAAACAGTTTAGTCAAACGTACAAAAGCAGCGCTCTAGTTAGTACAGGATTTAATTTCAATGTAAATAAAGAAGTTATGAAACTTAATATAGCCCTTAAGCCAAATCAGTTTGCTCTGGAACAAGTAATAGATTAATAAGACCGAAGATTGCCCGTTTGATATACCTAAAACGAATTATACCTCATGTTTAACCACTATCTACATAAGAGCGGCAAATTCCTGAAGGACTGGCCGAGATGCTGTTCTCTGCGGGTACGTGACGGCCTGGAGGGGGCCGAACACAAATTGCTTGTTGATGTCAAGAGGGGTTTAGCGCGTGCCCTGCAGCACAGAATTACACTGGCGGTTGTTATGTGTTGATTCGTGCAGCAGTTACGTTTTTGTCATTTTTTGTATTTTTGCAGCTCATATGAATAACTGGATAAAGGCATCTGGCAAATTCAATTCAAACTCAAAGCGACTTGCATTGCATTAAAGGTCTATATTGCATCAGTTCATGCATTCCCTGGGAATCAAACCATGACATTGATGTTGCTATTAGAATGTTATAGAATTAGAATTGGTTCTAATGTGTGTGTCAGGATTCAGGCTGGCTGTGTGAGAAGGAGTGTTACGTGGACATGCTGTCGTCCCCGCAGCATTCGGCTCAGGAGCTGCGCTCGCTTTGGGACCGGAAGAGGAAGTGCGGCGATCCCTGCGGCTGCGCCTGGAGTGAACACTGACACGCGACAGACGTCCTGCATGTTTCACAATCAGCACTTGACTGATGAGTTGGAGATTTCTGTTCTTGTTTTCAAGAAGGCTTGACATTTTCCCCACGTGTCAGTACGAGACACTAATAATGTTCACTTGTCCTTAATAAGCCTGGTCTGTTATTGGTCACACACTGGCTTTGTAGATCCACCACAAGACGTCACATAAATACAGGGTTTGTGAATTATCAGGGCAGCCTGTTCTTTATCTTGTCATGTGTCTTTCTGTCCATTTGCGTTCTTTATTGCTGCAAGTTTTCAAAATTGCCAAACACACAAGCCCTTTTCACTGCTTTTAACTTAGCTGGAGGCCAAAATTGTTACACTGAAGTGTTCATTTATGAACAATAAAAACAGGACGTAAATGTGTCTGTTTTTGTGACGAAGAATCGGCATAAAGCAACTTCTCAAGGCAAGACAAATTTAACTTCTAGATGCTTTCCTAGTGGATTACTTGCATTAAGAATTGCAAACCTTTGTATTACAAGTTTTCTTGTTATATTTAAATATGCAAATGAGGCATTATCTAATTAAACATGCACTCATTTGCATACATTTCCAGAACAGAAATCTGAACATTGGATAAAGCCAGCTTCAAAAATCTTGTTTGATTTTGTTTACATATTAGAGTTAAAGGTTTTTACAGAAGGGATTTTTGGATTTTTCTATTTATCACTCTATAAATCAGAAAATACTGTCAACAGCCAGGGGGGAAAAAAACAACAACATTTTCACCATGTTTTTAGGAATAAAATGTTGTATGAATCAGGTCAGGTGAATATATATGAACAAAACCCTTCAAAATATATAGAAAACTCTAAAGTCTGGTGTTTGTAAATTTGCTAAATTGGAGTCTGTTGACTCAGCGGCCATATTTGCAACGCCTCCTGTCAGCTATTTTGGGCATCCAAGACCAAGTCCTATCTGTTTGAATGGGGGAATCCTGAAATCTCAAAAACTGCTCGCTGAGCTCACAATTAATTAACATATTTCAAATCAGCAACAAAATCTGACATGAACTGTCCCATAAATTTTGTTTCTTATGCTCAAATAACTTATTTTGTGTTTAAAAAAAACAACTGGCTAGACGAGCCAATGCGCATGTGCAGTCCTAAGCGCGAGTCTCAGGTTTCTATGGGAACCGGAGCCTCTAACGGCTGCTGTAGTGACGCAATTACTTTATCAATCAGCGATTGGCTCTTTTACTTAGAAGGCGGGACTTATTCCGCAATATTGCACATTGCAGTTTCTCCCATTCATAACTAATAGGAGTGAACCTCTTTCTATATCTATAGTCTTTGGTCAAACTCATTGATATGGATTGCAATTGATATCTCGCGAATATATGATATCCAATAAAATCCTCACTAGTCTGAAGCAACCTTATGAAAAGCCAAATAGCCCAAAATTAACCACTGCATGACAAAAAATGTTTTTACTTAAGTAGCGTCTTGCCTTAATAAAAATGTCAACAGATTAACTAACCTTAAATGTGCAATAGGTGATCTGGAAAATGTTAACTTTAGCCTGCTAGCATTGAAAGCATTCCTGCCAATCGCCGTCCGAAGCCACGCCTCCTCCGTGGACGCGCACAGACCAGAAGCAAGATGACCAGGATTACATCGTGTGTCATTTACTGGTAAGAAAACTTAACAGTACAGTGAGTAACAGTACCACTAAACTAAATGTTGCTGTTTGCCTGCAATTCTCGCTCTGTCTGCATTGTGTATGTTAACGCGCTGATGACGTGAACAGGCTGCGTATGCAAACACACGTTGACAGACAGGAACACGTTCATTCGGACCAAATGCAATGATTAAAAGAACATTTTATGGCCTTACGCCTTCCAAAGACGATATATATTTATAAAAATTTAGACAGCTAAACAGTAATTGCTATCAGGATATGAGGAGACTTTTAACCAGCATAACAAAAATGTTTCTGTAGAGAATCGCCTATTGCACCTTTAACTAGCTTTTTCAGTAAGATTCGTATTAAAAAGTCGCTGGTGAACAAGTGTTTATACTGTTGCCGTTAAGCTTTTAAAACTCACTGTTAGCAGGACGTAATATGGGGTTATAGAGCCAAAATCAAATGTTGTAATGTGGTTTGTTTCATATTTAATGCATCACTGCATCCAGATTTACCTCAAACACAGAAATATCAGCAGTGAGCTCATTCATACTGTGCGCTGATATTTTTTTTTATCACTTGATGTGAAACTTTCTCATCGTTTCTCTCCACATGGTGTCAAAAATTATTCTTAACTGAAATGAGATATGGCAGGTTGTTTTTTCATATCTTCTCTGGTATTCCCTGAATCATATGTGAAGTAAAAAGATGTCCATCACCTCCGTTTCTCTCTGCTCTGCCTGAGTGAAATCATTCGAGGGCCTCCGTCTCTTTCTGCATGTTATTCTCAGTGCTTTTAGTGAATGGATAGAGAGACGAGAACTTAAGAGCTTGTCCGAAACTATTCTGAGCAGGTTTGACAGCACATGTTCTCTTAATGCAGATCATTTCAGTTTAATGCCACCATCTGGAGTCAAAATTATATAATCCCATAATTCATTCCAAACGAATCCTGGGATGTTTTAAAACTCTAACATTTAAAATGCATTGAAAGTATATTAAATATAAAATAAAGAACTATATGAGGAAAAACAAAGACTTCCCTGTCCCCCGTAGTCAATAATTTTATCCCTTAAAACTCATCTTTGATCACCAAAATGTTTTTTTCCTGTGAAAAAATTTAATGCCTTAAAATAGCTTGAGTGTAACTCTACACCCTTGCTTCATTTAGTACCCGCGGATCTATGAATATGCTAATTAGCCCCGCCTCCACTCATTCGCACGAGCTCAGAGATCCACTTGGTCAACTTACTGAGGTAAACGCTGCACAATAGTATCGCTTTTTACAACGTCGGACACATAACTTTAATTGATTAGCCTTTTGCTTGACTACCTTATCAAACAGCTAATAATGTGTTGCTAATGTTACACAAACCATGTTCCCATTCATCATCTTCAGAGCTGCAATAGTTAATGATATGCTAAATCCCGCTCGCACGTTGATGTGATTGGTAACAAGGTGGTTTGTGGTGTAAGAAACTTGATTTTCACCACAGGGGGACTTTAATATTTGAGTGTAGGCCTCACTACCCCGCTAACGGGAACGTTCCCACAACTTTCACACTTTTGTAAAGTTCATGTAATCTTAAAATAACGGTTCTTTAAATAACATTTTTAGAACTTTCTTATATTTCACAATGTTGTTTTTACTTCAACTTTCTCATTACGTTGAGAGAAAATGTTCTGACAACAATACAGATTTGTTAGCTGGGTTGCTAGACAGTTGTTGGGTGTAGGTCGTTGCTAGCCTAGGTGTATTTCTAAAGACGTTAACTTTAAAATTTAATACACAATCATTATGATTTTATATGTAGTGGCGGTCATAAGGTCTGTATTAGTTGGGACAGTATTTGGGCAAATTGCTTTTGGGTTATTGTGTGCTCTGTAAGATCATCATCATCATCATCATCATCAGATGCCTGATTCCCCCACCTGATCAAGCTGAATATCTGCAGGTGCAGCGAGTCACTCATCCGGATCCTGACAAACACAAATACATTGGGATTTTTCATGTAAAATGTTTAGTTTTTAATTATAATATTTCGTTTTTAGTCATAATGAGTGTATTGGGGATGAGAAGAGGCTGAACTCATGCAGAAGCAGCGGGTGTTTTTCAGGTGGGTTTCATCATCACTCTTTTCTAAACGCGAATCTCTGAACGCTTCCAAAGTCAGTAAGTAATGCTGCCTTCACGTGCCATTTCCCACTTTTGGAGTTGTGATTACGAGCTCGTCGCATTCAAGTGCTTTGTTATCGGGAAGAACAGGAATCATAGATTGACACCAGGATAATTCTTGCCTATTTATTGGGAAAATTTTATTAAAGCCAAACCGTCCCATTCATTGACAATCATATAAACATTCACCACGCTATCTAGTCATCTTGATCACGATTCTGGATTTTCGGTCAAATACAGGCTATTTTCGCTGTGTATAAAACACAATAGGCTTCAAATGATTATTCATATATGTAAATATGCAACTTTAACGACAAGGCAAGGCAGTTATTGTGGAAAAAACTAATAAAGAATAGTAGTCAAAGCAGCAAACGTTCTTCCTCCGACATGTTTAAAGTTTATGTCCAGAGTCAGACCAACTCGTGAACTCGGGTATCAAAATTATCTCCGAGCTTCCCAGTGGTAAATACGATTTGTTCGCGTGTTCACGGTTCTCTAATGTTGGTTTATGAACACGTGACATGCCGGTGAATGTTGCATGTAAATGTTAATATTCTGCATTATTTTATTTAGGCCTATACTATTACGTATTTATACATTTTAGTTCAGGGTAAAACAAAACAAACAAAAAAAACGCTTTCTTGGCAAAATGCCACCAAAATAAAAAAAATAAAAAACGCCCCCAAATTTCAAACTAATGGGCAAAATAACTAAATAGCCTAAATAAATAAAATATAATTAAAACGAACCGATGCGTGTCTTCGAGCAAAGATAACGATAAAGATATAGTTCTAAATATAAAAGAATAGTGTTGTCCAAACCACAGCGATAACGATATAGAGAACCGATATTGTTGGGATCACTTTCACAACGATTTTTTTCAACACTGACAGCCAATCAGAATCCATTCTAATTTAAGGGCTCGCGCATTTAAAATGGCAGACGACATTGCGGAGAAGTTAATCGATGAGGTCCAGAAAAATCCACCACTGTTTGACAAGTCAAACTTTTCAAGGATACATTAAAGAAAATTGATATATGGAAAACAATCAGTCATACCCTCGGAATAAATGGTGAGAAGTATTAATGATGAGATCATTATGCCAAGCTAGCAAACAGTGGTGTAAAATTACCTCAGATATCCAGCTCTAGTTTCAACAACATTTGCTTCCTTTGAAGTTGCAGTGAAAAAGACTAGGTGTTGTTTTTATTCCACTATATTGACTTCGTCAGCTAAATTCGCTGTTAGATTAGATCGATTACACTAGCTATTCACTCGAAACATAGCATGCTGAGGACATCTGCTGGTTAAAGCAGTGCAAATGCAACAAGAACAGCAAAAACATGTTGTACACACTTTGAAAACAGACCGTTATTGTTCATTGGTGTGGACGCAAATATAGTTATTCTTGGTGTGAACGGGCCTTTACTGAATGAATCCGCGTGTTTGAACGAATCGTCTAATGAATGACTCAAATGACTCGCTCATTAAGACACAACTTGGCGTCACCTACTGGCGGTTTTAGTTTCATAATTTTTTTCTCCATTACATATTTCTATATTCAAAATTGTAATATTTTAAACAATCTCTTAGCATTATTTATGCAGTTGTAATTGCAGCGTAAATACATCCATACCACCTCTGAGCTGGATAAAACCGTCTTTATAGCCTAATTACTGTTTGAATTTGACATGAAAGATGATGCATACATTTAGACTTTGAAAAAAATGATTTATATAAGTGTAAAAAATACCCCTGGAAATCAAGGGGGGCAAATGGAAAAAGAAAAATTTCACTCTTTCTACGTTTACATTTTTATGATTTAATTATAGCATTTCATCAATTCTGGTTTAAAGAAAAAAAAAACCCTAAGTAAAGAAACAGCACTCATTTCTGGAGCACAAATGCTGCAGTGTGTACACACACACACAGAGAGAAATATATTACTGTTCGGTGCTTGAACAAACCTTTAACACTAAGTATACCATTAATTCATTTTCAGCACATTCACATTTAAAGTTATAGTTTTCATTCCAGTTTCAACCTACTTATAAAACCTGCTGAAATGCCACAGCAAAGATGGACCACGAACATTAGAACCAGCATAATAACCATAATGAGGTTAATAAAAGTGAATTTTATTGCAGAAATTTAAGTTTATTTATGAAATGACTATTCTAGTGTAATTCTAGCTGTTGCTTTTGTGTCTCTATTGTGCCACCAAGTGTTGAGATTGTTCTGTCATTTTTATAAGGAGGAAAGATCTAAATGATCAATGACAATGCAACTGACTTGAAAAATTAGTATTGCATCAGGAACAGTAACTTTTTAACCAAAATAAATATCCGACAAGATAAACACAAGATGACAGTTATTCTTCAAATCACTTGGAAGTAAATAGTTTCTACTTCATGAGAAAAACAACAGCACAATACACACTTGCAAGAGACTGTAGTGTATCAAAATGTTTATTCACAGGAGTGTTCCCTAAAAGGATTGACCACAGCTATACGAATCTGATAAAATGCACGCATATGTTTAAATGTAAAAACAAGTGACCTTTCATACATCAAACACTGAGATATCATCCCAATTCACTATTTCAGAGGTACTCGAGCATCAAAAGTGAAAGGTCCATCTTTAATTCTGACCGTCATCAACATCAGTCACAAAAACCAAAAGCTGCTCAAATGTAAAAAAGACATGAACTTTATCCAGGAGTGTTAAAGCTTCCTCACGTGAACGTAAGGCCTCATTACCGTCCACAGCACCGAATACAACAAACCTGATGACAACAACATCAGCAAAACTACAGGGCACAAGTTTTTTTTACGCTATTCACTCGGGAAAGGCAATCAGCTCTTATTTGTTTTCACTTAATTTTTACTCTATTACAGTAAAATATACTATTTACTGATTTAAATATTCTATTAGAGGCAGTACAACAAATGTTTAAATGTAGTAATAATAATAATAAAGTTAAAATTATTATTATTATTATTAAAATGATATTGCCATGAAAATAATTGTGACAATGCCAAAAAATAAATGAACAAATGGTAGAGGTCCATTTAAATTGGCTTCATTTTCTTAAAGCAAAACAATGTATTGTGTTTGAGGTGAAATGAGTTTGCTGTTGTCATTCATACTGAAACAAGCAGCAATTCTGATAAGAGGCCAGTAAACTTTTTCTTTCACACTTCATACGCCAGTTACAACTCCTTGAAATATGAGACAAAACAAGAGAATTTGGACTGAAGGCAATTTGCTGTGCAGACAAAATAACAGTTGAAAGAAAAAAGTTTGAGAAGTCTGTTCACAGTGTGCAGACGAGATTAACGCGGATCATTGTTTTGTTTGGCCGGCTGCAGCTCCGCCCCCAAGCTCTTTTGATTGGCCAGCAGAAGCTCCGCCCTCGGGCTCTTTATACATGCGACTCAGATGCTCCATTAAAGCCTCCAGTTCCGGATTCCCTCCGAGCTCTGCGATGAGCCGGTAGGCCTCCACTTCCAGATCCATCAGCGTCTGACGGGTGTAAGCGAAGGAGCCCACCTTCTCCAGGTAGTCGACGCAATAGCGTTTAATATCCACGTTCTCTGTGCGCTGGCGCAGGATATTCTGCACTTGCGTGCTCTCTGGACGGGACCAGATGGCGTGAATGGTGGGGAAAGAGAACTTCCCTTCCGTCAGGTCTTCGCAGAAGCTCTTATTGGCGCTGTACTCTTTCGAATTCAGGTTGGCGTAGTCGTCACGTATCTGGAAGAAAAGTCCCAAAGTGTCCAAAAGCGGCTTGAGATCTCGTTTCCAGTCAGAGAAGAGCTGCATGAGTCCCACAGCGAGGCCGAAAAGCCCGCCGGTTTTCTGAAGCACCATGGCCCGGTACTCGGCCTCGCTCGGGCAGGTGTACGTGTCCCGCCAGTGGATGTCCAGGCCCTGTCCGCGGTGCAGCTCCAGCAGCTGGCGGGTGAAGACGCGCACGGCCTCGGGGTGCTCTAACATCAACACCTTCTCCAGGCCAAGGAAGTAGACGTAGTTGGCGGAGTTGATGACCGACGGCACGCCGTAGATGCTGTGAGCCACCGGAAAACCGCGCCGCAGCTTGGAGCTGTCTTCAATATCGTCGATCAGCAGACTGGCATTGTGCAGCATCTCTGTCACCTCAATAATGACCTGGGGATTCAAAAATAGAAGATCGATATGAAAATCAGATCACCAATATTCAGTCTAAAGGTGTTTTACATGTATAAATACAGTCTGAAATAATCCAATCACTCAAACCATATTCGGAGCATTCGGAGAAGCATGCATTTATTTAAACACAGAGACACAATTGTTTAAAAAACACTGTTTAATTAAAAAAAAAAAAAAGCAATTTTATGTTTAGTTTTCTCCCCCTTACTTCAATACTGAGGTACGAATCGAAACGTACCGTTACATCCCTAATAAATAAATAAATACTACTACTACTACTACTAATAATAATAAATAAATATATACTATATCATAAATCTTAACCTGATTTTTTTTTAACTGATTTAAAAACAATTAAAAAAAAAAAAGTCATTTAAAACTAGAATATCACTACATAGTATTAATAAAGATGAGACAATTTAAAATCGTAACATTTAAAACCATTTATATGCAACAGCAATCAAATTTTAATGATAGCTCACAGTTATTTTTTATTCATATAAAGGGAAAAAAGTGTTTTTATATACACAATAAATCTTATGTCATTGCACTTTATTATATACACACACTATATTGCCAGAAGTATTGGGACACCCCTCCAAATCATTGAATTCAGGTGTTCCAACCACTTCCATGGCCACAGGTGTATAAAATCAAGCACCTAGGCATGCAGACTGCTTCTACAAACATTTGTGAAAGAATTGGTCGCTCTCAGGAGCTCAGTGAATTCAAGCGTGGTACCGTGATAGGTTGCCACCTGTGCAACAAGTCCATTCGTGACATTCCTCACTACTAAATATTCCACGGTCAACTGTTAGTGGTGTCATAACAAAGTGGAAGCAATTGGGAACAACAGCAACTCAGCCAAAATCACAGAACCAAATCAATAGCTACAGACCTCCAAACTTCGTGTGGCCTTCAGATTAGCTCAAGAACAGTGCGTAGAGAGCTTCATGGAATGGGTTTCCATGGCCGAGCAGCTGCATCCAAGCCTTACATCACCAAGTGCAATGCAAAGCGTCGGATGCAGTGGTGTAAAGCACGCCGCCACTGGACTCTAGAGCAGTGGAGACGTGTTCTCTGGAGTGACGAATCACGCTTTTCTGTCTGGCAATCCGATGGACGAGTCTGGGTTTGGCGGTTGCCAGGAGAACGGTACTTGCCTGACTGCATTGTGCCAAGTGTAAAGTTTGGTGGAGGGGGAATTATGGTGTGGGGTTGTTTTTCAGGGGTTGGGCTTGACCCCTTAGTTCCAGTGAAAGGAACTCTTAATGCTTCAGCATACCAAGACATTTTAGACAATTTCATGCTCCTAACTTTGTGGGAACAGTTTGGGGATGGCCCCTTTCTGTTCCAACATGACTGCGAAGCAGTGCACAAAGCAAGGTCCATAAAGACATGGATGAGCGAGTTTGGTGTGGAGGAACTTGACTGGCCTGCACAGAGTCCTGACCTCAACCCGACAGAACACCTTTGGGATGAATTAGAGCGGAGACTGCGAGCCAGGCCTTCTCGCCAACATCACTGCCTGACCTCACAAATGCGCTTCTAGAAGAATGGTCAAAAATTCCCATAAACACACTCCTAAACCTTGTGGAAAGTATATCCAACTTTATCTGCATACATACAGTATACTTACTCACATAAAGCGATATATACTATATAGTAAATCTCAACTGCTCAATTGCTTGCATCTTCGCAAAAAAACTTTATTATCACCCAGCTCTGCTAAATGCGACTAAGGCACAAAGATATAAACATTATACATCATAATTTTCTGTAAAGCTACTTTGAAACAATGTGTGTATTGTGAAAAGTGGTATATTAATAAATTTGTCTCTGATAACAATGATTGACAGGCCTACTTACCTGTCAATCAACAACTGCTCTAAAGCGAAAACATCTGAAATACCAAAATATACACATGAACAACAAGTCTGCAAAGAATACTTTGGTATGACTGATATGAACATATCTGTGGCTCGGATCATGTGACAGGTCAGTTAATAGTCAGATGGTCAACTTAAATAAACATTCTGCTTGAAACATCAGGGATGTGGTGAAGTCTATTGTGGAGCAGGTGTGACTTTTAACTTTGTGTATTAATAACATTCTGCTGTATGAAAAAGCGGTCATGAAAAAGCAGTTACAGATGTAAACAATCCATCTCAGCTGAAAACCTGTGGTCAGTTCAGCAGACATGGACGTTAATATCAGGTGTAGAGAGAAATGCACAGATCTATATGAATTGTAATGGAGGTGACGGCCAGCAGAGGGCAGCAGCTGCTCACACTGCAGTATATTAGACGAGGAGTGTTTACAATCAGGGTGTGTCTGAAATGCAGCTTTAACATCCCTGGATACTCAGTGAAGGTCATCATGCCAAAACACTTTCAAAGGGAGTGAATCTGAGAGCAACGAGCATAAATACACCGCTGATCATTAAATGCTTGATTATTGTATGGTAAAAGATGCTCATGTAAAACTGCAGAAACTTTGTTGCACACAAATACTCTTTGGCCAACCGAGAATATAAACTTATATATAAATAATAAAATTATTTATAATATTTAAATAATTGTTATAGGAAACAAGAGATCCAAAATTATATTTAAAAAATTAAATCATTCATGAAATTTAAATTGTTTTAATTTAATTTTATAATTCATTAAAAAAAAAAAGCACATTCTATTAATTTATCAATTAAAATATTAGAAATATATATATATATATATATATAACACACACCATACTATAAATAAATATAGGCCAATTTAAAATATAAAAATTATATTGCATTTATATGCAACCAATTAAAATATATTTTTTATTATGATGATGAAAAAAGTCATAACTTCATACCAAAGAAATACCTTCATTGTATTTTACATACACACTAAATCTAAACCAAGCTTTCCTATTTTTAATATAATATAATAATGCAATTTTCATAAATACAATTTATTATTGTCACTTGGGCAAATCAATTTAAAAATCACAAAACAATTTTAATACTATTAGCCTATAATACTTATTTAATCAAATCAAATAAAAATTATATCAACATCTCAGTGTAGACCAACTTAAAAGTTATTTTAATGCATCAGTAATTAAATTCATATAATGTAAAATACATTAGTGCTGCTGCATTTTACATATACACACACTAAATCTATCTGCATAAATTTTCTTTTTACAATATAAAAAGAAGGATATACTTAATATAAGTGTCATAATTATACAATTTATATAATTGAATATAATTACGTTTTCTGTCTGGAATATAGCACAAGTGAGATTAATTAATGTTCTTGATGAGTGAATCTGCAGCTCCAGCACTGAAACAGACACATGAGCGCACTGATAGGGAACATATGGTGAGCAGAGGGGAGTCTGGGTAACGTATTCACTTGTTAAAGTAATCAGCGATGACACCGGAGCCCGAGTCGGGTCGAGTCCTCGGGGTCCTGAGTGGGAGGAGACCCGAGCAGTGCTGCGTCAGCAGTCTGAACGCGACCTCAGCTGACCTGTTACCCCACATACATTCACACAGACAGGAAAACAAACATGCTTTCACTGACTAACCAAACAAACCAGCAGTAAATCTCAGCAGCTGTGTGCTTCTGTAACCTGGAGAAGGACACGAGCTAAAATAAACCCATGCAACTTGAGTTGACTCAAAATATTTAGGCCTAAATTTATGTATTTGAATTGCATATAAAATTTTCATCCGTTTTGATTACAGTTTTATCAAACTGATAAACATATTGTGATGCCAGTGTTGGGTGTAATGGATTACTAAGTATTCTAATCACTGTAATTTAATTACTTTTCCCTTGAAAAAGTAAAGTAAGGGATTACTCTTAAATGTTCTGTCATTTAATTACAGTTACTTCTGATGTAATTGCATTAAATACATTAGACTACAGAATAACTCTTTACAAAACAATAGTGGATTTATCAAACTAATGATTTGTGATGTCAGTGTTGGATGTAATTAATTAGTAAGTATTCTAATTACTGTACAGATGAACAGATTTATGCTGATTCTAAGCAATCTGAATAAATGCATTTTGAAAACGATTATTGTAGTGATAATAGTGATATCTGAATAGTGATATCTGCTGATAACGATAGCCGATTATGCAGAGTGATATCTGCCGATAACGATACCGATAGCCTGTTATTCAGTGATATCTGCCGATAACGATACCAATAGCCGATTATTCAGTGATATCTGCCTATAACGATATCCAATTATTCAGTGATATCTGCCAACAATACCGTCAGCCGATTATTCAGAGTGATATCTGCCAATAACGATACCAATAGCCTGTTATTCAGAGTGATATCTGCCGATAACGATACCAATAGCCGATTATTCAGTGATATCTGCCTATAACGATAGCCGATTATTCAGTGATATCTGCCTATAACGATAGCCGATTATTCAGTGATATCTGCCTATAACGATACCGATAGCCGATTATTTGAAGTGATATCTGCCAACAATACCGTCAGCCGATTATTCAGAGTGATATCTGCCAATAACGATAGCCAATTATTCAGACTGATATCTGCCAATGACAATACCGATAGCAGATTATTCAGAGTGATATCTGCTGATTACGATACCGACAGCCGATTATTCAGAGTGATATCTGCCGATACCGACAGCCGATTATTCAAAGTGATATCTGCCGATACCCGATTATTCAGAGGGAGAGAATACATTTTTTTTTTTTTGCATTTTTCAAAATATAATAATTAAAAATATAATAATTAATTATTAATTATAATGAAATTATCATTAATTTAAAAGAAGGTATAAAAGGCAGAACCCCCAAAATATCGGTATCGTTATCGGCAGATATCACTCTGAATAATCGGCTATCGTTATTGGCAGATATCACTCTGAATAATCGGGTATCGGCAGATATCACTTTGAATAATCGGCTATCGTTATTGGCAGATATCACTCTGAATAATCGGGTATCGGCAGATATCACTTTGAATAATCGGCTATCGGTATCGGCAGATATCACTCTGAATAATTGGCTATCGGTATCGTTATCAGCAGATATCACTCTGAATAATCGGGTATCGGCAGATATCACTCTGAATAATCGGGTATCGGCAGATATCACTCTGAATAATCGGGTATCGGCAGATATCAATTTCATCAACTTGTTTCAGAGTAACTGGTATCACATTACAAACACATTACTCAAATTAATAACACATTTAACTAAATTCTGAAGATTAAATGAATATTTCTTAACTTTCTGAATG
Organism: Mylopharyngodon piceus; assembly: GCA_039654765.1. NCBI lineage: Eukaryota > Metazoa > Chordata > Actinopteri > Cypriniformes > Xenocyprididae > Mylopharyngodon > Mylopharyngodon piceus. The sequence goes on along the minus strand of CM077450.1, from coordinate 2,200,282 downwards.
TTATTAATTGCTGTGAAACAGGCCCTTGATTTTCTGAAAGTTTACAGGACCAAAAGTGCATTAGACGGAGTTCACCAGCCCACTATAGTAACCTTCTTTTAAGACAGGCTTGAACTTTACTTTCAAAAACAACAAAACTAGAAAACTACAAAAAAACAACAACATGGAAACACAACAAAAGCTGCCGTACCAGAACCACCACCAGGGGGCATCAGTACTGGCATCCGCTTCAAACATGGTGAATGTAGGGAAAGGAAAACCGCCAGCAGAAAGACAGCCGTGGAAGATTTCAGAGACGGAGAGTTGACCTTAACAAGTGCGTATCAAGAGCTGCTCTGAAAAGCTCTCGCACGGAAGTTAAAAGCACGCTTACTGTAAACTATAGCTGTCAGTAATGGAAGCGTCTGAGAGCATGCTGGGCATGTGGCCAGCGTCAGAGACGATCAGACATTTATCTTGCAAACATGCTTCTTTTAGTCAGAGCCTCTATAATCACATGCAAAACACACACACCTCGGATTCGCTGTATATCAGTGTGACATCTGTAAGAACAAGCGTTGATTCTGATGCGTGAAGGAATACAGACAGTGAGATAAAGATTACTACTGAATTTGTCTGCCTTCAAGAAGCATTACATCATCCTTTGATGACATCATCATCCTTGTTTACTGCCTGCAAAAAAAAAAAAATCTTAATCAGCCTTGGTAGTTTTCTAGTAAATCGGCTTACAGTGATTTAAACACTATTTTCATGACAATTACACTACAACACACTACAAAGTAATAAATGTTTTTAAATGTTCATGAAAAGTGTCAATGCAAAACAACAACATCATTAACATTTTAAGAATAGGTTGCATTTCTTTTATCCAAAATATAATTTTGTTTTTTTGGGGGGGTGGATAATGACATGGACATGTTTTTGTGAGATTCACCCACTTTTATTGAATCATTTGATTAAATTCTGACCTCTGAAGTGCAGTGAACTCATCGATCCGGCAGATAAAGCTTTTTTAAACAAACTGGGGTTAAGCTCTTAAGAAACACCCAGCATTCCCAAAACATCTCAGGAAAACAGGATTTCTGCTACTTTGAACCTTCTAAACACACACACACACACACACACACACCAGAAACTGGGTAAGGCAACAAGTCCTCTAAAGAAATACTGCTCAGCAAGAAATAGTCAATATTTGGTTTCAGTCAGAAAATCAATGTTTGTGAGGAAACAGTGACGCTATTCAGTGAACAAGGAATCCTGAGCTGATAACACTCATATTGGTTATTTATATTTTTAGATTTCAACCTGTTCAGTGTAACATGAGCTGAATCCTGAATGAGAAGCGACTGGCAGCCGTCGGTGGAGTCTGACGTGAGGCGCGTGGAGGCGTTGCGTTTGCCCAGACACGCGGACGGGTTCAAGAAGAGTTTACAGCCGCAGGGAAGAGAGGGTGAGATTCAAGGAGACCGATCAGAAATATGAGTAATCACTTGATTAGCAAGAAGCCCTTGAAAATAAATTCAAAAACGGCTATAGTGAGGACACAGAAATAGCCACAGCTTCAGATCATTACAGTGACGTCAGCACTTACCAATGGAAAGACTTGAACATGAAAGCTGAACAACACTGCTTTAACACACAATCATCTGGTTATTATATACAACAGGGCCGATTACTGAAATAACCTTCAGCTGATGTTTCTTAAAAGTTTAAATAAATAGTTTGGAAAATAAATATTAAAACAGTTACTGCAACATTCCAAATGCATATTTTCTTCCTGACAATGATTTGGGGGGAAAAAAAAGAGTGATTTTTCTGGAAAAAATAAATAAAAAATAAAATACTAATTAAATTATGTATTAATATGTTTGATTATTATTATTAAATAAAAATTAAACATTAAAATTACTGAAATAACTTGTAAGATTACTGCACTTTAAAATAAATATTTTGATGAATAGTCATTTATTTTACAGTACAACTGTAAAATTACTACTATTTATGTCTTAAATTCTTCATTTTGGAAATGAGCGCTTACAATGAAATATGCAGCACATATTTATTTACACCGTAAACCCTAACACTCAAAATACTTATTTGGTTTGAGTAGGACAAACTTAAATTGAACAAATTAGTTCAGTTAAATTAACTTATGAGTGTTTAGAACTTTATTTTTCTTTTAAGTTCACAGCACTGACATATTTCAAGTAAACTAAACTGTATCATTGTTTTGAGTTTTATGAACTTATTTCTTTTAATTTAGACAAACTTAAGTTTAACTGAAACTGGGCTGGGATTTCTATTTCCCAGCATGCTTTACCCATGGCACTCGAAAGGGAGAGTAAATGCTAAAATAAAGTGTTATATAATGTTTTTTTTGTGCAAGATTAATGGTAAGAGATTTAGTAGTGATTAATGTTTTATGCTTATTTAGAAGAGTTTCTGTTAATGTGTGTTTTTGGAGAGTTACCATTATGGTGACAAGTGGTGCATGCGGTTTGGTTTGAGAGCAGGCAAGTCACATGCTTTAAGTTGCTGTACTCATTCAGCAAGTGCTATACCATGCTATTGTCAACATTAGCAAGTAAGCATTTTCTGAATTTTCTTATTAGGGTTTACAGTGAAATAAATAACTAATTTGATTTGCAAAAAGTCAAAAAAAAAAAAATTAACTATATCTTTGATGGTAATTGCTATCAAAATGTATGCATTAGCTAACTCAGCACTTCAAGTTAGGAGCAATTAACATGCATGAGTACTACAAACTCAAAACTTGATAGTTCTGCTTACTTAAATTGGGAACATCATAACTCAAAATTTGATGTAACTGATTACCTCAAATTTGTTTGAGTCAGCCCAACTTATTCAGGTTTACAGTGTACATGAACCACAGACTTTGTTTTAATAATCACACCAAGTCATATCAAGGCCGTAACCATGTCTTGAACATTGGGGGGGACCAATTTTTTATAAAAGTAAAAATAAACAGAACATTCAATCAATCAAAATGTTTCTGCAATGTCAAAATATGAGTGACAGTTTAGTAAATGAGCCTCAAATTTGCTGAAAATGTCTGCTTTGAGTTTCAGACTTCAACTGAATTTCTGTCAAAGCAAGCGCTGTAATCACAACCAGGCATTTACTACAGCTTCATGATTAAATAAATAAATAAATAAATAAATAAATAATCGAATGATAATCTACTTTATTAGAAACAAAACAAATGACTTCCGAAGGACATCTTTAAAAAGATTCTTGCCTACATTACAGCAAACTCAATGGGTATAAAAATGTCCCGTATTATGAATATGAAAATCGCTGGGATCATTAAAAATTCACACCCTGTACGGCAGAAGTAACCTACCGGATATAAACAACCCTTATAATAATTCAACCAGAGCTACTCCACCTCCGACCGCATTACACACATCCAAAAGGGAAGTTGTTTTCTGTTCACAAGATCAAATAAACGTGGAAGTGGAGAAGACAGGCCCCGTAAAACAGCGTTACTGGCACGATCGTCTGACTTTCCCCTGTCTGAAGAGCTTTAATGAAATATTCAGGATAAAAGGAGAGCTGTTGAATGTGATCTGACGGACTTAGCAGATAACATAGCACTCTGACGGAGATCAGCTGATTCACAATGACAAGATTAGCATAGCTTAGTCACCGGACGAGTTACAAGTTCAGTATGATCGCTATGACTAAAGCCTTCAGAATGGCTAGTTTAATGCTAATTAACAACACTCACTATAACAATACATCTTTCCAGTCACATCATATATAGATACAACTTAAAGTCGGCATGAAACGGAAGTCTTCAGGTTAGTCTGCAGTACAGATCTGCAATGCTGGAGTCAGAGAGAAAACAGCTAGACTGCCAAAAAATGAATTATATTTTGTTTTTCTTTTTCCACTCACAGAATATCCAGCCAGGAAAAGGTTATCCAGATCCTGCAAATCTGCTCGATTGTTTAGCACTGGCATGTAGAGCACGGCTTAGAGCATTTTGTATTGTTGCCGAAACTATATGAAGGGGTTTAACAGACATAATGAGATTTTGCCTTCTCATACATACTGGAAATCTACACTTACACACTCAACCAACCAGAAATATTCATTGCTATCAGGATGTGTGTGTGTGTGTGTGTGGGTGTGTGTAAAGGTCAAAAACACATGAGAAAAGATATAGAGATTTCATATCTGATCATCTAACCAACATTTAAAAAGTCATTCAGCCACATTTATTAAAAAAAACACTTTAATCAACAGTTGTTGTGCATTTGAGGCAAGGCATTACAGCTGAATATGGTTTAAAATTATATATATCACCATACTTCCCAGTTGAGTGACTACATTAAGAAGTTTTCTGAAATGTTGTGTTAAAATATTCAAATGAGACATTATCTAATTACACTAATATACACTAATTTGCATACATTTCCAGAACAGAAATCTTAACACTGGATAAAGCCCGATTCAAAATTCTTGTTTAATTTTGTTGACATATTAGAGTTAAAGAGTTAGTTTTAAATTTCTCTATTTATCACTCCAGAAATCAGAATATACTGTGAACATCCAGAAAACAAATAACCGTATTTTTTTAGGAATAAAAAGTTGTATAGTAAGGCAAATGATATATGAACAAATCTGTTACTTAAAAAAAAAAAAAACACTAAAGTTTGGGGTATACAAGACTGAAGTGTAAATGTGACTTTTTAATGAAAATTATGATTAAAATCTAGACATAAATGGATAAAGTGCAATAAAATAAAGTGTATTTTGGATGCTTTCTTTCCACTAGCCTGAAACAACACGTTATGGAAAGCCAAACAGTCCAAAATCTCAAAATTGATCAGTGCATGAAAAAAAACAAAAAACAAAACTAACTACAGGCAAAAACAATTGTGTAGTGTCTTGCCTTAAAAACAACAACTGCTGTACAGTTAAACCATATCAAAACAGACTTGTATTCACTCATCTTGTGCATTGCATTAAAGGTCTTCCAAAGTCAAACAATAGCCTTGTTTGAGAAGCAGACCCAAATTTAAGACTGATCACTGATAATCAATACTGTAGCTCATCTATGCATTATGCATAATTTTTTTAAACTTTCCGCATCATGATGGGTCAGAACCAAGGTGGGGCTCAATATTAAAGTCAACATGAAATCAAAATTGACAATTCTCGTAATCTCAAAATCAGAATAGCTTCCCCTCTCTCTTGCAGCGACATCTCTTCTCTAATGAAACCTGTCACTCACATGAGATCCACCAATAGCAAACCACAACCATCCAATCAATTCCCCATGGACAAAATCAAGTCCCGCCCTACATTTGTTCTTGTTCCAGAAGCTGTTTCACTCGGATATATGGCACAATAGGAAAGAAAAAACTAGCGCATCTTCCGTTTCATAAGCATATGATCAGTTGTTTTAAAACAATTAAAAACCTAGAAAACGTTTGCAAATAAAGTGTAACATTTAACAAAAATGTAAAAACTAATAGTCTAATGCTGGTCTGTATTATTAATAATCCAAATGGGTCAGAAGGAACAAAAAAGATACAAACTTCAAGTGCCCCTATTATGCCATTTTAAAGGTTCTTAATTTTGCTTTGGATGTCTCCAACAGGTTTACATGCATCAAAGGTCAAAACCACTTTAATTTTCTCATAATTTAGGCTACATTGCACATCACCATGATTCTCAAACGACTCATCTGATGATTCAGTCTCTCTAAATCACTCCTTTCCGAGAGCCTGCTCTGCTCTGATTAGTCAGATTGGTCTACCGCTTACAGCGCGAGTCGGAAACAAACAGCCATAACTGATTCAGCTCTGGAGGCTTCCTGAAGCTCAGTGATTGTACACACTGTAAAGACAGTAACGATGGCATCGATTTTACCATATCAATCTGAGCACGAGTCTGATGAAATATTGGAAGAACTAGTTATTCAACCAGATCCTCCATCACAAGAACGACTTGAGCAGGACGTTTCTCAGTGATACACATACATTATGAGATGTTGCATACGTTAGCCGAGCACTAACGTGAATGACTGATGTAACATGTAAAACAAATCTTTCTCCATCCTTTATCATGACTCAGAGTAGAAAGAACAACAGACAGTCTTCATTAATGGACACAGTTTTAGGTAATAGTGAGCCACAGCTGATTAGCAGAAGTATTTCAGTAAGACAGTAATAATGCGAGTTAGCCGGTTAGACCTACACAATATAAAACACAAAACTACGCATTTTGAACACCTCGTGGAAAATATATACATCAATAATTTATCGTACTTACAGGCTGTGATTCTGAGGAGCAAGCTGGTCCAAATAAAGTGGGTACATCTTTAATGGCGTTTTGTAAATCGCATTTAGACCTCAAGGAGATTTGAGGTTATTCTGCCGTTGCATCACTGTGGTAATTTTAACCACCGTCTCTTCACATCCTCATCCTTTGGACGTGTTTACAAAGAGAATTTGCTTTTGCAGAGCAGAAAACAACATCTTCTCGACATGTATACAACACAAACAGCTACAGCGTTTGAGTGTCAAAGTAGACGTTGTTCACGGGCAGCCAATGAAGACCATAGGCGGGTATTAGGCAAATGAGTTACCCAGTGACGTGTAGGTAGCCGTCACAGAAGTGGGATTTTACTCGTTTAGGCGATTCTATCTTTTAAGAGACGATTGTGCACTTTCGGCTTCACAACTTTGGAGATCGTTTACATTCACAGACGGCTATATTACACATTGCATGAGAGGTAATATTTGAAAAAGTATAATAGGAGCACTTTAATGTTGCAGTGGCATTTGGAGCAGATGATATCAAACCTGGCACAAACAGGTGCTGCATGTCTTAAAGCACCATTTTTTTAACTGAACGCCAATGTGAATGAGATTTGACAGCTGTGGCAAAAGATTATCAATCAATAATGACTTAATTTGAGTCTGTTCCCTACACAAATATAACATAGGTATATAAACTATTACTTTTATTATACTGATTTACCAAAAATAATAATTTATATGCCTATAATAATAATATATATGTTTAATATACCAAAAATAATAAATGTATACTTTAATTATACAGAAAATATATTTGATATTTTGCCTAATTTTCTTTATTCTGTAAAAGTAAAGGACAAAATCAATCACTGATCAAAGAAAAGCTTCTTGGATCCTGCATGTGTGTCTATTTCTCTCTCTGCTGTAACACTATCCTCCGTCATCATCTCAATTTGAAGGCCAGAATGCTGAAAATGGTGCATGATGTGATGATTAACAGCTAAAAATGTATTTGCATTGATCATTTTCAGTCTCTGCCACGCCAGTGCAGGGAAAAAACAAAGACAAAACAGGAAATGACCAGTTTGCGCAAACCCCCCCCCCCCCCAGACATTCAAAAGCAGCCGTGTAATGTGATGAAACACAGTAACAAGAAATCACCAACATTATGCCATGCAAATTGAGGTTATGACACCACAAGCATCTAACCACCAGCAAAACATCATAACCAACTCCATTTACATATAAAAGTATTAAAGGTGCATCAGCAATTCAGAAACAGACAAGGGTCAGAGAGAAGGAAAATGATCATGCATCAACATAAGTCATGTTAAATGTTAGGAACATTTAGACGAGTTGTTGATTTAATGTTATGCTACAACAACTGTTCTCTTAATTAGCAAACAAAGACAGTAGGTTGTTAAAAAGACTTTCAGAGAGCAGCCGATAGCAGGTTTTCTGCCAAGTTCTTGAGCAGAACAGAAGTGAAACAGATCTGCTGCTTTATGTCTGTTTAAACTTTGCCCTCAGCAACCACAAGTTAAATGAAAAATCAACACACATTACGATAAATTTAACAGGCAACTTAGAGGACTCTCACTCAGTTTTGACTGAGGCAGAGAGAAGTTTCCACACACATGAATGCCTGAAGGAACAGATACAATCTAAACAAAGCCTGTCAACAACATGCACAGATCATGTCACCCCTCCAAAAAAATAAACAGCTTATGCATTTTTAAATAAATCATCATATTACAATATTTTAAACTGTAACACAATGAAAAAACTATCACATTAAAGTAGACCCTTTCACAAGATGTAATATAAGTCTCTGGTGTCCCCAGAATGTGTCTGTGAAGTTTCAGCTCAAAATACCCCACAGATCATTTATTAAAGCTTGTCAAATTTGCCCCTATTTGGGTGTGAGCAAAAACACGCCGTTTTTGTGTGTGTCCCTTTAAATGCAAATGAGCTGCTGCTCCCGGCCCCCTTTCCAGAAGAGGGCGGAGCTTTAACAGCTCACGCTTCGGTCGCTCAACAACAACAAAGCTGGAGAATCTCACGCAGCCAAAATGTCGACGGTGTTCAGCCTTACATTGTTCAAACCGGAGTCGACACTGATGGAGAGACTCAGGAAGAAGTTACAACTTTTAGAATGAAACTGGACGTTTCTGAATGGTTAGTGGATAAATTTATGTAGTTGCTGTGGAGTTGATTCAACTCATTGACTAGCATGTGCCGTCATGTTAATCTTTTGTGCAAATCCAGCGTTGAATTGACCCTCGTTTGTGAAGCAGTCCGGCGTAAAATGACGGCATGTCAACAACACTCTACTACAACAACTCTTCCTCTTCTCTAAAGCAGAACAACATGGCCTCACCCCCTTTGTTGTGCGTTCTCGGGACGGGGTTTATGTAAATTTAAGGGTTAGTGATGTCACCAAACCGGGAAGAAGCTCGTTGTAGTCCCTACCAGCAGTTTGTTGTAGTCCTTAAAGCTGCAGTCCGTAACTTTTTATGGTTAAAAATGATCCAAAATCAATTTTTGAGCAAGTACATAACCAGCCAGTGTTCAAAACTATCTCCTTACCTTAGCTCGATTCACAACGGTAAGCTTGTAATAATGTTTTATAATAAGAGTGGTACTGGTGGGTTTCCGCGGGAAATTCGAGCATGCAGCCGTTCGTCTTTGCGTCATTACGTCACGTCTGTAAACAGAAAGGAAGGAGTCCCAGCTAGTAGATATATCATGTGAGGATGCTGCTTGTAGCGGATCATTTATAGCCTTTTCTCACAGCAGCTGAAATAATTAAACTTATCATTTTGATGGCGGATTGTAATCCAGAAAGATCCAAATGACAATCATCAGTGATAACTGGAGATTCAGCCGTAGTCAAAAGCAAAAGACGTCGGACTGCGGAGTGGCTACAGAAACTGAAATCTACAGGTAACGCTAATACACACTAAATACACGTAGTTACGCAATGCTGATGTTGTTAACATTAATAATTTGAGAACAAAGTATAACAGTAATAATAATTTGCACAGTTTGGCATGATATGAGCTAAGCGATCGTTAGATTTAATCACCATTGGCAGCGCGATTTATTGCTTTTTTCCTCAGTTGGTCGGAACAAAAGTGGCAGATTTGTAACTTACTTGCTCAGACATTTTCCGGTAAAAATTCTTATTTTGGTCATACTTTCAAGACGTAGAATCTGTGTTTCTGAAGTACAGTATCCACACCGACGTGATGACTAACAGCAAACATTAGATTCATCCGCACGGAGTCGTGCCGATGCATAACGCACGTAACGATAATAATTTCGCATATAACTGCAATTGCAGGTTTCAAACAGAGATGGCGACAAAGAGGCAAAACTTCTGGACTGCAGCTTTAAAAACAACAGCTATTGTACAAACTCATCTTGTGCATTTTATCTGAAGTCTTCAAAGTCAAACAATAGCTTTGTTTGAGAAGCAGATCCAAATTTAAGACTGATCACTGATAATCAATACTATAGCTCATCTATGTGTCATAAATACTTTCTGCATCATGACGGGTCAGAACTAAAGCAGGGCTTTGAAACTAATGAGAATCATTGGGAATAATGGAAAATTCAACAAAAAAAAAAAAAAAATATGGATGCATTCCAGTAACAAGAATGAGTCATTTGTGTGTGAGACAATTGCCTCAAAAGCAGCATGAACTGCTAAATGATCAGACTACAATAGTCTAGTCAATTCAAAGAACGCAATGTTTATCACCTTCCACAATGTATTTAAACAATATTGTCAATAGCAACACTAAAACATTTCTTGATAAACACAAATGAACCCTTACCTGAAGTTTATCCTCTGGGACATTAAGCCAGTGGTTGAACGCTTGAGAGAGTTTTGTTCTGACTTGTTTTCCTATCAAAACAGAGAAAAGGTGGAGAGATGACAAGAAATCAGAATTCGTTGCAGCGGAAACATGGACGTAAAAGAAGAGCTGACGTTTCCCACCACTTTCCACAAAAACACACTAAACTCACAAAAAGATGTCCGTCTTCCCCAATAAAGTGAAAGGAGTTGTTTAGTTTAACTTTTTTTAACAGAAAATAACATTTTGACAAAGGCATTTCTTATTGTCTAGCACAAAATCACACAGCAATGCATGTATTTGCAACAAGACAAACAGACTAGAAATGCACTGAAATATCGGCCAATAATTGGTATTTCGGCCAATAAAAGCAATTATTTTTCTATCGGCCGATTGTTAAAAAAAAAAAACAGCCAATGATCAGGGCCGATTATATTCTGTCAATCAAAAGGGGGCAGAAAAACGTGTTCAGACTGCAACTCATACTGTGTGTGAAGAAAATGTCTCATGTTGAATTTAGGACTGTCAAAGTTAATGTGACAACACGTTAACAGTTTAAAAATAGTGATGTTAAAGCAGGCTTTATTTGACCCTGTGAATCGCCCATAGTTCAAGCCAGGGTTGCTAGGTCTGCGGTTTTCCCTACACCAAACATTATTTGTAATGCGCCTCCAATACAATAATTACAAACAGCTTTGTGCTTGGTTACTTCTGATAAGAAACAAAGTCTCAGCTTTCAAATTCTGTCCATTTAATCATGAATAATAATAGCATCACAAGTACAATGGTAAATAAATCTGATGGGTTGATAATTTGATTGATAATCATTTAATCACGATACATGAAACAAGCAAGTGGCTAAAGTCTCAATACTGTCATAAATCAATCGAACCATTTTTGCCTTTTAAAACACAAACCTGAAGGCTGAGGAATGAAGAGCTCAGATTATTCAGCAAACTGTCTTCAGCAACCAAAGGCTCAGAATGAATATCATTCATCTCATGAGCCTTTTCCCCTCCAGCTTCCTGTAACTCAAGCCTTCACTGAATTACTGCAGGTTGCACTGATCTAATGACTTACTGACAGTGTTACTCCTTCACTTCATGTGCCACGGTTTCCCTTTTTGAAATGATTCAGTTTGCCCTTTACAAATGGAAACAGTTGGATGAATTTCATGACATAGTTACGATGCTCAAAGTTCAATGCAAAGGGGGATATTTTCTTTTAAAGAATTCTCTGTTTAAGGACTACAACAAACGGCTGTTAGGGACTACAACAAGCTTCTTCCCGGGTTGGTGACATCACAAACCCTAAAATTTACATAAACCCCGCCCCCGAGAACACGCAACAAAGGGGGTGAGGCCATGTTGGGCTGCTTTAGAGAAGAGGAAGAGTTGTTGTAGTAGAGTGTTGCTGCCATGCCGTCATTTTACGCCGGACTGCTTCACAATCGAGGGTCAATTCAACGAAAAAAGATTAACATGACGGCACATGCTAGTCGATGAGCTGAATCAACTCCACAGCAACTACATAAATTTATCCACTAACCATTCAGAAACATCTAAAAGTTGTAACTTCTTCCCGAGTCTCTCCATCAGTGTCCGACTCCGGTTTGAACAATGTAAGGCTGTCATTTTGGCTGCGTGAGATTCTCCAGCTTTGTTGTTGTTGAGCAACCGAAGCGCGAGCTGTTAAAGCTCCTCCCTCTTCTGGAAAGTGGGCGGGAGCAGCAGCTCATTTGCATTTAAAGGGACACACAAAAACGGCGTGTTTTTGCTCACACCCAAATAGGGGCAAATTTGACAAGCTATAATAAATGATCTGTGGGGTATTTTGAGCTGAAACTTCACAGACACATTCTGGGGACACCAGAGACTTATATTACATATTGTAAAAGGGGCATTATAGGTACCCTTTAAAATAATGGATTAAAATAATTTTTAATTTAAAAAAAATATTTTTTTTCCCCATGTATAATAATTTTTAGATTTTCATCCGATTAGTTGATTAATCGAAAAAAATAATCGACAGATTAATCAATTATCAAAATAATAGTTAGTTTCAGCCCTACCTGAGAGTAAAGCGTCTGGATTAATTGCATCAACGAGAAATCAAACCTCTTTTGATTCTGGGGTGAAATGTGACTTGCACACGTTTTAATGAGATTTCATCCTCTTAAATGCAAATTAATGACCTACTAGCAGTCTTTCTCGATCTCTTCAGATCTGCGTCCGTTTTCCTTTTTTGAAAGAACTTGCTTTGCCCTTCACCAGCGGAGACCTCTGTTCAATTTCAGTTCCTCAGTGACTTCTTCCCTGACCTCTGCAAAAACTAGCTAAGAGGACCATCTCTGCATCACCCGCGCAGGGCTTCCGCATACTGTCACAAAAGACATCATTAAAATTGCAAGAGGACGACAGGAAAACAACAGAACTGGTTCTGATGCTGCAGCAGTATTTCTCCTCCCGCTCGCTCTAATATTCAGCAAACTGAATATTAGGTGGAAACACTCTTTCAGACTCAGCAGGGTTTTACTGCAGATCAAATTAAAACACTTTTGCTTAAGACCAGCATAGAGAGAGAAGAGGTAGGAAACAGAAGTTTTCCGTCATTGACAGAATTTTAAAAACATTAATGCAGCCATCATTTTGTAAGATAAAAATGCTGCATATGGGGTTTCCATTAAAGCATTCAGACACAACATTTTAACGAACAATGACATGGTAACATGAACTCATTCTTCCAAAGCTATCACCATTCAGAACGGCCTTTTCCAAATTGGAAATATAAGCCTACAATTATAGTACATAATAATAAGCTACCCCCCTAAAAAGCTAAAAAGTAATTCAGGGGACCTATTACCACAACTTAAATGTTAAAAATTCTAATTTATTGTTTTAATGAAATCTTTTAAGTTGCAAACATTATTTTCTAGAGTTCTGTTGACATTATAATGTTGATCATCTTAATATCCTCTGTAATTTAAACTCAAATGTCTGCATTAATTGACTTTTTACAAAATTAGGTTGTAGTAACTTAATGAAATTGTCTTGATAACTTCGGAAATTAGGCAGTGGATTTCTAGTTCCCAGCATGCTTTGCATAGGACTGGATAAGGAGAATAAATGTTGAAATTAAGTGTTAATTTATTTGTTTTTAATGAAGGGAAAGACCTGTTAGTGTTTAATGCTGTTATGTTTGACATTTAAAAGAGTTTCTGTTGTTGAAGTTTGTGCTGAAGAGTAGATACATGAAGGTAAACACCAATGACTCTATAAGCAATGACTGCGCTAATGCCAGTGATGAGTAATATCTTACTTGTTCATTAAATATACATGTTAAATAAGTTATGTTAGCATGTGAAATAGAAATGGATAAGATTAATTGGTTCCAGGTCTACAACTCTGGTAGTTGGAGCGACTTAATTTTTTTTTGAGTAATGAACTTAAAAATTTGTGTTTATGCTATAAATTATTAAGTTCCTCTAACTCAATGTAGCTTGATGGTTGAATGTAAATTCACTCAAAGTTGTCATAACTCAAAAACTCAAAATGTTGCATACATTTTTTTTTGATGAGCAAACACATTATTTTTAGAATGACAACGAATCACAAATTGTCCTTCAACAACAAATGTGACTTTCACAGAATCTAATAGTTATTGTATTGATGGTTCTTACATGATGCTTCACAAGATAAGAGCAGGAGATGCTAATAATAGACACAATATTGTCAGTTGTTCAGCATTGTGCTGACTGCAGACTTCCTGTATGAACGCTGAGCTCTTCTGACTTATAGGATGATGATGCTTATACAACAAAATGGGTAATTGACATGAAATGTCAAGCAGTGACAGCAGCTTCCAGCAATGTGACATGCTGTTTTCCATCTATATCTGACCTGTCATATTACTCAAAGACTTACTGATTCAAATGTCATTTTTTTCAGTTTCACAAGGCAGAAAAAAAAGGAGTCCCTAAAGGGACATGGCGATGGAAGAAAATATGAAATGGGAGGATAAATTATTGAGCGGGAAAACTGTGGACTTGGCAACACTGGCCAAAGATCTTCATTTACACAAATTACGGTTTGTAGGTTTAATTAGACTGCATTATATATTACATTATATTTAGGGCTGTCAATTTAACACATTAATTAATTGGTTAAGGTCAACTTTTAGAATGAAACTGGACGTTTCTGAATGGTTAGTGGATAAATTTATGTAGTTGCTGTGGAGTTGATTCAACTCATCGACTAGCATGTGCCGTCATGTTAATCTTTTGTGCAAATCCAGCGTTGAATTGACCCTCGTTTGTGAAACAGTCCGGCGTAAAATGACAGCATGTCAACAACACTCTACTACAACAACTCTTCCTCTTCTCTAAAGCAGCCCAACATGGCCTCGCCCCCTTTGTTGTGTGTTCTCGGGGGCGGGGTTTATGTAAATTTTAGGGTTTGTGATGTCACCAACCCGGGAAGAAGCTCGTTGTAGTCCTTAAAAAGTGATTTCTATAAAAGAAAATATCTCCCTTTGCATTGAACTTTGAGCGTCGTAACTTTGCAGATGTTGTTTATGATCAAACAGCAACATTACACACTAAGTAAAGTCAAAAAAGTGAAATCATAATCATCCATCCCTTTAAATAACCTAAAGTTCAATCACACTCAGCTACTGCTTGACTGTTTCATGTTGTTGATGGAAAAAAGCTAAGTGAAGATTTGTCAGTTTTTCACAGTAGAAAGCCACAGTTTTTGAATGACATGATGGTGAGTAAATGTATTTTTTTTTATTTTCTGTGATCTATTCCTTCAACGCCATTGTACGTGCAGACAAAAATAAACTACATATATAATGCCTTACCTGGCAGTTGTAACAAGTACATGTATGGTTCCAGAAGAATCCTTTCAGAAGTTGCTCTTTTGTCTCCATCCATCCCTCCGTTTCTACAAAGAAACCTGCTGAGAGAGAGAGAGAAAGAGCAAGAGTAAAAACACAGCCTCCACAATACAGTCATCGCTCGGTACGTCTCTTATGGAAGGTCTGACTAAATGCCAGACACACAGCCAATTATTCTCAGCTGAGTTGTCATTAATTCAATTTGCTTTACTTCCTGGTGAACTCCTAACATTATGCATGCGGTGTCGGGACACTTTGGGGTTTTCCCACAGTAAGCAGGGCATAATTTGTTCCAGAACATGTGCAATCCTATTTTAGTAGAGCTCAATCTAATTTACCTTTGTAAGAAATGTATGATAATGTTTCATTATCCTTACTACTGTTCAAAAGTTTGGGATTATTACAATTTTTAAAATGTTTTTGAAAAGCATTCTCTTCTGCTCACCAAGGCTGCATTTATTTGATTAAAAAAAACAGTAATCTTGTGAAATATTATTACAAATGAATGTATTCTATTTTAATATAATTTAAAATGTGAATTTTCAGCATCATTACTCTAGTCTTCAGTGTCACATGATCCTTCAGAAATCATTCTAATATGCTGATTTGCTGCTCAGGAAACATTTATGATTATTATCAATGTTGAAAACTGCTCATATTTTTGTGGAAACTGCGATACAATTTATTTTTCAGGATTCTTTGATGAATATAAAGTTCAAAAGAACAGCATTTATTTGAAACAGAAATCTTTTTAACATTATAAATGTCTTTACTGTCAATTTTGATCAATTTAATGCATCCCTGCTTAATCAAAGTATTAAAAAAAATGTTTACAGACCCCAAACTGTTTAATAATAGTGCACATACACACATACAAAACATATGGAGTTCAACATTTTGACCTAAAGCCTTATGATTAAATGCTCAATTTTTATTTTTATGATTAAAACTGGTGTTCAATAAATAGTTATTGCTGTTGTTGTCACTGTATAAACGCAAAGACGCACTCAAAGCTGCAATACAGTGATTTTACAAAGATGAAGGATGATTCAGCTCTAAAAATCACTCCTAAATTGGTTAAAATTACCGTAACAGATTAATTGGCTTATTGCTTTATTAATTACTCATAGTTTCGAATGAAAAACCCTACTGTAATCCCTAATGCTCAAAATAATTGGTTTGAGTATGACAAACTTAAATTAAACAAATTAGTTCAGTCACATTAACTTTTATGAGTATTTAGCACTTTCTTTTTCTTTCAAGTTCACAGAACTGGTATATTTAAGTTTTATGAACTTATTTCTTTTAATTTAGACAAACTTAAGTTTAACTGAAACTAGGCTAGGATTTCTATTTCCCAGCATGCTTTGCCCATAGCACTCGAAAAGGAGAGTAAATGCTAAATTAAGTGGTTTATATATATATATAATGTTTTTTTTTTTTTTTTTGTGCAAGATTAATGTTGAGTTGGAGATTTAGTAGTGATTAATGTTATGTTATGCTAATTTAGAATAGTTTGTTAATATGGGTTTTTGGAGAGTTACCATCATTGTGACAAATGGTGCATGTGGCTTGGTTTGAGAGCAAGTATATTAAATGCTTTATATTGCTGTACTCATTTAGTGAGTGCTATACCATACTATTGTTATCATGTTAGCAAATTAGCATTTTCTGAATTAACTAGTTATAGCTAGCTAAGTTTACACTAATAAAAATGTTAACTTTGAGGTTACATGATAATTTTAAGTGAAGTGTATGAATTAGTGTACTCAAACATTTCAAGTTAAGAACAATTAAAATGTATGAGTACAAAATAAAAACCTGCCAGTTCTGCTTACTTAAACTTTGAATTTCTTAATTTTTTTTAAGTTAAGGCAACTTATTGCCTCAATATTTTTGAGTTTTGCCAACTTATTCGGGTTTACAGTGCACATGATGCAATTTATAACATCAGGTTTTAAATGGTCATGCCTATTAAATCATTTTATGACCACCAAAGAACAGTCAAAACCAATATGTGCTTTAGCTGGATTATCTATAAATCGTTCTGATCGATATTTACAAACTCAAAAACTCACTGACACATCAGATCTAGTTTTGCAGTTCTTCAGAGTAAATTTAACTGGGTCATAATAAACATTCAATCAGTTACATCTCAGCAATTGTAGTGACACGAAACAGTAGATGAGCGCTTAAGCATCAATAGGAACAATTTATTACAGCATGTCGCTGTCATGGAAGTGCAGCACTGACTCATGAACAATTTCATGGACACAACAGTGACATGCTTCTGCAGTCGCATCCCATCACTCAAACACACACAATCTCTTCTCTTTGAGCTTTCACTAACAATACAGTGTGTTTTTAACTAAAAGCCTTGCTTTATGATTACTTTACCAAGTAATGGTATAACAAGTATTATGTGCAAAATAAACAGTTTAGCATCATCATAATCATGCTTACGATTGTGATTTAAATGTACTGATAATTTGCCAAACAATTTCACTTAATATTATAATCGTAGCTAAATATTCACAAATAAAAACATAAATTAAATAGCATGTATTTATTATTTAATGTACATTTATAATAATAAGTTACAATAACATGTTGTATTATTATTAACGTGCATTTATAATAATAACATTTTTGCATTAAGTAAAATCAATATGGTAACAAAGTAAAATAAATGCCCCACCCACCTTTCCGATCGAAAAATCTGCACTCCAGCACTTCCGCTTTCGTAATCCAGCACGTCACTCTTCCGCTTTCGATTTTTTTTTTCAGGCACAGCCAGCTCGCTAGCATTAGCCAGTTAGCCAAAGACGGTAATTTAACTCCACTTCGATTCACAACTCGTTTAGAACGCGATCAAAACGGCATCTCATCATCTTTAATACTCTAATATCCCATCATATATGAAAAGAATAGATATTTAAGACGCGCCAAAGACCCTTCAGTTGATCTGTCATGTCTGGGTTTGACAGGAAGCTCACTTATCCCTGCTACTCGCGCTTAAATACGCCATGGAGTCCACAGAGAGCAGGCGCAGAAAGTGGGTGGGGCCTGAAGAAATGTTCATTTTTTTTCCTCCTGACGCAGCACTGAACTATGGTAGATGTAGTATATACACAAAATACTTATATATATAAATATGTATATGTGTGTGTGTGCACATATATATAATATATGTGTGTGGTATGTATGTATGTGTGTGTGTGTGTGTATATATATATATATATATATACACATATATGCATATTTATATAATATATATATATGTGCATATATATAATGTATGTGTATATATATATATATATATATATATATACACATATATATACATACATACACACACACACATATATTATATATACATATATACATACATATTATTATATATACATTAAGAAAAGTTCTCAAAATATCAAAGTTTTCTTCTATATATGTATGGATATATATAAGAAAAAAATGTCATATCCATACATATGTATAAGAAAAGTTTGATATTTTGAGACCTTTTCTTAATCACAGTATTTTTTATGCAGATGTAGTATAAGATTGTGTATAACACTGAATGTTGTTGTTATTATTTTTACATTTTCGTGAATGTCATTTTAAAAACATGTAAGTGCCAACTAGCTTTGCAATTTCTGTACAATTATTTTAAGGATAACAATGCCGTGTTGTAGTGCTTCAGGAAAATGGCTAAACATTCAATCAGAACATAAAAACAATAATGTTGAATGTCTCGAATAATGTTGAAACATGAAAGATCGGTTATTTCTTGTATTCAAATAAGAGTTTAGACTTTCCCTCAGATTTAATTGTGCGCAAAGAGCAGGCGCGTGAAAGTGGGTGGAGCCTGGGAATATTTCCCCACTCACTGTTGAACTTTGGGAAATGTAGTTCATGTCATTATTGTGTGTTCCACCGTCCCGGTGACGGTATAGCGCGGGTGTCATATTCAAAACATACAAGTCCCGTGTATCTTTGCGATTTCTTTGCGATTAAATTAACGCCGAGACGTTTTCCTCCGATTTTACCTTCCAATAGAAAACGAACGGGGCGGTTGGTGCGCGCGAGGCAGCCAATGGGCGCGCGCAGTATCCACAGTGGGAGGTTTGTGTATCTATCCTTCAGTCCGTTTCAGAAGCGGAGAGGATTACCACAGAGAAAACGAGTGCGATTGCCGAGCTGTTTTGTCGGATTCGCATCCCGACACCTTTCCTACATTTTCGGACGACGTTTCCAGCGTTGATCGTCGATGATTTTCCTCGATTGTCCAATGGATTACTAATTTAACGGAGGAACATCGCGATCTGTCGGATATATCAGGTAGGACATTATGTTGACCAGATAAAGTCTTAATGGAGACGTTGATCGAAAGAAAACTACGCTGCGTCGAGCTTCAATATTCAACTAAATTATCACTTGTTAGCATTATTCACGCGACTGCAGTTGAATCGTCTATTTTGACGTAGCGCTGTCGCTGTTTTGTTAACCTTGTTTTCTCACTAGCCAAAAAGGTTTACGGCGTAAATAGTGCATCTAAACAGCGGGGGACTTTTTGTTCGCCTTCATTAGTTTGTTATTAGTAGATGTGGCAGACTGTGCAACTTTGGGCTTCACTTGTATCGCCGTCAGCAGATGTTGTGTTGGAATTCGCCAAAAGACTCGACCACTTTCTTTTTGCTGCTCGGCATCAAATAGCTGATGGGGGAACACTGCCTTGCTGGATCCCTTACGTAAGGCTTTGTGCGATCGAAAGCGATATTTAGACTAAAAAGCGTTGAAATCTTTGAGTTTTGACAGGGCAAATGCGTGAAATTGGATTATGTGCACAATGATCATAGCGAGCCTGAATCTTTCACTTGCTCTTTACAACTCTCGCGCACGATTGTCTCTTCGAATGAATCAACAATGTTGTAGTTTTCGATTCTGGACGTTCAATTATCTCCGTATCGCCTATTTTACGTGTTTATTACGAGCTCTGTCTTTCTCTGGGTCAACCTCGTCGATTTCTACGGATGTTTTTGAGCGTGAGCAGAAATGGCTGGCGAAGCAGGCTAGTTTTCCAGCAAGCAGATTTTCATTTATACCGTCGGGTAACGTTAGTTGTCAACCTAGCTAACGTTTGTTGTTATATTTGCCAAGATAATCGGCTCTATTTCGACGACACGGATGTTCGAAGAACGTTAGTTTATTGTTTGAGGTGACATTGTCGTCAGGCTCACGGCGACGCATTTGTTTTCCATTCAGTTGACGGGAGATGTCGAAAGAAAATAAGTCCGATTTCCCCCATCGCAGCAAGTTGTACAAACCCTGTTTGGGTTGACCTTGTTCGGAAAGCCTTCATTGTGTTGATCGTGTTGCACACAAGCCGTCAGCATTTTGTAGCCGAGCTTTGTCGCCTCCATTTAAACAGCGAAAGCTGGTCTCGTGTCAGTTCTTTGTGATTTAACCGTCTAGTTTGCGTGCGTTATTCGCCACATATGGCTTTATTCGAAATAGCAATGTCGCTGTCGTCCCACTTCATGAAGTCAACATGGCTTGCAGCAATAAAGAGTGGGGGCGACAGATTTCGTTGTTTTGTACGTTGAACGTCGCAATGATAAGAATGTCGATGTCAAGCGACTGCAGTTGTGTGGCACAGAAATGGCGTCATAATGCTGTAGCGCAGTCGACATTACGCGAACCCGTGCACGCAGACTACTGTAGTTTAACCTCACTCGTTTAACTTTCTCTAGTAGTTTAACTCTAGTTGTTTTACTCGATTGTAATGCTGACTCCTCAACTCCGTTCTGAGCAAAGAGTTCGCGCTTCTGTGGGAAAAATAAAAAATAAATAAAAAATCACGTTGATTTCGAAGTGACACGCGGTCATTACATAAACGGCTGAAACACTTATGGTTTAAGGGTGCTGTAAGCAACTACCACAAATGAAATGTCCCTATTAGCTGACAGTTATCACTGAATAGGTGTCTTTACAAATCACAACTGTCTCTGTGACAGCCACAGGCTGTGTAAACGGCAAAAAGAGTAAGGGGAGCGGTCCGTCCTTGTCTTAGCCAATCAGAAACGCGCTTTGTCCGTCAATCATTTTGTGCTGACATTGCTGGCATGTCTGTGGAGGGCGGGGCTTTGTTAAGAGGGCGTGGCTTTGTTAAGAGGGCGTGTGTTTGAAGTGATGGGGGTTGGGTTAATTCAGTGACCAAGTCTGGCGGAAGTTAGAAACCTTAAATGACCAATTGGACTAAGGTTTATTTTTTTTTAATTCTGTTGGAATTGCAAACGCAAGGACTGTTTTCAGACAGGTTTCCACTGGACATTTCCCCTGTCTGTCATTAGCTATGTTTCCATCCAAAGTTGCGAATATAACTTGTGCGCAAATTTGAAATATCATATAAAACATTTGCGAATAAAGCACTGTTTCCATTCAGTGAGTCGAAGAGAACAAAATCGTCACTTCCTGATAAACAGGCGTTAAATATTACTAAGAAAAATGGAAGTTGCTGCAGTAGAAGCCACTGTATATAATAGTTTTTGTATATAATAAATTACTTGCGTTTAAAATAAATTTCAGATGCTGTGTAATGAGATCGGTCCGCTGGTTGGTACAGTGCCATGCCAAGCCAAATTTCTTGATGTGCATCAAGGAATTTATTCGGTAAAAGTGTTTCCATCGTAGTTTATGTGCTTATCACATAAAAATCTATCCTACTCATTTGAGCGCATATGTTTATGCGCATTTTTAGAATTTATGCTCAACTTGGCGTTTCCATCCAGCGTTTTTATTTTTTTAATGCGATATCCCAAAATGCGCATAAAAATAGGTGGATGGAAACATAGCTATTGGTCGACAAATGGATAGTTCTGGCCCTAATTCATTACTTGAGTTAATATTGCTGTGACGATGCACAGTTTTTACACTCTCTTTAATGTAATCAACTTACAAATTAGTTGTCTCTGTAAAGTAAAGTCCCCCTGTGGTGAAAATCAAGTTTTTAATGTTGTTTATGTCTGTGGTGTTTTTAATATGCTTTAAGACAAACCACGTGCAAATTCATATGTCAACACCATTGCTGAGTATTTTCTCCTTAAAACTGCAGTGAAAAAAAGACCCGCGGTTTGTAATCGCCGGTCTGTGACATCACAAACTACCTTTAGCATATCATTAACAGTGAACTAGCAGGGGAGTCTTGAGAAAAGCCAGGTTATCCCGGTATATTTTTCTGTTGATATGAAAAATCATGTAGATTTAGCAATATGGCGGGTGTATGATGTATATTACGATGTTATGATGAACTATATGCCTTTCTCCACTGACATTCTGAGTTGTTCAAAACGTTTGTAAGGATGCTGACTGTCTGACTCTGAGATGGCAAACGGGAACATAGATTGTGTAACATTAACAACACATTATTAGCTGTTTGATAACATAGTCACACAGAAGGCTAATCATATTTATTACCATTATGTGTCTGATGTTGTAAAGATTGATAACATTGTGCAGCGTTTACCTCAGTAAGTTGACAGAGTGGATCTCTGAGCTGGCGTGAGCGAGTGGAGGTGGGGCTAATTTGCATATTCATTGATCCACGTATATTAAATTAAGCAAGGGTGTAGAGTTACATTCAAGCTATTTTAAGGCATGAAGACATTGTTTTCACAGGAAAAAACCTAAGTCATTTTGGTGATCAAAGATGAGTTTTAAGGGATAAAATTATTGACTACAGGGGGACTTTAAGCTAGTTAGTCTGGTTGTTTTGTAAGAAAGAGATGAAATGTAGTTGCAATAAACGCTTTAAGAATCAGTACAACTGTAGCAGCAGACGACTATTATTCTGTTGTGAGGAACAACTGATGACGGGACCGTTTGATGTTTGGTTGACCATTCGGTGGAAAGGGGTGTTTCATTCCCGCTTACATGTAGAGATTGAATATTCAAGCTGTTTATCCATTTTAGATTTATTGTGTTTCCATTTGGTGATTTAGAACAAAGTGTGATAAAAACAAAAATAAGAATATGGGGAAAAAAAAGTTTATGTTCATGAGAAGGGTTGAATATGTAATAAACGGTTTCCTGCAAAGCGTTACCAATAAAAAAAAATATATAAATTAGATTACCAATATTGCTATGATCTTTATAGTAATGATCATTATGACTGATTGATTTTTGTAATGCCGCACAGTATACTTGTAAGTTTCTTGTTGGTCTATATTGTCTGTGCACTACATCTGAAAAAAATAAATGTTAATCACAAATGTATTAGATTTCGAGGCTGAATAAAAGTGTGTTAAAAACAGCTTACATAAAGCATTAATGGTCTCGACCACCAGCAGGAAGTATATCTACAGTTGCAGATGTCTGTGCCTCCTGGTTAACAACACACTCAAGCACAGTTTGCTTTCATTACAAAAATACAAACTTTTATCTGCAATCAACTGGTTGCATTACTAATTAGTCATTTATTTGAAACTTTTATCTATAATAACTTGCAATACTCTTATTACAGTGACATTCCCTGTGAAATAACCTGATGTTAAGTGTTTTCATCAATGGTTAGTTAATGGACTTATTTCAACTATTTGACTACCATCTCAGGAATATTGTTGGGTACATGTGTTTCTGTGTATCTAAAGTTACTCACATTTCTCAGTATCAAAAACCCAGTATTATAGATAAAATGTTATTGCTTCTTTCTGTGTAATTTCTAACAACTCAAAGGTGCCGTCAACTGGTTACATATCAGGAGATTTCTATGACTGTCCTTAGAGATGTGCCAGTCGACTTTTAGGCCACATTTACATTACATGGCTCAAGTGACCCAATTCTGATATTTTTCCTCCCATGTGGCACAATTTGAATATAACCCACGAACGTGTAAGCAGGAAAAAAGCGCATCGAGTCCTATATTCTGCCATGTAAGCAGATCGAATATTCCCATCAGTGAGAGTCGTACGTCATTGAAAAAGCGACAGTGACGTCAAATCAAGTGGACTCCAACTGTGATCACATGACCCTTTTCAGTGGCGTAATGGAGGACAAAGGCTCAACCCAATGTTTTGCTGACATTTAATGATGGTGCGGAAGGCAAAAACTTGTATTATCATTTCATCTGCGTCCATTGCAAATTGCGGGCTTTTTACTTCCTTTTCGGCCTAAGCTTTTCTCGGTCAGTATGTCTACCTTGGGTTGTTTCGCCAAGTGTATAGTGTAAATGCAGATATCGGATATGGGCCACACAAGTTGTAAGCTGGTTGTCAAAAAAATTGGATATAGTCAACAAATCAGAATTGGGCATCAAGACTTGCAGTGTAAATGTGGCCTTTTTTTATTTTTTTATTTTGTCCGATCTCTGTTCCAGACTCGCACACAAACTGCATTGCAATTAGGGCTGCACGATATTGGAAAAATTTGACATTGCGATATTTTGTTTTTCTGCAATATGAAAAAATTTTCACCAGATAATTTGAATAGCTCTATTTGGAAAGAATAGATTTTGTAGGGAAGTGAATCTGCATAGAAAATAATAAACAAATTACAAGCATAGATAAATACAATAGAGCAAGGATACAAATGACATAAACAGTGCTTTGTTTTTCAGGTCAGTATTTGGGTACAGAAATTGAATAATCAAATGTAAAATAACACTGCATAGTCTTCACTGTATAAATTAAATATAATTAATCTTTGTTAAAGCTACAAAAGTGATTTTTCCCTTTGTATTTTGTAGTTTGATTAACATTAATGACAGACAGCAGCAGGATTATTAGGCTGCTGTCACTTTAAGAGCTAACGTACAGATCCAATATAATTATATGCATCCGTTTTCTTTCTCAATTGTTTACATTCACGTAAGCGACTGTGTTTACGAGGATACTCGCCGAGATGGGCATTTTGACATAATTTTGCATGTATGTGTCCATTCAAGCACAAAAAGACAGAAGAAAATGAAAATTTGTGTTTGTATGCTGTTCGGTGCACAGAAAACAGCACATGAGTGCCAAATTGAATTCTCTTTCGCGTCTTCTTGGACTCAAACACATGCAAATGATAAACTTTAAACCCAATGCTCGAAATACAGGAAGAAAAATATAACTATTGAATTGGGGGTGGGGGTTCAGTGCTTCCCACACATAGACTTTACTTGGGCGGGCCGCCCATGTATATTAACGGCCGCCCAAGTATATTTGGATACACATTTATGCTTTTATTATTTTTATCCTCTTATACTTTTGTATCCACCCAAGATCATGAAACCATCCGCGATCGATTAACTAGTGGAAAATCTCCCCTCGCCCTACGTTTCGTACCTGCTTGTTCTGTGCGCGAAAACTGTTTCCTTCCGCTGACATTCCCACGTGCGCTGCAGAGACACGGTGGATATTTCACAAAGAGCGCTGCATGTTGCAAAGTCACAAGGCGGCGCTGTTGCGCGTTCTACTGACTGCTTCAAAGTGATTCTCAATCAATGAAAAGCGCAGATTTATGCCAAGCGATTGCTAATGAACTCAAGTTGGTGAATTATGACAATGTCTACTTTATGGCCTTTATATAAAATGTTTTAGACAGTTGTAAGAATCTGAAGGATCAGCCCGCAATTGTGTAGACATTTCAAAATAAGAGTCCCGGTGTATTTCGGGCTTGTTTACAATTAAGTCATGCTTTTTTTTTCCTTTTTATTTCTTCTGGGCATTATTGGTATTTTGGTTACAGAATAAATTGTATTTAATTTGATTTCCATTTAATTCATAGTAAATTATTGTAGTCTCCCCCACAGGAAGAAAAGACTAAAAACATTATTTGACATGTATATTATTCATTATATAAATTTTACGAGTAAAATCTGTGTCCCATTCACTGACACTATATGACAGCAAGGAGAACATAGGAAAAGGAGAACCATTTAAATGCTGTAATTTTGCATAATTTACAATGCATAATAATGCATAATATTAGTATGTAATTAAATGTAATAGTATGCTATGTAATTAAAATTAATTTCAATAAATAAAAATGCTGTTAAAAATCACACATTATTTGTTTGTCACATGTAGTAGACCATTTTTGTGCCGTGGGTAATAGGAGGATTTTTCACCCGGCTACCACCGCAAGTATATTTCAAACCTGTGGGAAGCACTGGGGTTTATGTGAGCGTATCTCTGAAGGGAACTGTCTGTCTTCAGAAAAGTTTCGATGGCATTTTCTTTTTCTTTTCCTCTTACCTCCATTAAAAAAGTAGCGTTTATAAGCGCAGCACTGCTATGTGTACAGCGGTACCCAAGGAAATTTTTGTTTTGTACAGGTGTGTCTTATGTAGCATAATTTTACAAGAAAGACCATTCTGTTTTTGCTTTAAATCTAAAAGGTGACCTATTATTTCCCCTTTCACAAGATGTAATATAAGTCTCTGGTGTCTCCAGAATGTGTCTGTGAAGTTTCAGCTCAAAATACCCCACAGATCATTTATTATACCATGTTTTAACTGCCTATTTTTTTGGGTGAGAGAAAAAAATGCACTGATTTGGTGTGTGCACCTTTAAATGCAAATGACCTCATGCTCCCCGCCTCCAGGCTCGCGATTCCAATACACTGAGGCATAAATAACACAGGAGAAGCTCACACAGCAAATATAACTCTCAAAATGGATCATTACAAACTGTTCGTGATGCAGTGTATTAGATCACGTAGGTGTGGCATGTATTTTGTGGATGTTTGCTAACATTCGATTCTGAATGAGTTTGATAGCGTGCTGCACGGCTAACGTGGCTAAAGCTACACACTGTTGGAGAGACTCAATAATGAAGATGTGTTTACAAATTATACAGACTGCAAGCGTTTTCGAGTTAAAAATGAAAATAGCGGCATGGCTCTGGTCTCAGAGAATACAGTAAGAAACTTTAGCCACATTTAACAGTACATTACCAATGTGCTAAGCAGTTTGCCTGTTATAGAGCAAATAAACAACAAATAAATTTGCTTAAAGAAAAATCGGCCATGAAAAATCACGGTGCATCACTAACTGTCCTACTTAATGTCAGTTTAAACATCAATCTTTTCACTGTCTTGCTCTTGTTCTCATTGTAAATATGTTTTCATGTCTTTCAGCTGAAGACCTGAAAGTGAGTTCACTCAAGAGGATCACCGTCACCGTGGACGGAGATGAAGGTAATGGTTTTAAACTTTAGAGCCACTGTATAAAGATGAAATGGCTAGATGAATAGTTAAATACTTTAATTGTCTATAGACATTGGTTTACATCACAGCTCGACAAAACCATGTTTTTTTTACTTGCTATTGCCATTTGCTTGCAGTCTGTATTGGGGAGAGACATTCTCATTTACCTGGACAATTTGTATTTTTGTATTTGTAAGTGCATTAAGTCATTAGTATTCTTGGTCTGTTTTCCTGGAGCTGGAAGACAAATGCGTAAATGTATGCTAAGTTGTATTTTGTCGACTTTTGATAAATGCTGCTAGCTTGAAATTTGATTTCACAAGGTCTATAAGATGCTCATTGCCTGGAATGAGTTCCAAAATGACTGCGCTTAAATGGTCAAATACACACAAAATTATGTCAAAATGCCCATCTTGGTGAGTATTCAGTTCAGTTTTGGAACCTAATTAGTTAAAGCAAGTTGTGTAACAGTATTTTGGGTCCGTTCATAAACTCTTCTAAGTCTAATCTGCTGCTGTCGGTCATGTTAATCAGAACAAAAGACAAATAAAATCACTTTCTGCTCTTGACTGAATAACTTTTGTAACTAATTTTAAGCATTATTCTGTATTTAATTTTTACAATGAAGAATATTCAGTGTTATTTTACATTTGATTACTTTAATTTCTGTAGTATTTCTTACCTGAATATACTGTATACCTGTATATTGTTTATTTGTTCTTACTTTATTACTGTCTTTTTACTTGTTTTTTTTATGAAAATAAAATTTTGCATAGAGGAAAAGTAGTGTTTGTTTGTATATGCTGTCAATTATAGTTCTTTGAAAGAAAATCGGAATCGGCAGGTCACCCTTACAAAAAATCGGCCAAGAAAATTGCAATCAGTGCATCTCTAGACATAACCGACTGTGTTTGTGTGAATACTCGCTAAGACGGGCATTTTGACATTATTTTGTGTGTATTTGATCATTTAAGCACAATAAG
Organism: Mylopharyngodon piceus; assembly: GCA_039654765.1. Classification (NCBI taxonomy): domain Eukaryota; kingdom Metazoa; phylum Chordata; class Actinopteri; order Cypriniformes; family Xenocyprididae; genus Mylopharyngodon; species Mylopharyngodon piceus. The sequence goes on along the minus strand of CM077450.1, from coordinate 2,172,061 downwards.
CTGCAAACAAGAACTCAGTTTGGTACTCACAAGCTGTTTGAGAGGCGGCTTTATGTGTGTGCGCTTTGGGTGTGAGCTCAAAACCCTCGGAAATGAGTAAAATCCTGCTCAATCTACTCAATCCCGTGCCTAAATTCAGGCCCTGTAACAGCAACACTATTTAACCGGAGCGAATGAAACGAGTGAGTGAGTGAGTAAGAGGAGGTGGGTGTGCATGAACTCGCAGCTGGTATTGGTGTATCAAGACTGCGGAAAATGAGTCTTGGAACCGTTTCAGATATTTCGGTATCGATATTTTTGACAACACTAAAGTGCGTCATGCAGCATAAGTTAATACCAGTTGTAAATGGAGCCTAAAAGCTCACTGTGCATGCATTACGCATGGTACTGGCTTCAGTCTGTGATAAAAATTCATGGCAGTGACGTGGAGGTGCAGTGGGCACTGAGTCACGCTCCATTAGCAAACTCCAACACTTTTTGCATCCACCCCTGTAACATATGGTCATGCCCAGCAGCGAGGTGGACAGCATGAAGATTATCACAGAGATCCATCATGCACTAGTGGCGGCACTCGGATTCTCTGTTGGCTGTGGTTGCTGTTATCTGTTATTTGAATGACCGTAAGTGGTACAATGAGATTTACCCATCTGCTCCATTGACTGACTGACGTCTGTCTGTTGATCTGTGAGTTTGAGGACTAACCTGAGGCTCTTATTCACATTGTTCATCAAGCTGCTCAGTTGACTGAGCTTTTACTGCTCTTTTAGGTTTAGTGTTATTGGAAAAAGAAGGCCGTCTAATTGTCTTGCTTACATAGTTTCTCACACACTAGAGACAGATGCACATGTCTGAGTGCATTAGCAGCATCAACTCTTGTGTTAAGTGTCACAGCCAGCTCGTTTCAAGCCTCAACATAAAAGAGGGATCTTACACCAGCGTTTAACGAATACAAATAGTTTTATTGTTATTAACAAATGCAACAATAACCACAAATAATAACAAACAACCCAAATGAAAAACCCAGAGCACTTATATACTCTATTCCCCTAATTATCAATTAACATGGGGAGCAGGGATGCCAATTTACGATATTTCCCATGATCGATCATCATTGAAATTAACAATTAAACGAATAATCGTGAACCTTAATGATGACAGGATGCACAAATGCCACTTAAAATGGCAGCTTCCTCAACCGAATGAAAAGGTTTGTTATAAAAACACTGATATTATTGCGAAATGAAAACAATTTCACCATATGACTTGAATAGCTCTATTTGAAAATAAGAGTGTGTGATATAGACAAAAATGATATCTCAATATTTTCTGGGATTTTCTCGATAATAATTAGACAGTATTTTGCTGAGTGTGGCAGGTTTTGGGCTGCCGTGGACAGCTGACTTCTAAAGTTTTGAATATTCTTCATATTTTGTGCAGTGGTTAGTTCGCAGCAGTGACTGAAATGATCTTTTCCAATAAGTTTAAATTGATTTTTACCTTTTTATGGGCATTTTTACCTTTTATAAAGCCATTTTTTTAACGTAATTAAATGTAAGAATTTGGCACAAAAGATGAGGCATACATTTAATCAATAAGATGCAATAGGGCTGTTACCAATCAAATTAAATCAGTATCAACAAAATTCATCTTTGCAATGAAAAAAACAGAAGCTGCATCTGAAGTGGCATTTAGATGCATTTACACAGACTGTTTAATGCAGCTTAGAGGGGACAAATGCATTTAACCTGCAGTTACAAATGCATAAATAATGTTTTGATGTTTTAAACATAAAACGTTGAATATTGATATTTTGAAATTATTTAAAAAATGAAAAGATTCTTTAAATGTGAAATTAAAACCGCCAGTAGGTGGCAGCAAATCACTGTTAATGAGTGAGTCATTGGGCCCTATTTTAACGATCTAAACGCATGGTTAGATCTCAATTGTTTAGTTCACCTAAGCCATAATCAATTGTGTTTACGATGATAGGCGATCTTTTACGTGCATTTTAACTATTTTTCTGCATATATGTGTCCGTTCAGGCACAAATAGACGCGGAAGACAACGGCATGCGGTGTTCACGTGAATCTGCGCGGCTCTGTGCGTGTGCGCACCTAAAACAGTCGCACGTTCAGAATTGAGTTCTGTTTCGCGTCTCCGTGCGCTCAAATGGTTTAAAAATCGCTTGAATGTTTAAACTGACAGGACCTAAAACATGTGGAAATTATGAACTTTCATTGTATGATGGTCAAATTTCGCAATTAATCAGAGAATCAACGTGCGTTTTGAACCGTGGTGTCTGGTCTGTACGGATTAACGATCCCTACTAGACATCGCACATCCTGCGATGTGACTATCGCGGATGCACACATCGCGATTTCGATGCAAAAACGATATATCGTGGAGCCCTACACCTCGTTTTCAGACCAGCACGCCCATGGGCACACAAATGAGCGCAAATGCATTTTCTATTTAAACAACGTGGCACTGGACGTAAAAATGATAACTGCGTCAGGCTGAAACTAGCAAAAAACACTTGCGCCGGGTGTATGATAAGGCCCTCTGAGTTTCAACCGATTCATTCAAATGGCTGATTCATTCAGGAACGAAGCTTTTGACTGTCTTAATGAGTGAGTCATTGAATCATTCATTCAAACATTTTGAGTAGTGTGTTGCTCAGAGAAGCAAATCAGTCCTGTGGCTTTGTTTGGAACTATTTTCATTGGCGAAATTATGGAGTCAAATTAAAGCCACATATCGTTGCAAAAGAATAAAGTATTGCAAAGGAAAATAAAGTATTGAGCAAAAAAAAAGTTGTTTTGCAAACAAAAATAAAGAATTGCAAAAGAAAAATAAAATGACGCTCGAGACGCAGCTCAGCACAGATGAAGGCACCATGGCTGAGAGAAATGCGGGTGGATCGTTTCCTTGTACCTCACATTTTTACTAGCATTATAATGTGCATGGTTTTATTGTTAACTAAATGTCTATTAAAAGCGTTTGCTTAAGTTAGAGATCATGTTAAAGTGGTGTTTATTATTAGCCATATAGACTACTCGCTAACGTGAACTGTCTGAAATAGCCAGCATCTGCTGTTTGTTTCTCTTAGTGTGCACACTTTTATAACATTAAAATGTTTATGGTTTCGTTTTGTTAACTAAATGCGTATTATCAGTGTTTGCTTAAGTTAAAGAAGTTAGAGATCAGTTAAAGTGGTGTTTATTATTAGTCTTTGAGGCTACTTGCTATTGCTAACTTGAACTGTCTGAAATTGCCAGAGTATTATAGCATTAAAATGTCTCGAGCAGATGACGTCACTTGGAGGGACGCCCGCTGAACACGCCCCACGTCAAAACAGTGCCACAAAAGCGCAAAGGGAGAACAGTATCGCGAGCACAAGCTTGACTGACACGCTGAATAAAAGGAGCGTTGCAAATGAATTAGTAGGTGCGACCATGGAAAATATGTTGCAGAGATAAAATAGGATCATTGATTTTTGCAATTAATTATATCTTTATTTTTGCACTACTTTATTTTTCTTTTGCAATTCTTTATTTTGTTTGCAAAACTTTATTCTTTTGCAACGATATGTGGCTTTAATTTGACTCCATACGAAATAGAGCGAAAACAGGCAATATTGTGTCTAAAATGTAAGTTACTAAATATTAACCTCTTGTTTACTGAACTGTTGTATAATATAAATAGGCCCTAACAAATTTGTAATCATGCTGATATTTGGAGAAAAATTCTTCATGTGATATTAATTAACTATATTAAATGATATAAATATAAAAGACATACAGAGCTACTTTTGCCCCCTTATCTTGAATATTTGGTGCATGACTTTTAATAGACTATATCACGCAGTGAAAGTGTGCACTATAAATGCGCCAGTGCACTTGTCTAACCTAATAGACTACATCACGTAGTGTATGTGAGGGACATACTCATACTGGTATCGGTGTATCGATACTGCAGAAAGGAGTATTGGAATCGTTTCAGATATTTCAGTATCGATACATATCGAAATATCAATATTTTTGACAACATTATTATAATTCACAGACATAACTCAGAAATTGATAAACATTGCAAACACTCCTTTGTTTTCAGGCTGATTGTTGCATCCCTGGACTCCTGGAAGTTTCATAGCTCGCAGTTTAAGCTGTTTTTATATCCACTATGCATCAGATATTTAGTGATAGACTATGGGCGTGCCACCAGACTAGTTAATGGCAGTAGGAAATCAGTGGACAGCAGACTGTCCAAAACTCAATGAGATCTCTGACCAGTTGAGTGAGCACTACTGGTTGTTGTAGCAGTCCTGGCATGTAATTATATCGCATTACATCACATCCTCAGTCATTTGAACACTGTGAGGAAGACTTGCAGTGCCATGGAGTGTGTGCTAATTTTGAGATGGTCACAACAGACACGTCCCACCCTCTGAAACGATAATACAAAAGAAATGGCAGACGAGACCGGTGTTTATCTCACTCTACCCAGTGCCCTTACAAGGCGACCTACTCCATAGAATGTGTTAACATCCGTCTGGATGCGTTGACGTCCCCATTCTGAGAAGCGTTTCATTTCACCTTGTGGCAAGAAATGCTGACATCGACATTCCCTCACCGCAGCCAGCGCCGTGGAGAAATGAAGACTGCAAATGGTGTATTTATCTGTTTTTGGCTCTCAGGTATGCAGATGTAAATAACACATCTCAGGACTATGAAAAAGGTTCTTTGTGTGCATGTATTAAGCAGAATGCCTGCAGGAGAAATAACAGGTTACGCTGAACTGCACTTACTGAAAACAAATGAATTTTGGTTTGTAATTGGATTGTAATTTTTTGTTATGGTGTTCATTAATCACCAGTCACAAATTGTCTGATCATTTAGAAGAGCAATAACTGACCTTTAATGTAAATATACAATAAAATAGAAAGCAAAGGTCTTCTAGAAATGTCTTAAAATAATAAACGTCTTTTTATTGCATGCTAAGACAGGTCAGCAATAGCACCAGTTTAAAGTGTTGAACGGCACAACAAAGACAGGCTTAAAAGCTGGGCTGTTTTCTACTGTTTGGTTTTGGAGAAGCTTAATTCTTCCTTAAATTCCCCTCAACATCCTTTTGCTTGGCGAAAAAGCCTAGTCATGGTTAGATAAGAGTATTGTTTGGTTCTTGCTTTGAATTTTTGTCCCTAAATGCACTTCAGAATGGCTGAAATTGCAGTGATTGTCGAGGTTAGTCTTTGTGTTCGGTGTCGCGGCTCGTCTCTTACGTGCGGCTCTATCCATCAAAATGACCCATTTTGAGGAGGGTGATTTAGGGTTGGTGGAGAGACGGACATCTCTTGGCTGTTTCTATTTATAAAGTATGACACAGAAGACTGCCAGAGATGCCCTCCACCGGCGGCAGTGACCTGTTCCTAACCCTTGTTTGCTTTCACGTCTGACACCCGTCTCAAATCAAGTTGGTGAAGTGCTTTTACACGACACTATCAAAACCAGTTTTAAGTGAGCAAAGGATATATTTTTCAGACAATATTCTCCTCAGAGAACTAGTGAAGGTAGTTTATCTAGATTTTTCAGTTGCACTTTATTTTACAGTATGTGTACTTACCTAAGAAAGTACTGGGTAATATAAGGTAACTACAGGGGTTAAGGTTAGGTTTAGGGGTAGGTTCAGGGTTAGTACCTAGTTATTACCCAGTTATTGTAATTACTGTACATTGTATGTACATGGAGAACAGGACTTTAAAATAAAGTGCTACTGATTTTTCTTATGTTTTACATACATTGCTTTGGTTGGCATGCTGTGTTAGACAGTTATGAAACCCTCTTGGAAAAGCATCTTTACATTCATCCTATTTAAAGCCTTTTTTCCCCTGATAAAAAATGTAATTGCAATTTTTTTTTAAGTGCAATTTAAAAGAAATTACAGGTTTTCTGTGCTTGTTTGTTTTAGCTGTACTGGATTTTGGATTATATTCAGTTTTAGTCATTTTAGTACTTCAACTTTAAATATATATATATATATATATATATATATATATATATATATATATATATATATATATATCATGGCTTAATTTTCACTGTAAAATAAGAAAATTAAGAAACTGTTAAAGTTAAAATTAGAGTACTAAAATGTATGGCTGTCTTAATTTCTTCATTTTCAACCATTAATCCATCAAACTTTTATTTTGAAGCTTCTTTTTTGTTGATAAGTGCTTCTCATTACAAATATGTGAAGATGATCCATGAGTGTTGAGTTATTGATTTGGCATCAAGTTAAAAATTGAGATATTGAGTAATAGTCCATGAGCAACTGAACATGAGCAAAATGTTGTTTGAATACTAACTGTTACATAACGGATAAAAAAGGGGAATTTTCTTTTTGTCCACATGTTTTAAATACCTGGTGTATTTTTGTCACTTGGGTGGTGTTTTTGCCGCCAGCCCTGGTTAATGTCTAACCCTTCCCTCCAGCGTTGTTTATCAAACACTGATGAATGAATGTGAAGAGGAGTCGCGCTGCTACAAAGCATCTGATGGTAATTTTGTCCCCTGGGAGATGAGGTCATGATTCATAGAAACTGAACAGATTTTTATGTTTGGTTGTGATAGTGGGAGGCATATTTGACAGATTTTGTGGTTCAAAGGAAGCTGTCTGGCCTTGAGTACTTGTTAATCGCCATGTTTGATGTTGAAGCCAGAGGCAGACTTAACCGAACTCAACTGTGGATTATTGAGCCAACCCAACACTGTTCCCGCATGGTTATGACAAAGTGTGTTTTTGTTTTTTTTCTTTTCTTTTCATGAATTACTGACTTTAGAAAAGGACATTCAAGATCCATAATTTTGTAACTAAACTTTATACAACGAATAGTTCAGACTGGATGGATGAACTGTGGACAGTGTAAAATGATGATCAATGCACATTCTGTAGTGAAGTTGAAAACCTACAGTTAGACTGAGCTATATTGACAGAATCAAATATTTTTTGAATTCTAAACATGTTATTAAATTAAACTATTTAATTAGTACTAACTGTTAAAGGGGTTCTTGATTATGATTTCACTTTTTTAACTTTAGTTAGTGTGTAATGTTGCTGTTTGAGCATAAACGACATCTGCAAAGTTACGACGCTCAAAGTTCAATGCAAAGGGAGATATTTTCTTTACAGAAATCGCTGTTTAAGGACAACAAACGGCTGGTAGGGACTACAGCGAGCTTCTTCCTGGGTTGGTGACATCACTAACCCCGAAATTTACATAAACCCCGCCCCCGAGAACACGCAACAAAGGGGGTGAGGCCATGTTGGGCTGCTTTAGAGAAGAGGAAGAGTTGTTGTAGTAGAGTGTTGTTGACATGCCGTCATTTTACGCCGGACTGCTTCACAAACGAGGGTCAATTCAACGCTGGATTTGCACAAAAGATTAACATGACGGCACATGCTAGTCGATGAGTTGAATCAACTCCACAGCAACTACATAAATTTATCCACTAACCATTCAGAAACGTCTAAAAGTTGTAACTTCTTCCTGAGTCTCTCCATCAGTGTCGACTCCGGTTTGAACAATGTAAGGCTGAACACCGTCGTCATTTTGGCTGCGTGAGATTCTCCAGCTTTGTTGTTGTTGAGCAACCGAAGCGCGAGCTGTTAAAGCTCCGCCCTCTTCTGGAAAGGGGGCCGGGAGCAGCAGCTCATTTGCATTTAAAGGGACACACACAAAAATGGCGTGTTTTTGCTCACACCCAAATGAGGCAAATTTGTCAAGCTATAATAAATGATCTGTGGGGTATTTTGAGTTGAAACTTCACAGACACATTCTGGGGACACCAGAGACTTATATTACATCTTGTAAAAGGGGCATTATAGGTCCCCTTTAATCATTTAAAAAAAGCTTATTTTGCAATTCCTACAAAAAACACCAGCCAGTGCTTGCTTTATTCACTCACATGTTCCACTTCATGAGTGTTCATTTTGGACAGTTGTATTTATTTATTTTTTTGGCTAATTGTCTACTACATTATGATGTTGGTGTAGATGGTGTCTTTTATTTTAGTAGTATCTCTTCACTCTATAAATGTTGACATGCTCACATTGTCAGAGGAAAGAGCAGCTTAATGCGCTCGCAGCTACTCTGCCCGTCCGAACACGTGTGTTTAATCAGGCGGTGGACGGCAGGGAAGAATTTTCCACCCCAGCAGAGGTAGGTGAATCGAAAAGCTGTAAAACAGCCAATGCGAGGAACTGTTTTCCCCCTTGCATAAAGTCGCCAATATTGCAGTAGCTTTTCTGGTGTTTCAGCGCAGGTTATATAACCTTCACTTCAGTGGAGTTTGTAATAATGTTGGCAATGCAGTGCAGGATTTTGAAGTCATTACCCTGCTGGCCAAAGTTCCTGCAGCCGAATGCAAATCGCTCCGCAGAGGAATCGCACTCTCCTGCACATGTGGCGCTGCCTTTGAGGCGAGTCTGGCTGCGCTTTCCAGAAAATACATGAGTGCAGTTCTTTGTTAGCTATTGTAGAGTAATGGATGCTCGCTCGGCAAAGGCGGGACTCACGAAAGTATGATGGTGCTGATGTTGTTGTTGAGAGCAAAGCCAATTGAAATGGTTGCTTTGGATCATTTTAAACCTTTTTTTTTTTTTTTTTTTTTTAAGGCAAGTCACCTCTGGTGAATCGGGTAAAAAATGTCACTAATAGATATCACTGCACTTCCCCAGTTGATTAACTTCTGAAATGTTGTGTTTAAATATGCAAATGAGGTATTGACTAATAAATATGCACTGATTTGCATACATTTCCAGAACAGAAATGTGAACATTGGATTGAGCCAGATTCAAAAATCTTGTTTCATTTTGTTGACATGTTAAAGGTTTTTACACAGGGGATTTTGGGTATCTATTTGGGTATTGGGAGCTCGCTGTGACATTAATCAGAAAATACTGTCAATAGACAGGGAAAAAAATGTTTTTAGAAGTAAAATGTTATATAAATTAGGAAAATGATATTTGTACAAACCTTGAATATAGATTGGAATGAAACTTTAAACTTTGGTGTATGTAAAGCTGCTGAAGTGGAGGTTTCTGAATCTACATAGATAAATTGTAATAAAATAAACACTTAAATGTGTATTTTGGATGTTTTCTTTCCTCTAGTCTGAAAATAAGACATAAAAATCTAAATCTAAAATCTTCATATTGATCAGCAGGGCTCAACGCTAAGGATTTTTTCTACTGGCCCAGTTTTTTACTTGCCCTGCAGAAATTTTCACAGGCCCTACAACAAAAAATTAATAAAGTAACAGAAAAGAAAAAGTTATTATTTTCATTGTTTTTGATACATGTAACCTTAATAAATAAGGTTATGACACCAAAAGCTACTAGATTAACTCACTTAAATTTTAAATATCTTTAGATAAATAAACAGCAAGTAAAAAAATAGTAATAATCAAATTACGAGTACTAGCACAAATGAATACAACAGAACAAATATATAAATGAAATAAACAATGCTTTTCAAGTTTTTCATGTAGGTTTAAACAGGAGATTTTCAGGTACAGAAATTGTAATATCTATAACTATATAACTATAGATATATAATATAACTATAGATTAAACTTTATTAATCAGTCAAGAGCAGTTACAGATGCATAAATAATGTTTTGAAATGTTGAAAATATAAAACGTTAAATACTGTTATTTGAAATAATTTTAAAAATGAAAAGACACTTTAAACCTGAACTTAAACCCGCCAGTAGGTGGCAGCAAGTCCCTGCTAATGAGCGAGTCATTGAGATTCAACCGGATTCAACCGATTCATTCAGGAAGTGTTGCTCAGAGACGCAAAACAATTCTGTGGACTTTGTTAGGAACTATTTTCATTGGTGAAATAGAGTGAAACAGGCGATTTGGTGTCTAAAATGTAAGTCACTTGATATTAAGTTCTTGTTCATTAAACTGTACTCTGTATAAAATCAATATCACATTTGTAATTGCTGATATTTGGAGAAAAACGGCACTGTGTAATATTGGTTATCTATATTAGATGATATAAATATAAAAGATATACTGGGGCATTTTTGCCCCTTATCTTGAATTCTGGGGCATTCTAAAGGCATTTTAATAGACTAAATCATGCAGAGAAAGCGTACACTCTAAATATGCACGCGCACTAGTCTAACCTACTAGACTATGTCACGTATTGCATGCGTGCGCTCAATGGGTGTGTTTTTGTTTGTCCCTCACTTTACAAAAACCATACTCGATAATTTCAGATCGTTAAATCAACAATTACTATATCATAGACATTGACGATATATATTGCACACCCTAAAGCAGTCCTTATTGTTGAGCCTTGATCAGTACTTGAAAAACAGTGGCTGTAATGTCTTGCATCACTATTTTTGTTATTCTAAGAGTTAATGATCTTAATGAAGAGTTAATGTCTTGCACTGTTTGTGCTATGGACATAATCATACAGCATATTGTGTAGTATTTAGGAGAGAGAAAGTGTGCTTGTATTTTATTAAAGGATTAGTTCACAGGTGTATATGACTTTCTTCTTTCTGATGAACACAATCGGAGTTATATTAATAAATATCCTGACGCGTCCAAACTTTATAATGACAATGAACGGGGCCAGCGAGAACGGGGCCAAGCTCAAGAAAGTGCATCCATCCATCATAAACGTTAATAAACAGCTCCGGGGGGTTAATAAAGGCCTTCTGAAGCGAAGCGATGCGTTTGTGTAAGAAAAATATCCATATTTAACAAGTTATAAAGTAAAAAAACTGCCGTGATGTCAGTTAGGCTTTTTCTCGTAAGTAGAATATGGAAGGCGGTCTGGCGGAAGCTAGATATTTTACTTTATAACGTGTTAAATATGGACACGTTTCTTACACAAACACATCACTTCTCTTCAGAAGGACTTTATTAACCCCCTGGAGCCGTGTGAAGTACGTTTATGATGGATGGATGCACTTTCTTGAGCTTCAAACTCGTTGGCCCCGTTCACTGCCATTATAAAGCTTGGATACATCAGGATATTTATTAATATAACTCAGATTGTGTTCATCAGAAGGAAGAAAGTCATATACACCTAGGATGGCTTGAGAGTGAGTAAATCTTGGGGTAATTTTCATTTTAAAGTGAACTAATCCTTTAACTCTTTTCCCGCCATTGGCTGAATTTTCCAGCAATCCATGTTTTCACTCTTACATGGTAGGGGGGCGCTATTACGCATCTTCTGAAAGAGTACAGAATCTCCAGATCCAAAAACAAGCGAAGAAGCAGAAACAACAATAGCTTACATGTGTGCAAGCAATGTTTCTAACACGATCATCAAACATTAAACAGCATATAAATCAAAACTGCCTAACGTTACTGAATGAAATGACACATGAAGGGGAAATTACTGTGAAGCCTTGGGGGTGTTGATGGACTCGATCTACTCCATCTGTGTTTTGATCATCGTTCTGAATCCAATCCGGACATTTTTTTTTTCTCAGCTTTTTGTTCAAAATGTTAGCTAGAATATATTTTTTAAGCAGACGTTTTGTTCTTTCTTTTGATGTATTGCATGTTCAGATATTCATACAATAAAATATTCTGAGGCCATTAAACTTTTGTGAAAATGATCTAAAATGCTCGCGCTGGCTGGCAACTTTTTATTTTTTAAAACACTGGTGGGGAAAGAGTTAAGCCTCTTTTTGCATGGCAGATGCTCAAAGAGGTGAAAAAAGCCCATAGAAGCAATTCAAAGAAGCGATGCTGAATCATGTCTAGAGACCAGAATCGCTGGATATATCAGTCTGTCATTACCAACATCCTAATCTGATTTTCATTTTGAGAGGTCAGTTTATTTGAAGGTTCAGAGAAGCTGTTTCACGTCACCGTACTCTCGAGTGCCATTCTTTCTTTTGTATTTCTGTTTCATCAGAATTGAATTGAAGGAAATGAGTCAGTAACTCTTTGTTATAGTTTATTTTTTGATGGGTTATGGCAAGACATTACAGTTATATCTTGCCAAAGCACTCAAAAACATCAAGGCATTGAGGAAAACAAGTCGAGTTCATTAAATCTGGATAGGAGAAGGGTTTTTGAGGTTGTGCGTTGTCTTACATTCTGTTCCAGACCAATCCAACCCTGTTGCAGCAGAACAGAATAGATCCATCACTCTTTTGGGCCACTCCGGTCTTGAAGATCTTGCCAAACCCAAACTTTTCCTCATGTCTTAATATCTACCCTCAGTTTTGCAGTGTGAAAAGGCAAGGGAGGGATTCGGGAAACCACAGCCGAATAGATTCCAACACAGCCTCGTATTGCCAAGGGATGATCATGTAAACATTATGCAGCCGCTTCGGTTCCCAGGCGAGGCAGCTCTGCGAGCTAATGAGGTGTTTATGTTGGAATGAAGTGCCTGCGACTCCCTCTTCCACTGACTTGTTCTGCCAGTATTGACTAATTGCCATGAATAAAGCCACATATCTTACCTAAAGAGCTTCTACCATGACTCTCATTGTTTTAGACATGTCACGTTGAATGCAATCCTTCAAAGCTACAGTATTTATGCGTCTCCATTGAAAAGTAAAGCTGCAGATAGTTCTGGCATGAAATTCTGATTGGAACGTTAGTTCTGAAATAGCTGATAAATGCATCGCCATGAGGGCACATAAATGCTCTGTTAATGTGGCAAGCTGTAAACAACTAAACTCCACTTCACACTTTGCCTAACAAATTGCTTAACAGAAGTTCTTCCTCATTTTGTTTGGGACGCGTCTCAATATGTCATTTTTTATATATATATATATATATATATATATATAATATATATACACACACATTTTTTTTTTTTTATTACTCTGTTGCAGTCCAGGTTACCTTAATTACTACTGATTGACACATTTCCACCATTGCAGTAGCCTCCTCTGAAGGGTTTGTTTCACAGCCAGACGTGTTAGTGTGATAGGAAATGACCTAATGCATGTATCCGATTGGTTAATGTTGGTTTCAGCAGTCTTCTTTGTAGGAAAGACGTCAGTATGCAATAGTTTTAATGTGATACTCTGTCTTTTTGCTTTTACCAATTGACTTACACAAAACGATATTAGGGCTCCAGACTGCGACCAAATGGCTCAACTGTCATTTCTGTTGCATATGAGAAACGGCAATTGAAACGAAAGTGGAACGCTACTCGTTTGAGCTGCGCAGCATGGACTGTTTATCAGCTCGGACCAATAATAGACAGCGCAGCGCGGGCTCAGAACAGGTACTCGCGGGCCAATCTCATTCACGTGACACCGTTACTACACAGCGCTGGAAGATCCAGTGAGAAAAGCGTTTGAATTTGCCTCAGTATTAATAACATCGCTGTGAGATCTGGTGAGAAGCATTCAAATCTGCTGTAGAATTCTGTTTAAATCCATGTCAGAACAAACAGCGCTGACGGACGTTTTTCAGTCCACAAATCACCAACATTCACCATGGATTTAATGTATAAACGCTAACTGTAACCATGGTATTGTGGCAGAAATAGTCAAATGTTTTAACATTATTCATTTTCAGGGTTCCTACAACCTTTTGAAAGTGAAATTCAAGCACTTCTCAAGGTTTTTTAAGTTCTTCACGCTTTTTCCAGCACCTCAAAGCTCTAAATATTATCCAGTTTAAATGTTATTTTTAATGTGATGCCCAAAAACATTATTTGTTCATCCTTCAAAGATTGTACCCATTTGTGAAACTTAAAAGTTTCAAGATGTAGGAAATCTAACATTTGGGGCCCTATCATACACCCTGCGCAATGAGCAAGCAGACTGATGCAAATGTTTTTTGCTAGTTTAACTCAACGCAGTTATCATTTTCATGTCCAGCGGCACATTGTTTAAATAGCAAATGCACTCATGCCCATCTGTGCGCTCATGGGTGTGCTGGTCTGAAAATGAGGTGTGTTGAGGTGCATTGTTGGTGTATTGCTATTTTGAGGCAAATGAAAATGATTGCACCATTGACCAAGAAAAACCTGGTCTAAAGTCAATGGCGCAGAATTTTTTGTTATTTAAAGAGCGCGTACACTGCTTGTCACACACACACACAGGGATGCACAGCAGCACAAACATTTTTAAATATTAAAAATCAAAGGATCTCTCTCTGGAGAAGCATTCAGTCTTTCCGCTTGCAAATTCTGCCATGTAAATAGCGAATCCGTCATGGTGCAAGCACACCTGGCTTTTAAAGGGAATGGGGGATGAGACTCTGATTGGTTTATTGCATGTTGCGCCCAAAACACACCCATGACTCCATTAAGAGACTTAGTACAACCGTTTTGGACCATCCTAGCAAAAGAGGATTCGGACACGCCCTAAGTGCACTTGCGCCATGCGCTTCAGACCATGCGCTTAGATCATTAAAATAGGGCCCTTGTTTTCAAACAAACACTTTTATTTAAAATGAAAAAGACATGAAAAACCAATATAACCAGTAAATGGCTGCAGAGGAGCACTTATTGGCTTACTAGCCTTTTTCACTCCCTAAAAATCAAATCATCAAGAAATCAATTTTTGTCAAAAATAGTCACATTTTGTACTGAAGTATCAAGTAGGAAAAGACACAAAATCTCATGAAAAACAAAAACTTTTTTCTTTTTTTTAAAATTGCGACTGAATTTAAAAAGTAAAGAATGCTCCTTTTATAATCACTGAAGCTGTCGGTCAGTTCACTATGTGCTACCAAATCAGGTGCTGGTGCCACCATCTGTAGAACTTAAAGCTCTCAAATGTTAGTCTGGAGCCCTGTATATATGCTTTCAATCTCTCATAGTTCAAGTGCATTCACTATATGCTGCTTTTCAATGTAAACATGCACTAGACCAGGGGTTCCCAAACTTTTGTTACCCTTGTTAAAATATTGCAGGAATAGGCAATCCAATAATTACAATTGTCCTCATTTTCTTACCATCATGTCATTCCAAATGCTGTTTTTGAAGAAACTTCATGCAGCTGTTTTCCATACAACAACAGGCCATAGTGACCAATCTGTTAAAGGGGTCATATCATGAAAATCTGACTTTTCCATGTTTAAGTGCTATAATCAGGTTCCTGGTGCATCTACCAACCCAGAAAACGTGAAAAAGGACAACCCAGTAACTTTGTTTTGGTAAGCCTTTGGAGAGGTCTGATTCGCCCCTTAATCTGTACGTTTCCACCAACAGCGCCGCCATTTTGTTTTCGTCCAGTTGCATTCTAAAAGTTGTAACTTCTTCTTGAGTCTCTCCATCAGTGAACAATGTAAGGCTGAACACAGTTACTGACAATCCTCATTTTGGCTGCGCGAGATTCTCCATCTTTGTTGTTGTTGAGCAACCAAACTGTCCATTTATGTTCATGTTCCCCTTTTGAAGTGATAATAGGTTGTAAACTGAAAGCCTATGTAACGCTCATGAACTCAGCAGATTGTAATATCCATAGAGAAACAGATTTGGATGCTCAACTCCATGAATTTTATCTGCACTCCTCACTAAAGGGGATTCAAAGGATTTTTGAAAGTTAAACTGCTGAAATAAACTCTTCTTGAATTTGAGTGTTGCTCTGATCACGCATGAGCTGAAAACACCTTAAGGGCTCTGTATATATGAAGCCAAAAGCTGAAGTAATAAGCATGTTTGCTCAAGGCCTCCTGACCTTCAGATCTCGCACATCTCCAGTTGGTCACCATCTGTGTCCAAATTTTCTGAAATGGGCTTTTAAGGCTGGGTATCTCTCACCATCCTTTATTAAGAACAAAAAATCAAGAACTAAATCAAACGCTCCTGGTCTGACACTTAAAGTTAAATTTTTCCTATTTTAAATTATTAAATTGTCATGTGCTAGTTTATTATGCTGAGACAACTGTACCATTTGTAGATTGAACACTGCAAAAAATTGAGTGTAGAAACAATTTTCATTCAGAAATTGCTAGTATATTTCACAAACATTTCAAAGAAACTGAAAATAAAGTTGAATTTAACTTGAAATTTTAAAGTAGAAAGACTGAAAAGCATGTAAAACATGCTCTAATAATCTTTGTTTTATTTGCAAAACATTTTTTTACAGTTTGAAATGAAATATTAATGTACTTTTAGTTCTATAATAGTAGTACTAGTTTGCTTCATACGTAGTATGCATTATGCAAAGATAAACATTTAACCAAGTATCATTAAAGTAGCTTCATTGTTTAAAAATGGAAAGTCATGTTGAACACATTGCATTGTGGGATGCACTGTTGCACACAGTGTGCTCAGGTTGCACATTTTGACACTAGTTAGAAGGTCATCTGGGTATTTCATGCATATAGATAATTCACATTCTGTGCACAGTATGGAAATGACACACTTCATCTTTAAATGTAGGAGGAATTTCTGTTCTCAAAGTGTTTTGTTGTTTTCTGTCAGTTTCTCTTGCTTCATTGGAGAGTGACGGCGTCCGTAGAGCTGCACGTTGCCGCTGACTGTTGTTTCTCTGTTTCTCTGGACCGCTTGAGGACTGATGGCAGTCATCTAAGAGCAGATTGTCAGGGCTGTTTGTGTGATGTTAATGAACATCTGTGCCGTGTCTGCTGATGCCCTGTCAGGCTGAGAGCCACAGGATGGGGCAGCGGAGCAGAGCAGGCTGGGTACTTCACTCTTTGGCAGCGCCACTGTTTCTTCTGGAGACTGAGAGAGTTTGTGACCATCTAGCTGGGAACCTTAACAGAAGTGAAATGTGACATACATGTTAGGGAAATTGTGTGTATAACTTAATATTAGCTGTTTTATGCATGTTTGCTAAAAAATCATTTAAAAATATTCCATTTTACAGAAGAAAATTGTTTGTAAATTTTTTTTTTAAACAATACACAGAACTAAGTGACTTTCATGCCATTCAGTTCCATTAATGGTCCTCAATTGTGAATTTTACTACCAAAAACCATACTAAAATACTATTCATTCCAACACTGCTACTGGATCTATAACATGGAACATATAGGCCTAGCGATCAGTGTAGACCGAGCCCCAAATGAATGATTCTTATGAGTCATTTACTTCTGTTTAGTGAATCAAAAACACTTGAA
Source organism: Mylopharyngodon piceus (assembly GCA_039654765.1). NCBI lineage: Eukaryota > Metazoa > Chordata > Actinopteri > Cypriniformes > Xenocyprididae > Mylopharyngodon > Mylopharyngodon piceus. Next base: position 2,154,964 of record CM077450.1, on the reverse strand, counting down.
TCAGTCAGAACAGTTACTGAATTATTCTTACTCAGAACTGTTTCCAATATTTATGCCATTCAGTTCCATTTATTGCACAAAATTGTTAATTTTAGTACCAAACACCATACTAAAAGAGTAAAATACTCAATTGAACACTGCTACTGAATCTGTAACGTGAAGCGTATAGTGATAAGTCTAGACCGAACCCCAAATGAATGATCGTTTGGTTCTTTTTAATGAATCAAAAACACTTGAATCACTCAGAACAGCCACTGAATTATTCTGACTGATTATTATGTTATTCTTTTCGCCACCCAAATGAACCAAAAACTGTTACTGTTACTGTGTTATGTTGTATTTAAAGCTTATGTCACTAACATCAGTGTCTTTACTTGCTGGTTGTTAAAATTCACAATTTATGAATGAAATATGTTATCTATGTCACAAATATGTCACATTTGTTGTTTTTGTATTATATAGTTTATATAAATTACACCAATCAAAAGGTACTTTGTACAATCATGTCTGTGAAAAGTCATTAAAAGTTTAACATCTTTTGTAAAAAAAAAAAAAAATCCACATATTTCTTCCACAAAAGTACTGAAAGAATCACTAATGGAAATGTAAAAAAATGAGAACTATTAAACTTGCAATTCCCATCTCTATTCATAATTCTGGTATATATTTTGGTCAGTCACTTTTGGCTTTTGGAGAAGTGCTAAAAGTTTGCATATGAGCTTCTTTGGTCACAGGGCTTACATTTGTAAAGTTAAAGAGTGTCTGAGAGCTCTGGCTCAGATGAGTTTGATGGTGCTCATGGGCCGATAGTACGACAGGGTTTGTTCTTCCCCAAAGAGATCCTGCCAGACCGTTGATGTTCCCCATGAATGCTCGGCTCCTGGGTGGACATGACTCGAGTATTGATTATAGCAGAAAGGACTCATCAAGCCGCCACAAAGTGAGCGTGACTTATAGATGGATCCACACCAGAGTTCAGTAGTGTGTTAAAGCCTTTAGAGTGGCCAAATGACCAGTTATTAAGTTATTAAAACATTGCTGGCCAATCTTACCTTCACAGCTGTTGGGCCATTATGTCAAAGATTTGTTCTCATCTAATGCCATTTTGAATATGCAAATGAAGAATTGGAATTGAGAAAGTCTGCCAGTAGGTCATTAACTCACATTTAAGTGGGTGAATCTCATTAAAGGGGACCTAATATGCCCCTTTCACAAGATGTAATATAAGTCTCTGGTGTCCCCAGAATGTGTCTGTGAAGTTTCAGCTCAAAATACCCCACAGATCATTTATTAAAGCTTGTCAAATTTGCCCCTATTTGGGTGTGAGCAAAAACACGCCATTTTTGTGTGTCCCTTTAAATGCGCTGCTGCTCCCGCCCCCTTTCCAAAAGAGGGCGGAGCTTTAACAGCTCGTGCTTCGGTTGCTCAACAACAACAAAGCTGGAGAATCTCACCCAGCCAAAATGACGACGGTGTTCAGCCTTACATTGTTCAAACCGGAGTCGGACACTGATGGAGAGACTCAGGAAGAAGTTACAACTTTTAGAATGGTTTTAAACTGAATTTTACAGAAATTATACAACAATATGGCGAAATGCTATCATTGGGGCCCTTATAATGTGTACTGATGCTGTTCATTTACATATTAAGTTCTTTGTATAGTGCCAACGTTACTAAATCACACTTCTGTTTGTTGTAATCGCTATTCAATGAAGCTTCTCTTGTTTTAGTCGACTGTGATAAGACTGTGAATCAGACCTCTCCATTACACTTTTCTTTGCCAAATTTTATGTTGAGGAAAACTTTTTGTTGACTAGAATTGAAGAGCTTGACCAATGTCCATTTTGGTTTTCCTTTCTTTTCTTCTATGGCCATTCCAGAGCGTTTAGTGCAGCAGCGTTTGACTAAGTGTTCTTACATCTGTTAAACAGCACAAAACACATGCTTTCCTGTACTTAATCATAATGTTCATCATGTGATCATCAGAAACATCAGCTCTATTGTGGTTGGCTGTTGGTTAAGGCACTTGTCATCTGGCAGTCGGTGGTTTGTTTAAGCTGGGAATTTAAATGTAGCAGCTGTGTTTAATTTACTGACGTTTTAGAGCTAGTATGATGGGGTTTTCTGTTTCGGTGTTCACTTTCTCTGCTGAAGGTTAATGCAACAGTTGCGCAAAAAGACTGAGAGCATTTTGTCGCAGTTATGAATAGCAAAGTTCAGGGAGTCACAATGCGATTGCAAAACAATTCTCAATGCATCTCTGTTTTTCAGCAATGATTTGATAAACTAATTAGCAACACTTCACAATAAGGTCCTATTAGTTAACATTAGTTATTAATGCATTAAAGGGTTAGTTCACCCAAAATTCTGTCATTAATTTCTCACCCTCATGTCGTTCCACACCCGTAAGACCTTCGTTCATCTTTGGAACACAAATTAAGATATTTTTGATTAAATCCGAGAGGTATATAAGGCGAGTAACGGATGGCAGGTCTAAAATAAACACTTAAAATAGGCTTACCATAGTGAATCAGGGTAAGACAAAAACATGTTTTGGAAGTAAAGTTAATAAATGTTGACATTAACATTAATACATACTCATTAATAAAAGTATTTTTCATTGGTTTTTCATGTTAACTAATGTAGTTAAGTAATTAGGGATGTAACGATTCACTCAACTCGCGATTTGATATGATTCACGATACTGGTTTCACGATTCGATTTTCTCACTATTTTATAACAAAAAGATTTAATGAGAAAGTGTCTTATTATTTCTCAGACAAAATGCTGCATATTTCTTTGTGAAATTGAAATATCTTTATAACAAAACTAAATTAAAATTTGAAAACAGATCATAAATCAAATAAATAATACAAATAAAAGAAATCTCTTCATATGAGTACATGAACAAGCTCTATTACAGGCTGAACTATCTTTAGCCATTTAAAATCAGAGGCAACCACTGCATTTTAATCACGATCCCAACAAAGATGCTGCATACATGCAGCATGAGCAGTTTTTAATTTAAATTAGATTGTATACTTTTTAACATTTGAAGCAAAAACAGAATGTTCAGACTTTAGCTTTGTGAAATTTTGCTACATAAAACTTCATAACAGCAGACGGGCTGATTGAGAACGCAAATTCACTGTCTTGACAGCAGGTGGTGCTTATGGAACAGCGGCAATACAGCGCTTCCCTGGTTACCGCTGTAAACTGTGCACTAAAAGTACTTTAAAATGCATTGTACGGAAGTAAGATGAAAAGAAAATACCATCTAAACTTTTCTGAACCCAGTCAGCTCTCCTCAAATATACATTCATATAAACCCCCGCCCCAAAATGTATGGCGATTCATTTAGCATCTCAACCGCCTTGAATCGTCACGTTTTAATCGATTTTCAACCGGTTCCGGATGTATCGTTACATCCCTATAAGTAATGGAACCTTGTAAACCTTGAAATTGAATGTGTTACCAACCAATTATCGAGGGGTTAATGGGAAAACCGCACTACGGTAAAATAAAATGCACTCACATTTGCTGAAATTTAAAATAATACATTGTAAAAAAAAAAAAAAAAAAAAAAAAAAGTTTTTTAGTGTAGATCATTCAGATGAATATTCCTGTGTTTGTCCATGGTGACGGTTTTTTGACTCTTTGGTTAAAAATTTAATCTAGGCTCTCAAGAAAAGCCCAGATTTTGAGGGATCAACTGGCTGTTGTTTGCAGAAACCAATCATCCTAGAGTCCCAGTCGCTGATGCTTCAGGATATGAGGAAACCTGGACTGAAAAGAGTGTTTAGGGGACATGGTCCGACCTGCTTGTTTAAGCTGTGAAGTCTTCATGTTCTTGAGGGTGTCTGGATGTCTAATGACACAATCAGTAGTAGGGGTCGACCGATTATCGGTGCCGATATTAAGCATTTTTATGGTTATCGGTATCGGTCATTTTCAAAACCGATTTGCCGATAAAATAATTTAATTTTGAAATGCGCTATTTGGCTCTGATGCAGCCACCTCTGTCCGAACGCACCACTCTGTGGCCTAGAGCAAGCTCCGCCCACCGCCCATCTGATTTGTTGGGAGACGCGAGTCCGGCCAATCAGCGCGGAAGGCTGAAGGCACGGAAAGTTTTGCACTCTCACACCGAAAGCACGTGCTAACTGGAGATGCTTCAGTGATCACGCATCAGTTGTCTCTCAAATGTAAGGCAGCAGCAGACGTTGCAATAAATCACAATCCACTACACTGAAGTTGCAGAACACCTAAATATAATCAGGGCCTGAATTCCGGCACGGGATCGCGGGTAGTGCGCATAATTCTACACGTTCCTGCAGGTTTCATTATTATTATAACGGGAAATCCCTAAAACATTTATGCACTATAGCATGTAGATTGAATCCAAACAGATTATCAGAGCAGCTCAGTTATTTTAAAACTTTCTGTGAGACGTAGTTTCACAAGCAGTTTGAGTGATTCAGCGGTACTGACATATATATCGGTTCAAAATATCGGTTATCGGTCTACTTGATCTGCAATAATCGGTATTGGCATCGGCCCTGAAAAACACATATCGGTCGCCCCCTAATCAGTAGCCTTGGGAACCTTGTCTCTGTGTTCGTTAAGATGTTATGTGAGTGGGTGGTGGGTCGGTTATCTCTCGGCCCGTTCACTGGTAAAGCACAGACTCTTCAAACAAGAGAGACGGGTCATCAGGGTCAGGTACAGAGCCAGTCCACCTACACATGCTATTCCTGCTCTTACTGTCATCTTAAGATAAATAAAAAATGAAGTGTAATGTATGCTCAGAGCTGTCAGTGCAGTATATGTAAGGTGCAATTATACTTTAATCACAGATTATGAGAGAAGTACCGCCATAACTGGAGCGTTAATGGTGTGTTCACATGGAGATGAATGCTGCTGCGTTATTAACATGGTCTTCAATTATTTTTCTTTGTATAACAGAATATATGTGGCCTTAACCTCATGGTACAATCTGTGAGATGGTTCAGTGTAACTTACTCGGGTAAATGGAATTAATTAAAGGTGATTTGGTGATTCAGATGGATGTCAAAAGTCTACTTAGGGCTGGGCGGTTTTTCAGATTTTTTCGATTAATTCGAATTTAATGTTTTGCCTCGATTTTATTATTTTTTTAAATCGAGAAATCGCGATTTTGAATAAAAATGTTAGCAAGCGTTACAATTAGACATGTTGACAATACAGCACTGATAACCGTATTAGGAGAAGAAAATGATCCGACCTCATGATGGCGCCGGCGCGCCTTATTAACCGCTCTCATGTGACGCTCTATGAACGTAGAACACATCACTATTCTTAAGCGGCTGTTCATTCAGAAATGTGTTATTGCGTTATAAAAATGAGACACAGGCAGTGGAATGAGGAAAAAAAGGCAAAGATATTAAACGTGAGTTGAGCTTTTTTTTTTTTACTTGACCGCCGTGTTTTTAGAATGCCGTTTCATGGGTGAGACGCTGCAAAAGACGCAAGACCCAAGTGCAACACCTAAACATGTCCGCCAAACATAAAAACAATAGGACAGATGCAAAAACCTGTAAACCTGTTTGATATTTCACGTATGCATGATGGTGACAGGCTGAAAGCTGCTGTTGTTTTCTGTTTTTACAAAGCATTTGCTGTTAATAATAGCCTATTACTGGTGTTATTTATTGCTATTACTTTTTGGCTAAGAAATATTTAGCATTTTCTTATTTTATATTATTTCTGAGTATATAGGATGTGTTTAAGATAAGTTTGTACAACATTTGTCTTCATATTTCAGGCATATTTCTGCAAAGATATTTAACAAATTGTTTTACATTTACACCATGTTGATCACTTCATGTGTGGTGCACTTGGAATGGAACTTTTTTTAACCAGATTGTTAATAAAGAGAATGTTACTTAAATCATATTGTAGTTAAGTTTTTAAGTTGACTAGTTAAACAGTAAAAAAAAAAAAAAATTGAAATCGTGAATCGGTCAATCGTTCTGAAAAAAATCGAGATTTTTTTTTTTTTGCCATATAGCCCAGCCCTAAGTCTACTATAAAAATGTCTTCTATATCTGTTTGTTTTTTGTTTTACTTTCTGAATGTTTGCCTAAATACCTGAATGCATTATATACAACTTTTAATTTTAATAATGTATTAGATAATGTTGAAGTTAACATTAACTAGGATTAATATGCTTTAGTTCATGTTAACTAATGTAGTTAACTAATGTTTACAAATGGAACCTATTAATGTAATATTTAAAGGGGTCATGAACTGCGTTTTATTGTTTTATAATGTTTCCTGGGATGCACTTATAATGTTAGTATGCTTTTTACATCAAAAATTGTCATAATTTACAAATAAAAGGCATTTTTCCTACCCTGATTTTAGCCCTCTGATTTGAATGCTCTGTTTTAAGGGGCGTGTCTGCTGTGAGACTTCAGTGTAAACGCCCACTGCTGTGATTGGCTGACATCTTTGCATATGAAATAGCTAATTATTACTCTCTCAAAAACTTTTAGCATGTTTTTACTATTACAGCTCTCAAGGTTAATTGTGAAAAGTGTTGATTATAGCATTACATTTAGATCTATGGCATTATATTTAGATTGTGGCATGAAAGGTTGCAGTGATGAACATGTTGTTGAGCGCATGAAAGCAGTGATCTCGTCATTGCAACTCAATTTCTGCACACTAACGAATGCTTTCATCATAACTAACAGTGCAAACGCGATGTAACTAAGAGATTCGTTGAATAAAACGGGAGTTTTGGTGTGAGTCCAGAACTCAGTCACTGATAAACTCACGCTGTTTGATTGACAGCTCCAGCGATTGTAAAGAGAGCATTCTTGGATCGCTTTCTATATATAATTTAATCACCATTTAAATAAAAGATTATTTTCATCCTACTAAGAGAAACAATGTGAATTTACTGACACATAGACAAAGAACATCTGACTGTACATGAATCATTACATATCAGATCAGGCATTAGAATTAACACAGTTACTGACATGTTGTTGCATTACTGTCGAGTCCAAAATGCGATTGATTTACCAAAGAATCCACAGTGAAATGTACCGAATACAAATAAATAAAGCTCAACTGAGACATTCACATTGTTGAAAATAAATAACCATATTCCTGCAATAGGATCCTTTGAAAGGTAATGTTATTTTAGTCCTGTATCGCTCTTCTCTCCTCCTCATCTCATTAACACGACAGTGGGCGGGGCTAACATTGCAATGATAAAGTAGGTGTTGATTTCTTCTGCGGAGGCGGGGTTTCACCTATCTATGATAAGCACATTCCAGGACGAGTCGTTCGCTGGGCCTGTTGTCAATAAAAACTTTTATTGGACTAACAAGAAAGTTTTCAGTTCTAAAAAACTTACAGGATATTCTTATAGTATAGTATATATATAGTATATATCAAAAGCTCAAGGAAAAGTTGATTTCTCAATTCATGACCCCTTTAAATTGTTTATAAATTAAGTGTGTGTGTGTGTGTGTGTTTTCAAAAATATTGTAAAAAATCTACTATAATTTTTATGAATTCTTTCCATAGCTGTAATCAGATAGCTGTGATCGTTTTAGATAACTTGACTGTAATTCTCTCGTAGTGATGCATTTTAATGCCAGACAGTTTCCATATTCAGACATCGTTACACCCTCAGTACTTAATTTTTCTTACTTGTCTCAATTTACCAGTTGTAGTCGTTTGTTTCCTAGAAGCATTTCAATTTAAAAGAGGTTTACAGCAGTATACATTATCATGTTTTGTATCCAACACACGTTGTTCTATTATGTAAAGTGAATGGAGTCATGCACCTGTTTTTCGCTCTTTCAGTTTGTTGGCTGGTATGAGGGTGATTTAACTGGGTTTTAGTGGCCTGAACACACATTTCTCAAGTACATATGCCTGATGTTTTATGCTTTAGAATAAACACTAGGAAAAAATGTTCTATATGGACTTAATTTTTAAAGAACCCTTTCTTGCCAGAAAGGAGAATTGTCTTAAATGCTTGCATAATACTTTTCATTTTTAACAGGTTGTTTAAATGTTTTCTAGTGTTAAAGTATGTTTACAGGCTGTTTAATTCATAAAGGGTTAGTAAATCCATAAAATGGGAATTGAAAAGTGCCTGACAAAAACCTATGGACTTTTTCCTCCCTTACACCACCAAAAACTTTACTATTAGTCAACAATGAAACTGACGTGTGTTTTATGTGTTTGTTGTTGTGCAGACACTGGAGGAGCCCCCTTACCTGACCGTTGGTACTGATGTGAGTGCCAAATACAGAGGGGCGTTCTGTGAAGCCAAGATCAAGACCGCCAAGAGACTCGTCAAGGCAAAGGTGAGCCACTGAATTTGAAATGCATGGATGATCATTGATTAGAAAATACTATTTTGCAAATTTGAGGTGTTGAGTTTGATCTTGCGATCATCAAAAAATGAACATACAGTAAATAAAGATAATAAGAGAGATCTGTATTTTGTTTGTTAACTGATGTATTGTTCATCAATGAATAATGCTGGTCTAATGTTGAAATAGACTTATGTGTGTAGTAGAGCTGCGCGACTAATCGTTAAAAAATCACAATCTCGATTCAAACACTCGCGCAATCTTATTCTTAAGTGACAATGATTCGGCTATATCTATTAAACCATATGATGACAGCAAACATTTAAATCTGCATTCTGAGCCAGAGAGAGCCGTTGTCGTGTGTAGATATGAAACAGCTTCACAAACAGTCTTTTAAACCACACAGTATCATTATTTCTGTTACAATCATTCAAATGATCACAGAAGTACTAAAGTAAACGTTTATAGTTCAGATATAAACACTGATGTCTACGGTAGCGAATCACCTTTTGAAACTAATTTGATGCTTCAAATATAGACTATCAATTACATTTTTATACCAGTAGGTGGCGACAATTGAGTGTTGTATTTGTAAAAAAAAAAAAAAAAAAAATGTATTGTATGTGTCATTGAATCATTCATTCAGGAGATTTGTTCAAAAACAAAGCCCTGTGTCCCAATGTCCATACTATCCATCCTAAATAGTATGTGAGATTAAAATAAGTGTGTCCCAAAGCATAGTATGTTGAAAAGAGTATGCCAAAAGTCCCCGGATGGTCTACTATTTCCGGTAGATTTTCGAAGTGTGGATCTGTGCACACTATAAAGGCTAATATTGCCCACAACCCATTGCGCTTTGGATGAGGATTCAGTTCAGAACTACAAACACGAGTAAAAAGTGTTTAAAAAAACTACAAAACATGGCGGATATGCGCAACCGACGGTGAGAGGTTTGAGTGACTAATAATCAGTTTAACCTGATAGAAAATATTTATTTAATGTTATCCGTGTTATATTTCATCTGCAATACCAATGTGGACTTTTATAAAGATCCGATTGGCCATTAACTTTTAAATGCATCATTATGCATATGAGGAGAGTTCTCCACATGAAAGACTGCAGATCAACGTGCTACGTGCTACTGCATTTCTCGCCGATACGGTAGGAAATTAACTAAGTGAAATGTGGTGGAGGATGTAAGATGATTGACAGGCCAGTTTACAGTGACAGGATGCGACAGAGAGCAAAGACGCAATTGTATGACGTGATAGTATGTCCCAAAGCTTGTCTACTCTTTTGCTACACACTCAAAAGTATGTACTTTTTGTTTACAAAAAGAGTACATACTTTTAGGGCGTAGTAGAAGTAGGCGAATTGGGACGCAGCATTGAATCATTCACTTAAACCAATTTTTTTTTAATGATTCATTCAAATTAATTAAACGCTTTAAAATTGATTGCAGCAATTTTTATAATTTTGTCAGAACCTTTAGTAAATTACATGTTATTTTGTTTAGTTGTCTATTCAGATCGTTTATAGATCTCTATAAAATCTTGATTCTCAATTGATCCAGAATCGTGCAGCTCTAGTGTTTAGTCAATTTGAGAACGTCTAAAGTACAATGAGTCAATAGTTTGCCTTAATTTTCATATCTGAGCTGGTCTATGATGGTGTACACTACCATTCAAAAGTTTAATTCAGTTTTTAATGTTTTTGAAAGAAGCCTCTTCTGCTCACCAGGGCCGCATTTATTTGATCAAAAATGCAATAAAAATTAAGAAATATTTTTACAATTTAAAACAAAGTTTTCTATGTGAATATATAGTAAAATGTAATTTATTCTTGTGATCAAAGCTGAATTTTCAGCATCATTACTCCAGTCTTCAGTGTCACATGATCCTTCAGAAATCATTCTAATATGCTGATTTGCTGCTCAAGAAACATTTCTGATTATTATCAATGTTGAAAACAGTATATCTGCTCAAACCACCAAGAATTAATCAAGCCTCATTTTGGTGCATTTTTAAGTCGCTGTTATTGGACTTCAATTGTTGTGAAATGTTTTGAAGTTGTAAAGCAAATTAAGTTTTCATTGCTGTCACTTCCGAGGGCTCGTCCTCATTCCTAATGAAATATTCTGGTCCTTTTCCTCCTTTCTCTCATCAGACTTTCTCTTTCTGTCTCGTCTCTCCCCTCATGTTTTTCTCCTGATGGCTCTCTGATGTTTTATAATTCCTCTCTCATAGCGCTGAAATGTGATTAGCTGCTCCTCGCAAACCAGAGACCTTGTTCAAGGTTGTAATCATATTCCTGCTGTTGTACTACTGATGACATCATTGTGTCTGCCTCTCTCTCTCTCCCCGGGCTTTTCACAGCAGTGTCTGTTTGTTCTGTCTCTCTCTCTTTCTCGAATGGCGTTTAAGCATTAGTCAAAGAACATTCTTTACATTCAGAGAAATAAGAGCAGGGCATCAGATCTCATCAGCTAAACAGTGACAGATGTAATGTTATCTGATTTATATACGCTTCCTGATGTGTATATTATAGTTATCTTAGTTCTGTGATTAAGGCGTCTTTTGGTTTCTGCAGTGTCTGATGTGTTGGATTTATTTTTTCGTTCTCGTGTCTCTGCAGTCTTATTCATTGATCATGTGCATGTGTTTTTATGACTTGCAGACTTAAACATTTGTTTTTTTTTCTTCCTGTAGCTCAAAAACATTAGTGCATAGCACTAGCAACATCACATGCATGAACTGACAAAATATATACCTTGATTTATATTAAGTCTCTTTGGATAAAAGCATCTGCCAAATGCATAAATAATGTGATGTTTTGAACATTGATGTTTTACAAATAAATATAATAATGAAAATAAATAAAAATATCTCATCACAATAACTTTATTTAGCTGTCTGATCATAAGGTTTTAATTATTAATTTTAAATTAGTATTATTATTGTTATTTTATTATATTTTCATTTTATTATTATTATTAATAATAATGACAATAATAATTATTTTATTTATATATTTAAAATATTCTTAAGTTTAATTGATTAAGTCTAAGAATTATTCACTATCACTTTCAAAAAGCAAAAATAATATAAAAATAATATGACATACATATCGGTTATCAGAGATGTAAACTTAAATAATCAGTATCAGTACTGATCATAAACTATTTTTCTTATTAATTTTCGCAAACTGTCATTTTTACGTTTAGTAATGCTTGTGATGCACTCTTCTTCAAAGATGCAAAAATAGTTTTGCTGTAATAGTGTGTGTGTGTGTGTGTATATATATATAAATTAGTGCTGGGCAACGATTAAAATATTTAATCACGATTAATCGCATTATGCGCAAAATTCAATAATGAGTTCAAAAGTTATGTATTGCACACTTTTATTGTAAAAGTACTGCTGTATGAACAAAGGTGCAATAACATTTGGTTTGCAAACATAAATATGGTGCTTTTTTACAGCATTATTCCCTTTACATAGTAGCAGTTAAAATATTTCTTGTAAATCTCAACTTAAACATTAATGTAATCAAATTAAATATAAAACCAAAGCTGTTTGCCACTGCCAGGGCATTAACGTTTTGTCTAGTTTGTTATAGGAAAACAAGTTATGCTCAGAGTCCAGAGCCTCGAACATAACATTATAACAGGCACCTTCCAAACTACAGCAAGTTAATTTTTATTCTGAACGGGTACCAGCAGAAACATTTTTCTTTTATCAGGGAGCAGCATAAACAGTCTATGTTCAGTAGAAAGCATAGCTGTGAATACAAAACTTTGATTTTGGGACTCCCCACTCCAAACTAAAATTACAAATTAAGGTGAAAAATAAAAACGTGGCGATGTGGCTGTGAAGAAGGCTGTGGCTGGCATAGTGAGAGAATGAGAGTCTGAGACTGAGTGTGTGTGTGTATTAGGGGTCGGAGAAAAAATCAATGCATCGCGATTCTGGATCGATTCTGAGAATTTCAGGATCGATTCTGAGCTTATTTTTAACCGCAGTTGCGAGATGACGCTGCGTGTGCTTACGGTGCGTGTCCACCGGCACGGAGCAGAGCGAGCGTTTTCAATTCATTCATATGAAAGTTGAGCTTCACTCTCGCGAGCCTGAAGATGCTTAACTTCCATAGGAATGAACTGAATACGCTCGCTCCGCGCCAGTGGACACGCACCGTCAGAAACAACTGTATTGTGCTTGTTTCTATTCCTCTCATACACACACAACTCGAACCTTCTATAAAATAATCTTTCATACAGTTCGGAAAAGCTAGAGCGAATTACAAGCGCGCCCATTGCGCGGACATTCGCGTGGTTCATCATTGCACAGGATATGCACTGTGAGAGAAACGCGCTTGCAGCTTGTGTTCTCACCCGCCGGTAGGTCTATTTTCCTTACAAATGCTCTACGAAGGCATTGTTTATGTTGTTTGGAGTGCTGTGGGCTTGTATTTTATAAATATGAAACTCACTGCTTTCAATTTCCACGTGTTTATAGCCTATATTTAAAAATCTTAACATACAATTTTATTAATTATTTTTTTAAACTAGTAATTATTTGAAAAGTACTTATAATTACATAGACTATGTATTAAATAACTACTTAATTAATAAGAAAAAAGTGGATCAAGAATCGTTTTGGAATCGGATCGTGACTCCCAGGATCGGGATCGGATTGTGAGGTACCTAAAGATTCCCACCCCTAGTGTGTGTGTGTGTGTGTGTGTGTGTGTGTGTCTCATATATATATATATATACTGAATATATATATATATATATATATAATATATATATAATTCAGTTGATGTTTAAAGTAAGTTTGCTTGTCTTCTGTCTGCGGACTGCTCCGTGTGTTTTGACAGTGAGTGTAATTAAAGGTTTTGGCTGCGTGACCTGCTGCGGAGCGATCAGAGCTCCATCAGACGTGACTGTGGCGAGATGCTGAAGTGCGAGACTTATTATCTCCTGTGACAACGAGACACGCACGCACACGTCTCACTGATGATACTCACTGGTCACATCACAGCTGGAGTAGTACACGTGTAACCATAAAAAAACAGTCATGGCAGTGTGAGAATGAATGGAGTTAATCCACTATGGACTTTCTCAGATTGCTTATTATTAGTATGCTTATGTATATTATACAATAAATACATTTAAATTTTGCCAATATTTCAATTAATATTTATTTACTTATACAACAGTTCTTTCTGGTTCTCGAATCTGATTGGCTGAGAGCCGTGCGATATTCTCCCAGTATCAGCACTGGAACCGTTTCACCGTTTGTATCACTCCGCTTGCGGCGACTGTCATGGCGGTCGAGCAAATCTACCATATTTTTTATAAATACTACTGTTGTTATGTCACAAAATGTAGTTGTTAAGACCTTAAATATGTGACTCATTAATAAACATAGCACCTGTTTTACTATTTGTTTTGACGCAAATGCGAGTTCCAGGCCTTCAGCGACCGTTCAGTGCTCGTGTACCCGCCGAGAACAGCTTCATCTTGGCCAGTCCTTTGCGTATTTGCCGCTTACTCTTATGTAGATAGTGGTTAAATGAGATATAATTAATTTGGGGTATATCAAATGGGCATTCTTTGGTCTTATTAATCTATTACTTGTTCCAGAGCAAAACAATTTGGGTTAAGTGGAAAAGTAAGTTTCATAACTTTATATTTAGGCTATATTTAACTTAAATCCTGTACTAGAGCGCTACTTTTGTACGTTTGACTGAATTGTTTGCTTGTATTTTATATTTATTTGATTGTGTTTATGTCTTTAATAATGGCTATTGTTATTAATTTAAATATTGCTGTTCAATAAATATTGTTTTATATAAATATACCGTATTTGGTATTGAAAAGAGGGTTTTTAAAGGCACTCTGTTGTTGTTCTTATTTATTTACACACTTGTGTCGTCGAACTGTTGTATAAACACAATCTCACACTCGTAGCCGTGTGATATGGCTGTATATCAGCATGCCGAGATTACCTACGTCCAAATCACAGCCGTGCTGATATACAGCCATATTGCACGGCTACGAGTGTGATATTGCTCATATATATTTATGCAATTCGGCAGATGTTTTTATCCACAATGAATTACATTATATTATATAGTCTAGTTCATGCATTTCCTGGGAATCGAACCTGTAACCTTGGCGTCACTTGGAAATGCATTATTTATGTTTAGTCACAAAACTTGTGTTGGACTGTATTGTTGTTGAATTTTTTCAAGTCACAATCCTTTAATTCAAATTCAACATCCTGCTTAATGTGGTCCATTTAATTCAAATTTCAGCTCGTGAAATGAAAAGGAGAAATATTAATTCTTATGCGTGCCGTCTTGCAGTGTTGTGGGTATTTGTGGAAATATGACATCTTGTTCCTCCATTTTTATCCCATCCTCTCACACAGCATGTTTTATCCGCCCCACTTTCAGTATAATTATCTTCTGTTCTGTGACACTCAATGATTCGGTTACACAGTGCGTTTGGTTTGATATCAACACAGGGACGTTCGGGTCTCTCTGGTGAGGATCTGGCTTCCTGATATGAGCGATCGATGCTTCTTGGCCTTTAGGGAAAGCCCTTCCTTGTTTACTATCCTCACTGACTGTGTGTGGCTCTTTCCAGGTCACCTTCAAACCCGACGCGTCCACTGCGGAGGTGCACGATGAACACATCAGAGGACTTCTGAAGGTAAGAGCAAATCTGCCTCCTTCAGCACAAATACAGGCCGTGTTTCATCACATCCTGGGGTTTATGAGGATGTGTCTGTCCATGCTGAAAGCGAAAATCCTGCGTGATGCAACAAAATCAAAGCCATTTAGAATTTCAATTTAATCATTTTGATATCAAATATCAAATAAAGAGTCTGCTCTTTACATTCAGTGAAAGTATACAGTGATCACATCTGTCAAGCTCCCAAAATGCATCATAATGACACACTGATTTGGACACAGTGTTAAAACAGTTCATGTTTGATGATGCCAGTCATCCATACAATCCTCTATTTCATATTTGTATTGCATTGAAATCTTTGTTTGTTTTTCCTTTTCTTTCCTTTTTTTTTGCTCAATCATTTGTTTAAAAATCTCCTGGCAAACCAGCCATTGCATCTGTAGCTGTAATTATGAATATGGCAGTAATTATTCTCCGCCGGCTGCCATCAGCTCATCAGAAAACATCTCGCTTATGTCTGGCAGAAGTGTTTGCTTTGAGCACTTGGTAATTCTTTTTCAGAGAGAATAAATGACAAATACAAGCAGCAGTCTTAACAGCTTAAACACGAACACGACGGGCTGGAATAGGTGAAAACCACTGAGGACGAGAATGGATTGATGCCCAGACTAGATAAACTCTCAGAGCTTTTATTAATTGGTTATTTACAGGTCAGATTCATTACACTTGAAGTATACTAGCAATAAAATGCCCCCAAAAATGGCATACTTTGTTTTTTTTTTTGTTTTTTTTCCCACGTGTCAATGTTAATATATATTTTGAGACTGAATCTCAGAAAAAACATGTTCACATTTTGGAAAATGGAAGACATCAAGTTTATTTTGCATTAAAATAAGATAAATTGCTTTGTAATTCTCATTGGTTATTATTCAGTTCTTGTTATTGAGTGTTTTCATTAATTATAATGCAAATATTTTAAAAAACAATAAAATTGTGCAATTTTCTTTTGTCAGTTTAAAAAAAAAAAATTTTTTATTTGATTCAGCATAAATGCAGTACAACAGACACTACCATGATAAGTAAATATAGAAATTTATATAATATATAAATTTGTATTATAATTATTATATAATAATATTATATATTTTTTGCATTACAGTAATGATAATGAATTTAATTTGTCCTGAAAATGTCACAAAACATATCATCTTAAAATAGCCTTCATGGATTTTAATTTCTCATGATCATAATTATTATTATTATTTATTTATTTATTTTGGTGACATCTTGTTGGCATGTTCTTGATAGGTTTTGTGAAATTTGCCCCTTTTTGAATATGTTAATCATTCAGAAACATCTGATACCATAATTTTACCATGGTACTTTATTGTAAAGGTAACATTCCTACCTCACAGAACATGATAAACCCTCACAGGCGTTTCTCCATGAGTAATGTCAGTGATTATGGGAAAAAGCAATAAATTCCGGTTGCTTATCTCCAGCTTCAGTCTTTTAACACCCTGTGGACCGGCGAATCCAATTCCAGTGAGTGGTGCAACACAGTGAAACCCTGTGAATGAGTGTTTGTGTTTTCTCTGGGTGTTAGGTGGGCGCTGTGGTTGAAGCCAGGAACCAAGATGGGATCTATCAGGAGGCCATCATCAACAAACTCACTGACGCTAGTTTGTACACCGTTGGTAAGTCGATTACATTTCTTCTCTTCCTATACTGCAGTTTAGTGCTGCACATCCTTTCAAATAGCTATGTACCTGAGACAGAGATGGAAATGCTGCTTCTGTCCTTGTTTTATGGTTTGCTTTAGTTTATAGCAAAAGTTGAAACTGTGGCTTTATATGTGGTCAGACACTTGCATGTGTCATTAAATATAAAGGCTATTTAAAGGGGACCTATTATGCCCCTTTTCACGAGATGTAAGTCTCTGGTGTCCCCAGAATGTGTCTGTGAAGTTTCAGCTCAAAATACCCCACAGATCATTTATTATAGCTTGTCAAATTTGCCCCTATTTGGGTGTGAGCAAAAACACGCCGTTTTTGTGTGTGTCCCTTTAAATGCAAATGAGCTGCTGCTCCCAGCCCCCTTTCCAGAAGAGGGCGGAGCTTTAACAGCTCGCGCTTTGGTTGCTCAACAACAACAAAGCTGGAGAATCTCACGCAGCCAAAATGACGATGGTGTTCAGCCTTACATTGTTCAAACCGGAGTCGACACTGATGGAGAGACTCAGGAAAAAGTTACAACTTTTAGAATGAAACTGGACGTTTCTGAATGGTTAGTGGATAAATTTATGTAGTTGCTGTGGAGTTGATTCAACTCATCGACTAGCATGTGCCGTCATGTTAATCTTTTGTGCAAAACCCGTATGGACGCCCACTATACCTGTTTGCCAAACAGCCATACACACCAGGCTAACGTTTATGATTGCTATCAAATGCTGTGAATGGTCTAATATTTTTTCCAAAATATCGCTCGGACAGAAACGCTCCTTTTTTAGCAATCGATCTTGTCAGGGTCAACTTCAGGCTATCCAAGCTAACGAGACTCTAAATAGTGTTCAGCGCTCGTCTGTGCAGCCAACGACAGAACAGTTAGCATGCTTTGCTGTAACTTTTGTCATGGCGTTAGAACTGGTACACCGTTGTCGCTTGCGAAAACAAAATGGCGGCGCCTTGGGTGGAAACGTGCAGATGAAGGGGCGGTAATATTATAATAAGATCCCCTTCCTACGTCACAAGGTGAGCGAAATCTGAGCGGCTCATATTTTCACATGCTTTCAGAGAAAGTCTTGCCAAAACAAAGTTACTGGGTTGTCCTTTTTAATGTTTTCTGGGTTGGTAGATGCACAGAGGACCCGATTATAGCACTTAAACACGGAAAAAGTCAGATTTTCATGATATGACCCCTTTTATTGTCTATGACTCGATGACAAATGCTACAAAAAGACACTCTTCTACGCTCCTATATATAGGGTTTATTAAAAAGAGAAACACTGTACTTACTCAAACAACCAGTTCTTTATTTACCATTGCATTGCAAACAAGCAGAGATGGTCCAAACTGTAATAGAAGTAGGTGGAGTTATGAGGTTTGACTGACAGTTTGAGGATCCAATGGAGTTACAAGGTTTAGTCACTAGCTCTTTTTAGTGCTTTTCATTTGTTAAATATTTGCAAAACCCACAGAAAGACATAAAGAGTGATATTTCTGTACCAGTGACAATTGAATTGTTTAGCTGTTTTTTTTCGTGCATATTGGTGAGAAGGTTGTTGTGTCACTTACAGCATCATATATGAGATGAGTCTCTCACAAAAACATGAAATATTGTTTTTATTTCTCATTTTGATGGTTTAATGCAAATTTAGTCGACATATGTGTCGCCACATGGATGCATCTTAGATAAAGTTCTGATGGTAAATTTTGCAGAAGACCTGTGAGTCACAGCAGATGTTTTCTCCAGCAGATGGTTTGTGTGTCTCTAATTTGACACTGTTGTTCTTTCAATTTAATTTTAACCATATTGTACTATATGTTGCAGCTCCTAATGAAGTTTCAAGCCAACTGGTGATAAGTTTTATTCTCATTTGGCGTTCATAAACACATGATATGGAATCACTTCGCCTGATCCTCTAGCCATTTATACAAAGGCAGCACAGACACTGACCTATTATGCTTTTTTACATCTTCATCTGTCTTTAGTGTGTAATGTTGCTGTTTGAGCATTAAAAAAGGTCTCCAAAGTCCCTCCAGCAGAGTTATTCTCTATATCAGTGTCACTGTTTCTGAACTCCCTGAAACGCCTCCACTGTAGTCTTGAGTTTTCTTCCGGGAACGAACACGTCACAATATTCCTCATTTAAATAATTCATACGCAGAATAAAGGGCCGGGGCCTGGTTGATTTAGTAGTGTGTTGAAACTGGCGGTTATGGTAAGGGGTGGGATAATTCCCAAATACGCTCGAAGCGCTTGACCAATCACAACACACTGCTCCAGCCGACCAATCAGAGCACATTGTGCTTTTCAGAAGGAGGGGCTTCATAGAAACAGGAACTAAACAGAGCGTTACTGACAGACTGGGAAGAGAGGAGCTGCAACAATGGAGAATATGAGAAAAATAATGAACTTTCAAGCATGAAAACCTGTTCTAGTAGATCCAAAAACAGAGGGCATAATAGGTCCTCTTTAAAACAGTTCTAAGTGTGTGTGTCTGATAACTCGTCTCTCTATCTCTCTTTCTGTGCAGTGTTTGATGACGGTGATGAGAAGACCCTCAGGCGCTCGTCTCTCTGCCTGAAAGGAGCGCGCCACTTTGCTGAGAGTGAGGCAAGTCCTCTTTCTCCTTTTGAATTGGTTTAAATGACTGGTAAAGTCCTTTACGTCATGACACTCGCTGCCTTTCGCATCACATCCTGTTGTGGACACTGTAATTTTATAAATGAATTTGCTTTTGTTGTAATTTAAGGGGTAATTCTACTGACTTTCATATACTCAGATCCAGTGTTTTGAAAGCGAACTTGAGGACATGTTGAAAAAACTATGAATTGATTATAAATTAAAACAATATTCCAGTGAAAACATGTTTTGTTTGAAACATTCTGATTAAAATAAAGGGGGGGGAAAAATGAAAAATTTCTTCATAAAGGTCCAGTTTTTCATTGCAAAACTAAAGTCATAAAATTATGTATTAACTTCTGTGTTAAAAATCATGAGTTTATCATTTAATATAATATATTAAGACATATAATGGGTACATGAAAATCTTCTGCATAGTAGAAATGATCCAGAACTGTGTCGAATCTGAGGTGTTTAATTCCCAGGTGATTATTAGAAACTGTGTCACGTCTCAGTGTTTGCTAGTAAATGATTTCAAACAGACTGTCAGTTGTTTAAGACCTGAAACAGCAATTCTACGCAAGTATGTGAAAGCAAACACTTCTAGGTACACAAGTGAGAGTTTATATGTCATTGTCTTCCAGAATGTCATCTTCTACAGTCACTTTTGTGTTTCAGGTCAACTATTGTCATGTTTAAAGAGAATCTTCCTGTGTAGTTAAAGTTAGTTAAACAGTCGGCATGTTTATAGCAGATATCTGCGATTGTGATTTTAAAAAAAGCTCCAGGTTTGTTGTGGTTGTTTGTAAGGGCTGCACAATTGGTGGCTGGATAATTGCGGTAAGCTATATCACGATTTTGGTTTTTTGATTAATCCTGCCCTACTTGTGTAGAGTTTGTTTCTGGGCTGATAACGCTCAGTGCGGCTTCTTAGTGCCACTAACTGGTAAATCTCATCTCTGATTCTCTTCCAGACACTTGACAGGCTTCCTCTTACCAACCCCGAACACTTCGGCACTCCCGTCATCGGCAAAAAAGGAAACCGCGGAGGCCGACGGTCCAATCCAATGTGAGTATGATTACTTGAAGTCACATGCGTGTTGAAAGTCGATTTGCCTTTATTTCTATACGCCTTTTTGCAATACGGATTGTTTTTGTAGCTTAATAGTAATTAAAAGGAAATCGATTAAGAAATTACTTTAATTTCAACTCTACAGAAGACAATAGTGTCAATATTTAGTTTAATATTGATTCAGTTTAGTTCAGTAACAGTGTCAATTTTGCAGTTCATCAATTATGAAACCACTTCAAAAGCTCTACCAAAGACAACAGTGTCATTATTCAGCTCAATTCAGTTCAAGTTTCCGATAGTGTCAGTGCATTCAAATCAATAATATTACTGAATGTGAATTGTCTTTTAAGTCCATTTTAAATCTCATCGTTATGAAATCAAAATCAACTCTATCCACTTTCTTAAAGGTTTAGTTCACTTCAGAATTCAAATTTCCTGATAATTTACTCACCCCCATGTCATCCAAGATGTTTGTCTTTCTTTCTTCAGTCGAAAAGAAATTAAGGTTTTTGAGGAAAACATTCCAGGATTTTTCTCCATATAGTGGACTTCACTGGGGTTCAACGGGTTGAAGGTCCAAATGTCAGTTTCAGTGCAGCTTCAAAGAGCTCTACACGATCCCAGACGAGGAATAAGAGTCTTATCTAGAGAAACCATCGGTCATCGGTCATCAAAGCGAATGTGCAAAGACAAAGTCAAACGCCCTTAACAAAAAAAAGGGTAAAACAATGATGTCAGATGATTTTGGAGAATAAAATGAGAGTATTTCGCCCTACTGCGGTACTTCCGCCTACGTCACGCGTGACCTTTCCAACGTGATTACGTAATGCGTGGCACATCGCAGAGCTGTGCAAGACGAGCATTTGTGGTTAAAAAGTAAATAAATGTTTATTTTTTTTAGAAAATAACCGATGGTTTCTCTAGATAAGACCCTTATTCCTCGTCTGGGATCGTGTAGAGCTCTTTGAAGCTGCACTGAAACTGACATTTGGACCTTCAACCCGTTGAACCCCAGTGAAGTCCACTATATGGAGAAAAATCCTGGAATGTTTTCCTCAAAAACCTTAATTTCTTTTCAACTGAAGAAAGAAAGACATGAACATCTTGGATGACATGGGGGTGAGTAAATTATCAGGAAGTTTTCATTCTGAACTGAACTAATCCTTTAAGACGTGTTTCTTTGATATTCTAAAAGAAAAAATAACTTGCTCCACATCCTTTATTTCCACATTTAAATTAGACTTTAAATCAATCAGTTTGATGTCAGATTTGTGGACCCTCCCGTCCGTCACATTTCAGAAGTGAAATGGGTTACAAATGGCCTTGATGTTGACTTCAAGAACTTTTTTGAATGGTCTGTTGCATATTTTTTTTTTTTTTTTTTAGCTAAAAAGATAGGCAGTTGACCATTCAAAAAAGTTCTTAAAGTGCCACTTTTATGATTTTTCAGATATTATTTTTCATGTAGTGTGCAATATAGCTGTTTGTGAATGTAAAAGCTCTGCAAAGTTTCAAAGATCAAAGTATAGATAAATGAAGTTATTGAAAAGAGCTGATGCTGCAATGTATGAGAAAATTAAAGTGGTTTTTGACCTTGGATGCATGTCAACGTATTTACCAGTTAAAGTCACTTTAAAGTCATCAACATTAAACACCATTTACAACCCATGTGACGTACAGGAGGGTCCACGAGTCTGACACCAAACTGAAAATCAACATTGATTCAAAGTCTAATCCTCACCTGAAGGATGAAGCATGTGTTGGGTCTTAGTCCTGATGCTCCAGGGACGCGGCGGATCCTTCTGGGAATACCGATTACACAGTGTTTGCTGTTTTAAATTACACCTCTTCTTTTAGCAGTCGCACAATTGGGACGAGCGCTGCCCTGGAATTCTCAATCCCTAGACACAAATCAGAGAAAAGCCAGTGTTCTTCCTCCAGTCCCGAACTGGAAGCGTCTCACCGGCGCTATGACAAATAGGACTCTTGTGTGTCTCGGTGAGAGGCGTGACCTCACAGTTAACTCCGTCAGTCACGGCTGGCCATGCGTGAACTTAAACAAACCACAGTCGTTTTGAGGGATCAGAACTGATCGTGATGTTAGGGGTTGCATTGACTAGTCAACTAGTGGATTAGTTCTGCACATCAAAGAGTTGTGGAACATGATGCAAAAAAATAATTTTTATCATATTAGTTTTATTCCAGTAGAAATAATTAAGATAAGCAAGATTATTTATTTTTCATTTTTCATTTTAGTTTTAGTAATTTTGTTATGTGCTTTTGTCTATTTTATTTTAAATTATTTTTGTTTTAGTAATTTTAGCAATTCAGCGTAAACTGATGCAAAAATATATTTTTATCATAATTGTCTTTTTTTTCAGTAAAAATATCAAGGAAGATAAATTGACTTGATGCCAATGTTATTTTAGTATGATTTATATACTATTACAGTATTTATTAATATTCTGACTTTAATTTTATAATATTATAAATTAATTAATTATATCAATTTTATTTTTTTATTTTTTTTATGTGATTTATTTATTTTTTTATATTTCCATAATGCTTTAATGTATTTTTTTCAGCTTCACTTGTAGTAATTTAATAATTCAACTTAAACTTATTTATTTCAGTCCTAATTTTTTTTTTTTAGGATTAAGTTTTTCATGTAATCATTTTTTTATTTTTTTATTTCAGCCTTATTTCAGTTACCGAAAATGATTTTTAATAGTTAACAATAACAACACAGCTTGAAGCAAAATTGCAAAATGTATTATTTGCATACATTTTATTTTTCCTACTTAATTGTCAATTTATTTGAAGCATAAATCTAATTATTTTATCAAGATAAATTGACTTAAATTGACTAGTATTATTTATTTATTTATATACTATTATAGTATTTTATTAATATTTTGACTTGAATAAAAAATATGTATGTTTTCCAGTTTTCATTTTAATTTTAGTAATTTTGTTGTGCTTTGTATTTTTATTTTTTTATATTTTGATAATGCTTTAATTTATTTCAGTTTTAGTTTTAGTAACTTTAGTCATTCAACTTAAACTTATTTATTTCAGTTTTTTATGTTTCAATTTTCATGTAATAATTGTTTTGTTTTATTTCAGCCTTATTTCAATCATAGAAAATTATTTTTAATAGTTTTAAATTTAGTTAACAATAACAACACAGCTTGAAGAAGTAAAAGTTTATTTTTCCTATTTTCCCTCTTTCCCTGCCATTTACTTAATTTTCCAGCAATCTGTGTTTTCACTGTTATACTGTAGGGGGCGCTATTATGCATTTTCTGAAAGAGTACAGAATCTCCAGATCAAAACACAGGCGAAGAAGCAGAAACAAGCGATAAAAGCATTGCTTATGCATATTGTAATCTTTAAAAAAAAAAAAATACAATTTTCTCAGCTTTTTGCTCAAAATGTTGCTTTTTTTTATGAAACTATAAACTATGTATTTTTATAAATCTAACCTTTTTTAGGTTAATAAACAATGTTACCAATGGTGTAAGAAAAACAACTACTACAAACAGTGATCTTTTGTAGATGGCTCTGCACACTGTAGTAAGTTTTCCCCGTCGTTCTGTCTCTGGTTCCCACACTCTTCCAGCACTCTTGTTTTGTTGTTTGAGTTAGTAGGAGTCCCTGTGGCTTATCAGGTCATGTTTATTCGTGATGCAGGCTGTTGATTGGCTCATTTAACACTAACAAGATTGGCTCTCCTTGGCGGTGAGCTAGAGTGTCGGCTCTTAATTGAGAGCGGCCGTTGAGTCACGCTGCATATCGAATATTGGCAAGTGAGAAGCTCGTCAGCTCACAGAGCCTAATTACCTGTTATCTTCATCAGAACAAGGAAGAAAAAGCATCTTCTATTGTACTTGTATGCCGTTGTGATACAGGTGATGCTTATCTTTCACTTTTTGAAAGATAAGCATCACCTGTATCACAACGGCATACAAGAAGCAGTGCAAGATAGTGAATCTGAAATGGTTGATTTCTTTGCGATATCCATCCTTACTCTTGGTTAGAATAATTCACTTTTAAAAAATACTTAGTACTTTTAATTAGTTATTTGCTTAATTGCTTTTAAAGAACAGACTCTGCACTGTGCTTATGATTTGTCACTCTGAATTTTAAACGTATTGTTGTGTTATCTGGGATATTAATGTTACTCGAATACCTTTTAGTGTCTGTTGTTGATTTCACAATAACACGTAATCTCATTCCACAGTCAAGAAGAGGAGTCATCTTCATCATCTAGTGAGGAAGAGGAGGGCGATCAGCAACAAAATGAAGAGCTTTACGGCAAAGTGGTGTGTGTGGATGGGGTCGTCACCAGCGACAAAAAGAAAACCACATGGTATCCTGCCCTGGTGAGTCTCGACTGCAGGACACAGCAATAAAATTAAGCCAATATCTAAAGTAAAATTCTACACTATGTGCAAGTAAAAAAGAATAAGGGTCTTATCTAGAGAAACCATCGGTCATTTTCTAAAAAAAAAAAAAAAAAAAAATTATATACTTTTTAACCACAAATGCTCGTCTTGACTGTTCTGCGATGCGCCACGTATTACATAATCACGTTGGAAAGGTCACGCGTGATGTAGGCGGAAGTACCGCGGTAGGGCGAAAAACTAATTTTCTCCTCCAACTTCAAAATTGTCTGACATCGTTGTTTTACCTTTTTTTTTTTTGTAAAGGCCATTTGACTTAGTCTTTTCACGTTCGCTTCGTAAACACTGGATCGGTACTTCCGCCTACGTCACGCGTGACCTTTCCAACGTGATTACGTAATGCGTGGCGCATCGCAGAGCAGTGCAAGACAAGCATTTGTGGTTAAAAAGAATATAATTTTTTTATTATTATTATTTAAATAAATTTTATATAATTTACATTTTTACATATATGTATATTAGAATAAAATATATTATAAATATATAGGAATGTTGTTGTTAGTATCAATGAGCTTTTGAACTAAAAACTCAAATCTCACTGCATTAATAGTGGCAGTAATTGACATGTCAGGCCGCTCAAACAAACAGATCAATGTTTTGAAAGTGTCACTAAGTCACCGTGTTTCCTTTTTCAGGAAGTCACACTAACCTGACACACCAGACTATATTTTAACATCCAGAAAATGACACACTTCAGCTTTAAACATGATGAACAATGCAGGTTTTTTTAGAAGAAAGTATTCCTCCAGTATTAATGCACTTGTTTCTTTCTGAAGTTGCATATATTGAGCAACATCATTGATATAGGCTGTCGTTCTCTCATTTCTTATACATTTGTCCCTCGTTGACACGCAGTAGTTGATGATTCACAGAGTCACAGCAAAACAGGCACTGTCCCTTTAAATATTCCTGGTAGCTCCGTGTTCCTCCGGAGATGTTGTTCTTGCCGTATTGTCTCGTCGCTCTCTGTCCCCTCCTCACGGCTCTCGGCAGAATGACAGCATTGAGAGAGGAAAACAAAGCCAGTGAATGTCTGTGGTGTTTCTTGTAGTCGTGAAGGGCTGAAGCCATGACATGCTCCTGCTGATCATCTGATCTCTGTTGTACAGTAACCTCAGGTCGGAGGTCACATGTTTGAAATAAAGTATGTTTCTCAACATAGTCATGGAAAGAGATACAATTTTAAAAATAACATATATATGTGACCCTGGACCACAAAACCAGTCATAAGCCACACAGGTATATTTGTAGCAATAGCCAACAATACATTGTATGGGTCAAAATTATCGATTTTTCTTTTATGCCAAAAATCATTAGGATATTAAGTAAAGATCATGTTCCATGAAGATATTTTGTAAATTTCCTACCGTAGATATATCAAAAATTTATTTTTGTGAGTGGATATGCATTGCTAAGGACTTCATTTGGACAACTTTAATGGCGATTTTCTCAATATTTTGATTTTTTTTTTTTTTTGCACCCTCAGATTCCAGATTTTCAAATAGTTGTATCTCGGCCAAATATTGTCCTAACAAACCATACATCAATGGAAAGCTTATTTATTTAAAAAAAAAAAATTGACCCTTCTGACTGGTTTTGTGGTCCAGGGTCACACACACACACACACACACACACACATATATATATATATATATATATATATATATATATATATATATATATATATATACACACAGTGCACAGCATAAATGAGTACACCCCCTCTGAAACTTCTGAAAGTCAGCAATTACTCAATTACTTAGAAGACATGTTAGGGTTCTTCAGAAATATAATGTTCCAGCAAGTCTGCTTAATCAATTACCAAAGAAGCATGTCAAAATTATTCAGGAAAATAAGATTTTTTTATCAAGGTGATAAAATGTTGTGTAGCAAAAATGAGTACACCCTCCTAAAAGTTAATAACAATTTTCTGGTGTAAGTTTAAGGCAATGTTTGATCAACAGGTAAGTATGTTGAAACAAAACATTTAAAGAGAAGTAATTTCTTGACAATTAAAAGTGTTATATAGCCCACTGAATCATTCTCAGACTTAATGCTGACAGCAATGGAAGCACTTGGGAGAGAACTGTCAGGAGACTTATTTCTTAGCACAAAAGAGGACAGTTGTACAAGAGGATTACCAAATCATTGTTTTAAGTGTGTAAATATAGCAAAAGTAACACAGAAATTCAAAAACAATGGACCTGTGACAAGGCCCCTGAAATAACCAGGCCTTCATTTTAAGCTTTCATTTAGTGATGAGGGATTTTTTTGCTAGGCAAAGAGCCGGAGAAAAACCAAGCGAGTGTCTCAGAGCCAGCAAAAGCTATAAAAAGAGTGACTGTTTATCTCACAGAGTAAGATGCAGCCTCCAGAAATGACATGCATGGTTGTTGTTCTCACTAGAACTATCTACTGTAGCCAAAGCACAATAAAGTCAGTTAGCCATTTCCAAAGCCCATATTTACAAAATATAGATTCTGGGAATCAATACTCTGGTCTCATGAGACCAAATCAATCATTTCGGATCTAACAGCATCCAAAATGTTATGGTGTTGCTAGAGGAAGAGTACAGTGAGAAGTGCCTGGTTCCCACAGTAAAGTTCAGTGGTAGTAAAGCACTTATATAGGGATGTATGAGTGCTGAAGGTGTGAGGGAGTTGTGCTTTATCAATGCTGTCATGAATTCCCACACCACTGTGTAATTTAATACACAAACTTGAAACAGAAGATGTTACCCTTTCCTCATTCCCTGCATTTTGGGCATTTTTTCAACATGACAATGAGGATATGCATTCTCCCAAGGTGAAAAACCTTCTGTGGACATGTATTGCACTCAGTCTTAACACTCTTGAGCACCTGTGGGGGATTCTGTAGAGACGAGTTGAGCAACACTCCCCATTAAAGATCAGGGCATTTAAGAAGCTCATCATCCTGGAGTTAAACAGGACAGATGTGACAATTTGTTATGAACTTGTACACTCTGTGCCAAGAAGGGTCAGAGCAGTATGTTCAAAATTATGGAGGGCATACTAAGTGCTAGAATATTATACATTTGTTAAATTAAATCTAGGGTGTACTCATTTCTGCAATCCTTAATTTAAACAAAATTGGCTAATTTACTTATTTTATGGCTATTAATGACATATATTTCTCAGTTTTTATTATGTATATGTTTAATACATTTTAGTTTTGCCATCTTTCCATGAATTGTATTAGTGATCATAAAGAAGATACATCTTTTGTATTTGTTCAGAGGGGGTGTACTCATTTATTCTGTGCACTGTGTGTGTGTGTGTGTGTGTGTATATATATATATATATATATATATATATATATATATATATATATATATATATATATATATATATATATATATAAAATGCACAGCTCTAAAATATTCAAATTAAGCTTCTGTCAATCTCAGATTCAATCTCTTTAAAATACAGGTCAAAAGTTTGAAATAATTAAGATTAATGTTTTTTTTAAAAAGTCTCTTCTGTTCACCAAGGCTGCATGTATTTGATCAAAAATACAGTAAAACCGTAATGTTTTGAGTATTTTTACAAATTAAAATAACTATTTGAAAATATTTTGAACGATAGTGTATCACGGTTTCCACAGAAATACTGTTTTCAACATTGATAATAATCAGAAATGTTTCTTGAGCAGCAAATCAGCATATTAGAATGATTTCTGAAGGATCATGTGACACTGAAGACTGGAGTAATGATGCTGAAAATTCAGCTTTGATCACAGGAATAAATTACATTTGCCATATATTTACATAGAAAACAGTTATTTTAAATTTGTTACTATATTTTTTGATCAAATAAATGTAGTTTTGGTGGGCAGAAGATTAATTTATGAATTCTTCCAAACATAATTATTACAAACAACTGGAAAGGTAATACATTTACATGTAATCATTAGTGGACTTTGATTGCATGAAATATTTTGAAGTTAAAAATAAATCAGTTTGCCTAGTATTCATTTCCTTAGGTGTAAAACCTTTTTTGCAGGTTTAGAAAAAAAATCTTGCTGCAGATTTAAAGACTAAAACGACGTCAAGCAATGCTTTCTGTGCCAAACTCTCATTGACGTGCTCATCTGTCTTCTGTTTCTCTTTATTTTCTAAAGGTCACCTCTCCAGACTGCCATGAAGATGTGACGCTGAAAAAAGACAACGTTTTTGTCCGCTCCTTCAAAGATGGGAAATTGTGAGTAGCTTTCAAATTAAGTTATTTCAGTCCGTGCTTCTACTTTTAGCTCTCGGGGTGCAGAAAAAGTCAAGCTATGAAAGCGTCACGTGTGCTGTTGTTTCTGTTTATAGCTGTGATTTTATAAAACATCCTTTAAACGTGGCAGAAATACTGAAAATGAGGGAAGACGCCACCGCTGGGCATCGTGTAATGGAGGAGCCAATGATATTTCCGTGAGGTAGACGGAGAATATTGTAGTTAAATGCCCGTCTCGGATTAACCTTCCGAAACCAATTTATACTGCCGCTGCTGAAGGTGGAACGACAGAATTGGTCTTATTCAAGCACTGTGCTGAGAAAAGTCTGGTTATGGAGATATTTGTGTTAAACCTCAGGGAAATGAAACCTGTGAGTGCTGCGATTATACAGACTGGAGCAAAACTCTTTTTGTCTGTTTCTGATGTTATGCTTCTATAGATGGACAACAAACTCTAAATTGCCTGGATGTTGCTAAAGTGTTTTGTTTGGTTTTTTGGGTGGTTACTGTCTCTGTGATATTCTGGTCTCTATGACTCTGTTGCATGCCAAAGTTTAAAGTCGACATGAAACTGAAGTTGCGATAGTCTTTTCTTACCTATTATGACTCAAGGCCGTAACCATGTCTTGGACATTGGGAGGGACCAAAGGATTTTTGTTTGTTTGTTTTTGCGTGGGGCGGAGGAGGATGTTATTGGGTTATTGATCTTTTTTATTTAAAGGAATTAAATAATTAATAGATTAAAAAAGATTTAAGGGTATAAAGAAAAAGAAATAAGAACCATAAAAGTTCCAGGTCTATTTTAGTTATGAAGTAATCAATTTAAACTATTTGCAAATAGTGTTTTATTTTAAAATATGCACACTTTCCCTTTTAATCATATGTCAAAAATTATATTTTATAAAATATTTGTTATAATGATATATTTATATTATATTTTTATGATATTTTAAATTCAAAACTTGAGTAGTTTGCATCACTGGATATTACTGTCGGTCACTGATCATTACTATTTTAAAACAGTTGTCAAATATTAAAGGGGTCATGAACTTTGTTGTTTTATTATTTTATAATGTTTCCTGAGGTGCACTTATAATGTTAATATGCATTTTACATCAGAAATGGTTATAATTTAGAAATTACAATTATTATTTAGAAAATAATTTTAAGGGGCGTGTCTGCTGTGATTGGCTGACATCTTTTTATATGAAATAGCTAAGTATTACTCTCTCGAAAATTTTTAGCTCGTTTTTACTATTACAGCTCTCAAGGTTGTCTAATCATGAAAAGTGTTGATTATAGCATTATATTTAGATCTATGGCATTATATTTAGATCGTGGCATGAAAGGTTGCAGTGATGAACATTGTAGCCGATCACAGACATGTTGTTGAGCGCATGAAAGCAGTGATCTCGTCATTGCAACTCAATTTCTGCACACTAACGAATGCTTTCATCATAACTAACAGTGCAAACTCGATGTAACTAAGAGATTCGTTGAATAAAACGGGAGTTTTGGCGCGAGTCCAGAACTCAGTCACTGATAAACTCACGCTGTTTGATTGACAGCTCCAGCGATTGTAAAGGGAGCGTTCTTTGATCGCTTTCTATATATAATTTAATCACTGTTTAAATAACAGATTATTTTCATCCTGCTAAGAGAAACAACGTGAAGTTGAGCGTTTAGTCACTGGTTTGATTTACTGACACATAGACAAAGAACATGTGACTGTACATGAATCAGATCAGGCATTAGAATTAACACAGTTACTGACATGTTGTTGCATTACTGTCGAGTCCATATCGTAAAAGTCTGTTTGTTGAAATTCACATGGTTGAAATAAATACCCATATTCCTAGCATTAGGATCCTTTGAAAGGTAATGTTATTTTAGTCCTGTATCGCTCTTCTCTCCTCCTCATCTCACTAACACGGCAGTGGGCGGGACTAATGTTGCAATGATGAAGTAGGCGTTGATTTCTTCTGCGGAGGCGGAGTTTCACCTATCTATAGACACATTCCAGGATCAGTCATTCGCTGGGCCTGGTGTCAATAAAAGCTTTTACTGGACTAACATGGAAGTTTTCAGTTCTGAAACTTACAGGATATTCTTAAAGTACGATGACCTCTTATATATCA
Organism: Mylopharyngodon piceus; assembly: GCA_039654765.1. Taxonomy (NCBI): domain Eukaryota; kingdom Metazoa; phylum Chordata; class Actinopteri; order Cypriniformes; family Xenocyprididae; genus Mylopharyngodon; species Mylopharyngodon piceus. Next base: position 2,123,622 of record CM077450.1, on the reverse strand, counting down.
AAAGCTCAAGGAAAAGTTGATTTCTCAATTCATGACCCCTTTAAATGTTTAGCTACTTACATCAATCCATGCACCCTTTCACTGCTAAAACTAAAGTGTCGCGCTGGAATTCGCACTCGTCTTCTATGAACGGTAAGCCCCACCTTCTTTGATCTGATTGGTCATCTCAATAATTTTGACATTGACAAGCGCTGTTAGACTGATGAGGCTGGCCACCCTAAAAATGTAACTTTTAAAACTTTTTGTCATCCTTCCTAAACAACAAACAGAGCGTTGCAGCAGAGCAGCAGCAAGAATATCAAATATTTGGGGGACAACTTGGCCATTTCTAATTATTGGGAGGCGGGGGACCCTTTTATGACGTATATCCGAGTTTAACTTCTTCTGGAACAAGAACAAATGTAGGGCGGGGCTTGATTTTGTCCATGGGGAGTTGATTGGGTGGTTGTGGTTTGCTATTGGTGGATCTCATGTGAGTGACAGGTTGCCCCGCCCTCGTCATCAGAGAAGAGAAGAGATGTCACTGCAAGAGGGAGGGGAAGTTTTTCTGATTCAAGATTAGAGCTTGATTTCTGTCTGCTCTTGTGTTGCACATCTTCACTGCTCCCTCTAGTGTCTGCTTTGGGATAGTAATGACATCACTGCCACATGTAGATTTATAAATATTGATGAACAAAGCGAGTCTTCTAACCGTTAATGACCTCTTAATTCCCTCAATATAAGCAGCTTCAAAAGGTATTTGGACACTCCAGTGTGAACGTGAGGAGAACTGACTTCACACATCCTCTAAAAATCACCAAAACACCAGCTGATTCAAAGTTCTGAGAGAAGATCCTGCAGGATTTGAGCACTTGATCTAATAGTGACACTCAGACATTTTAGGTGTCCAAATACTTTTAAAAGGACATGCCTGGTTCATGTTCCTACACTGTAAAATAAAAAATAAAAAGATTTTTAGAGTATGTTTCACAAACCTCATGTCTGCACAATATTCTGGTATTGAGAAATGTTGTGTGATTACATATTGACCTTTTTCCCAGGATAAAGCTTTTATCATCAAATTTGGTGCAGTTTAATGAACGCTTATGGAAGTCCAGTGTAATGATGCAGATTTTATTTCATGTTTTCTCTCATATTTAATGTTTTATTTTATCTTACAGTTACACAGTTTTACGGAAAGACATTCGAGAGCTGGATGAAGAGAAAGCTCCCAAAGCAGACGCAGGACTCAAACCAGGTAAGAGCAAGAGCCATGTATTTAGGGCAGGGTTATTATCATTAACTAAAACTAAAAGAACATTAGTAACACTAGGGGGCCCTATTTTAACGATCTAAGCGCATGGTCTGAAGCACATTGCGCAGGTGCACTTAGGGCGTGTCCCAATCCACTTTTGCTAGTTTAATGACGGAAAAAAATGTCAGCGCGCCAGCCGCGTGGTCCAAAAGTGTTGTACCTAGTCTCTTAATGAGTCATGGGTGTGTTTTGGGCGTAACGTGCAATAAACCAATCAGAGTCCCATTCCCTTAAAAGCGGAATTTGCAAGCAGAAAGACTGAACGCTTCTCCATAGAGGAATCCTTTTATTTTTAATATTTGTCATGTTTGTGTGCTGCTGCATGTGTAACAAGCACAGTGTACGCGCGTTGTGCACCCGCCTATAGGCGCATATTACTAATGCGCCCTTTAAATAACAAAAAAATACTGCGCCATTGACTTTAGACCAGGTTTTTGTTGTTCAACGGCGCAGTCTATTTCATATATGCTTTAAAATAGTAACGTACCAACAGTGCACCTGAACACACCTTGTTTTCAGACCAGCACACCCATAGGCGAACAGCGAGCGAGTGCATTTGCTATTTAAACAACATGCCGCAGGACGTGAAAATGATAACTGTGTCGGGCTGAAACTAGCAAAAAACACTTGCGTCGCGCCGGGTGTGTGATAGGGCCCTAAATCTCATTACTTAACATTAGTTAATGCATTAACAAACAATGAGCAATACATTTGATACAGTATTTATTAATCTTTGTTAACATTAGTTATTCAGGTTAGTTATTAATCAATACAACTTGTATTAGGATATATTGAAATTGACAGTCACTATTTTTCATTGTTAGTTCATGTTAACTAATATTAACAAGTGGAACCCTATTGTAAAGGGTTACCAAAATTTTCATTACTTGAAATAAAATAAATATACATTAAAAATAACATTACTAAAACTACTAAAACTTTAACTTGAAGTTAACTAAATCTATATAGACAAAAAAAAAAAAAAAAACTAATAAAAATGACAAAAACAATACAATTTGTAAAACTTTAACTAAAATTACTGGTTTTCACTAAAATGATAAAATGTTTAGTTTATGATTTTAGTTTAACTAAAACTCAATAATTACTATGTAGACTTTAAAAAACTAATACAAATTACAAAAACACAACACAATTAGTAAAACTTTAACTAAAATGAAAACATAAAATCTAAAAATATCTTTATCTTTTTGTCCCATTTTCAAATACTTTCTTGCTTCAAATCAAAGTTTGTAATGTTCTGAATCATCTCATAGCTGGTTAGTTTGGTTCATGACTTATAACTCTTAAATTAAGTTTTTTTTTTATTTTTTTTTTTATAATCCCTATGGGAAAAATACTTCCGGAACTAGGGAGCTGGACGAGTGGATCACAACTGTTGCACTCTGCTGGAGAAAGTTTTATAAAAGTGAAAAAATAAGCATTTTCCCATTGAGCACATTGTAATTGTCGCTGTTTGTGTGTTTCACAGCATTAGATGCAGCGTGGGAGTTTCAGCGTAACAGCTCTGTGCCCAACACGTGGAGGACGGAGGTGAAGGATGAAAGCTCAAGCAGTGAGGATGATGACGAGGAAGAGGAGGAGGAACAAGAGGAAGAGGCCAGCGGCGAGGAGGAAGAGGTGACAACAGCGTTCATGATCATAAACCATGTGTTGGGGAGAAACATCACTCAAAGATTCACAGTGTTGAATCAGAGTCGGATTGAATCAGTGAATCTGCGTTGATCGTAGCCCTAATGTTTGTGTTGATGTGATATATTGCTGCTTTCACTCTTACAGCACGAGCTGCTGTCATCGGCGGTTCCTTTACCTTGATTTATTGACCACTAAATATCACCTTTGGAGTTAAAGCGGCGTGTTTCTTCATAAAAGAGTGAGAGATGATGACAGGTTTAACTGTGAGTGTGGAATGAAAACTACGACCTGTATTAAAGCCGTGTCAGAGCCGCGGCTGACATGTCTGTCAGATTTACATAAACTCAGATTACAGAGGAAAACCACATCACAGCCAGACAAGACTGCTATAGAAAGCATGAGTTGACAATACTAACTTAACCACATCTTTCAGTAGTGTGACCATTTCGGATCTGTTTTCATAATAGTGTGGCTTTCCCAAACTAACAAGCGACCAAACTGGCTACTTTTTTCTCATATTGTGCACAGTTTTACGTTCAAACTGTTTAACGAACAAAAATCATCTATGCTTGCTAAACTGACCTCGTTCTTGCTCTCATTCTAATGAACACTGGAAGCTCTGATTCATTTTAGTGAATCGGTTCAGTGATCCTTTTCAAAGAAAGACACACTGAATCATTCGAGCTCATGCTCACCATTTTATGTTTTCTTTGTGCATCAAAATAATTTGTCAAATTCTGTTATTTATCACTGTTATCAAGTTACATTTAGATGTTTTATGAGTTTTATGTAGTGTAATTTTCTGTGTGAATAATGTCACATGTCTGGTTATACACTGCCATTCAAAATATTTGGTGTTTGTAGGATTTTTCTTATTCAGAAATTAATACTTTTATTCAGCAAGGATGCATGCAATTGATGAAAAGTAATATAATGATTTATAAAAATAATAACTTTCTATTTATCAATGAATCCTGAAAAATAAAAATAGTTAGTAGCTTATAGTGTAGCTGTTGTTTTCAAAAGCCTCTGAATGACACCCAGCTCGTGTGTGTTTGTGTTTCCTGTATGCAGGAGGAAGTGGAGCCATTCCCAGAAGAGAAGGACAACTTCCTACAGCAGCTTTACAAATTTATGGAGGATAGAGGTGAGCAGTGTCAGTGTTTAGTGTGGTTTATATACTATTAATATTTTGCTTTTATTTTTATATTTTCAGTTTTCATTTTAATTTTTATATTTTATTCTTTTGTTATTTTTATTAGTTTTTTTTTATATTTCTGTAGTTTTAATTTTTTTAATTTTTTTTTTAGTAAATTTATTATTTCAACTTTAAGCTTATGTATTTCAGTTAGCTTCCAAGGCAATGTTTTTGTTTAGGTTTTTAACCTAATATAGAGCTGGGTGATAAACTAAATCATATCGAGATCGAGTTAAAATTTATGTAAATAACAGCCTATCACACAGCAGAAATAAACACAACAACAGCCAGTCAGTGAATATCGCTAATATGTGATTTCTGCACGTCTCTGTGTGAATGAACGGCGCGGTTTCATCTGATACACAAACTCACACACACGACGCTCACTGTGTTTTCAATATATGAAGACATGAACACATGAACTTCATCTCCACAGTCACTTCACAAGCCTTTCACCTTTTCATTTGAGAAAAACTACTCAAGTACACACTGAAACTGAAACTAAAACTGAAGGATCTTCACAACTGTCAAAACAAAAGGTTTAACTTTTCTCACAACTGTCAAAATAAAAGTTCTGTTTAACTTCAAGAAATTTTGACAGAAATATATCACTACTGTATACTAAAATGTACTTCTCAAAATAATAATAATAATATTATTTCTAAGGAAAAAATCATACAACCAAGATATTTTTTTATCCATGTTTTAAATTTGTACAGTTCTGTCGTGCAGCATCTTATATATCAAATAAAAATGCAATGTTTTGTTGTAAATTAATCCTTATATTTTCATTTGAATAAATTTTTGAAGCTTGATTAAATTGTTAGTTTATATAAATTTGTATTAAATCATAAAACAATGAATCCCAAAAAATATAATGAAGAAAAAAAAAAAAACAGAATTTAGGGAAAAAATAAAATGGATTTCATGCGGACATAAATTAAAAGGTAGCTACTCCGTGTAGTTTAATTGTGAACAAACAAGTTTACAATTATTCTCAAGATCTAACAAATATGTGGAAAGCATTTCCTTCCCCATTAAAGGGGTGCTTTAATATGATTTCACTTTTTTAACTTTAGTTAGTGTGTAATGTTGCTGTTTGAGCATAAACAACATCTGCAAAGTTACGACGCTCAAAGTTCAATGCAAAGGGAGATATTTTCTTTTACAGAAATCACTTTTTAAACGGCTGGTAGGGACTACAACGAGCTTCTTCCCGGGTTGGTGACATCACTAACCCTAAAATTTACATAAACCCTGCCCCCGAGAACACACAACAAAGGGGGTGAGGCCATGTTGGGCTACTTTAGAGAAGAGGAAGAGTTGTTGTAGTAGAGTGTTGTTGTCATGCCGTCATTTTACGCCGGACTGCTTCACAATCGAGGGTCAATTCAACGCTGGATTTGCACAAAGATTAACATGACGGCACATGCTAGTGGATGAGTTGAATCAACTCCACAGCAACTACATAAATTTATCCACTAACCATCCAGAAACGTCTAAAAGTTGTAACTTCTTCCTGAGTCTCTCCATCAGTGTCGACTCCGGTTTGAACAATGTAAGGCTGAACACCGTTACTGACAATCCTCATTTTGGCTGCGTGAGATTCTCCAGCTTTGTTGTTGTTGAGCAACCGAAGTGCGAGCTGTTAAAGCTCCGCCCTCTTCTGGAAAGGGGGCTGGGAGCAGCAGCTCATTTGCGTTTAAAGGGACAGACACAAAAACGGCGTGTTTTTGCTCACACCTAAATAGGGGCAAATTTGTCAAGCTATAATAAATGATCTGTGGGGTATTTTGAGCTGAAACTTCACAGACACATTCTGGGGACACCAGAGACTTATATTACATATTGTGAAAGGTGCATTATAGGTCCCCTTTAATGTTCATATTTTACTTTGAAACTCACACTAACTAGCTTCTTGTCATTTTTCAGGAACGCCTATCAATAAACGACCTGTGCTGGGATACAGGAATCTGAATCTTTTCAAACTCTATCGGCTGGTGCACAAGCTCGGAGGATTTGACAATGTGAGTTTTATTTCTGATCCCTCCCTGTGGAGCAAAACACTGCCACAATCTGCTTTTCCGTCTGCATTAGCTTTCACTCACTGAGTAGGACGTGTTCCCTCCCTGTGTTTTAGATTGAGAGCGGATCTGTCTGGAAGCAGGTGTATCAGGATCTGGGTATCCCCGTGCTCAACTCCGCAGCCGGTTACAACGTCAAATGTGCCTACAGAAAGTACGTGCATCTTTCCTTTCAGGATGACAGTGACAGGGTGACAGTGACAGCAAACAAGCAAGCTCTGTATGCACCGGTTCTGTCTGTTAGCTCTCTTATTCTTTCAAGTTGATGACAGAACCGTATGGCGAACTCTCTCTAAACCTATAGTGCCACCAGCAGTTCATACTCATTTTGGCAATTTTTTTTAACCAGATTGCTCAGTTTGGATCAGATCATCTAAATACCATGCTGGTCAAAAGTTATTATTGAAATGCTCTAATGGCCAAAAATTTGGAATAATTAAGACTTTTAAATGATTTTTAGTCTCTTCTGCTCACCAAGGCTGCATTTATTTGACCAAAAATACAGCAAAAATTTTGAAATATTATTATAATCTAAAATATCTATTTTCTATGTGAATATATAGTCAAATATAATTTATTCCTGTGATCAAAGCTGAATTTTAATAGCTGATTTGCTGCTCAAGAAACATAAATATTTGCTTTTTGATCATTGGCTATAGTATTCTGTAAACTGGGTAGTGATAACATGTCGTGTTGCTGAACCTCCTGCAGGTACCTGTATGGCTTTGAGGACTTCTGCGCTTCCACGGGAATCACGTTCCGCATGGATCTGCCGTATAAGACGGGTGAGAAGACGGGCTCCAAGAGTGAGGTGAACACTGAGGAAACAGCCAGCGGCGGAAACACTGTCTCTTTAAGCACATCCAGCACAGAAGAAGAACAGAAAGTCCTTAAAGAACCAGAGCCCTCCAACACACAGCATGTGGTCAAGGTACTAAAGCATCATCTCAGGGTTTGTCTGCTATGGCATACTACTCATACTATGCATTGAATACCCAGATCAGTTACTAAACCAAATGTATACAATATACAACACATCTCAACTTTTCATTTTCAAACAGCTGTGATTTTAACACCTTAACTAAGCTGTTTAGACTGCCAAAAGTTTGGGGTCAGTGAGATTTTTAAAAAAAGAAATCAATACTTTTATTCAGCAAGGATGCATTAAACTGATCAAAAGTTACAGTAAAGACATTTATAATGTTACAAAAGTAATCAGAAATGTTTCTTGAGCATCAAATCATCATATTAGAATGATTTCTGAAGGATCATGTGACACTGAAGACGGGAGTAATGATGCTGAAAATTCAGCTTTGATCACAGAAATAAATTATATTTTACAATATATTCACATAGAAAACAGCCATTTTGAATTGTAATAATATTTCACAATTTTTACTGTATTTTTGATCAAATAAATGCAGCCTTGGTAAGCAGAAGAAACTTCTTACAAAGACATAAAAAAAAACGTAATCATTCCCAACTTTTGACTGCCACTGTATATATAATATTAAAAATGTTAATTTTATATATATATATATATATATATATATAAAATTATATCTCACTAAATTAAATGGTAAGTATTGTAATCTGTAGCTGTGGAATCATGTGTAACAAACATTTATTTGTGCATTTATTTATTTATTTATTTATGTTTTTATTTATCGTGTAATAATTTAATGTGATCAAGTTTGATGATGTATCGCTTTTTTTGCTGATCAATTCTCCTGTTTTTTTTTTTATAATATGTGTTAATTTGATAATTATCTAAAACATTGTCTCCATGTTGTTAGCAACATTTATAGTGTAACCAAATACTTTTTCACAAGCTGCAGTTCGGCAGTGTACAGTACACACTGTGCAGTAAACTAATATTGAATTTGAAAGACTTCAGACAAACAGCTTTGTCTTGTTTGTCTTTGTGTATTTTGTCTCTCAGCAGGATCATCTGACCTCATGTATATTTATAAGTCAGGCTTTTTTTCCCGAACACAAGCTGCTGGATCGAAAACAATGATGCATTTACAACTGTAGCAAAATCATAGTTTAATTAGGGTCAAATCATATTAATTGGAAGGTGAAGGTGACTTGTTATTTCTTCTCAGGAGGAGAAGACCGAGACCACAGCACCATGTGAAGATAAAGCGGATATCAGCAGCGTAAATGAGGAGGAGGAGGAGGAGGAGGAGGAGGATAACCATGCTGATGAAGAGGAGAATGACACGAACGAAGAGGCCAAAGAGTGCGGAGCGACAGCGGAGAGTAACGTCACAGAGACCGTGAAGGAGGAACCGTGTGAGGAACCCGACAGCAAAGATCTGTCAGGGTAGGTGCAACTTCCTCTCTGAGCTTCAGTGCATGGCTCTGTGGATCTGAAGGAGATTCTCATGGGAGAGAGAGAGAGAGAAACAGAGACAAAAATGAGATGTGCTTAGAGATGGAGAAAAAATAGACTGAATGAGAAACAGTCAAAAGTGAGATCATGTAAACACTTAACAACGGTGTTTGTGGAAACATCTGACTGATTTTGATGGCGGATGCTGCAGTAGTTCCTCTCTGGTCGCGTCTCATGTCAGTCACCCGCTTATTGAAACTGCATGTTGGCCGAAGCGTGCGCTGTTTTTAGCTTGCTTTCTCTCTCTCACCCTTTTTCCATCTTATCTTGAACCATCCCGTGTCTCCAGGAAAAAAAGCATTCGCTCTTATTTTTTGTTGCACGTTTTGTTTTTACCGTCAATATCATGCGTGAATTACTGTGAATTTTATTTGAGAGTAACTGTTTTGTCACAGCCAGGCTTGAGATGGAATAAAGCTAACGGTGCATTCACACTGGGCGTCAGCGTTAACTCTTCTCATTTACTTTGAATGGGTGACTTCATGTGTTGCTGAACTGAATTGTGGGTTCTGTTGCGTCGCTCTACTCACATTGCTCGTGCAGAAATTGAAAATTTCTCAACTTTTCAAGTGCCAACGCAGGCGCACCCTCGCTCAGACGGTAGCCAATTGCGTTCATGCAACAGCGGAAAGTAATGTGATTGGCTGTTGTCACTATGACGGTCGCGTCAGCACCAAGCTTCAGACACGCCCTCCGTGAAGCGTTGACGCCAACGCCCCATGTGAATGCAGCTTAAGTTACATTTCTTTTGATTTAATATCTTTAAAATTACAGTAAATAAACAAAAATGCCACAATGTTTGTGAGCAGCTTACATAGACAATTATGTCATCATACGCTAGCGTTTAAAAGTTTGGGGTCAGTTTATTTGATCAAAAATACCATTAAATATTGTGAAATATTACAATTCAAAATAGCTGTTTTCTATGTGATGTTTTAAAATGTAATTTATTCCTATGATCAGCATCATTACTCCAGTCTTCAGTGTCACATGATCCTTCAGAAATCATTCTAATATGCTGATTTGCTGCTCAAGAAACATTTCTGATTATTATCAATGTTGAAAACAGTTGCGCTGCTTCAGATTTTTGTGGATAAATTTTGTTCGGGATTCTTTAATGAATAGAAAGTTTAAAAGAACAGCATTTATTTGACATCTTTTGTAACATTATACTTTTTTTTTGAACAATTTAATGCATCCTTGCTGAAAAAAGTCAATTTTGAATTATTCCGGCACCATTTTTCTTCCAACATGTGATTTCTGGGTGTCAAGTTTTGTTTTTGACTCTTCAGGTGTGACTTTGAAGCTCAGTAGAGCGATGGACTGACTCGTGAAGCTCTACCACTGCTGTACAGAGTGTTTCCCGACGCTTTCTGCTCTCTCATATCATGCCTCTAGTGTTCTGCTGTGATGTTGTGAGATGTTGTGTGGATGATAACAGACCCTGATGCTGAGATCATGTCGAGCTTTGTGCCTGGTTAGGGTTGGGAATCGAGAAGCCGTTCTGTTCAGCAAAAATTTTCATGACTTTGGCTTTATTAATGGTTCATAATTGGTTATAAACTATGGAATTGCTCACTTTACTCACTCACAGGTGTTGAACTCTAAATGAACCAACTCAAAATTCTAAAAGTCATCAAGGAACGGAACGGAACTAAAACGGAATCAGAATTGTTACATTTCAAACGATTCCCACCTCTACTCTAAATCTGGTTGCATTGACTCTAATTTGAAGCATTTGGATGCACATGTAACTTTTGACTAACTAATCTCCCTCACGTAGCTGTGATCCGATTATTTAGCTGGTTTTTATAGACTCTTTATGCTCAACAGTCATCCTGCAGTGGTGGTTTTCCAATGAAGCTTTTCCCCTTCATTTTCTGTATTGAATCAAATAACTATGTGGAACCAGGGTCCTGCCTAGTACCAGCTCAGTTGTTGCATCACTAGTTGAGAGTTGTCTGCTGCTAACTAACCAGGGTTGTTTCTCGGTTGAACTGTCCACTCTGTGAAGTGATTTCAGCAGTATTCGGCGGAGCGGTAGAGTTCAGTGTGCTAACTGTCTAACGTGGCTTCCTCTCTGCTCTCTAACGTGATTGTGATTTGCCCCTTTGCTGAGCTTCGCTGTGCCCTCTTGCTGCACTTTGACCCTTTCCCTGTCACACACACACATCTTGAACTCATGTTCAAAGTCACATTTGAAATTTCCTCAAGTGAGAAAAATCATTACTCGCCCTCATGTTGGTCTAAACCTGTATGACTTTATTGCTTCAGTGAAACACTAAAGGAGATGTTTAGCAGAATGTTCATGATACATGTTCATATAATGACCACAGGCTGTCAAGCTCCAAAAAAGAATAAAAAACAACATTAAAATGACCATGAAGGTAGCTGTTTTGGACAGGTTTTTGTTCATTAGCTTTGGTGGTTAGTCCCCAGTGGTAAATGCCGTACCCACACCATAATGGGGCAAAATGCATCTTTCTCCATTCACTGCCATTTAAACATGGTTGTGTATTCTGTGAAAATAACTTTTTGCAAGCAACATATAAGTCACTAATATTTTATTATATTATTGTAGATGTTTCACTAAAAAATATATTATTTTTACATATATATATATATATATATATATTTTTAAAATTATTGTAGATTCACTAGTATTCAATGATTTATAAGTTTTATACTTGTATAAATTATATATTTTTTAATTAACATAATTTATTATCATAAAGATATTTTTCTACTTTTTAACATATTTTTTCAAAATATATTCACTAAAATATTTACTATTTTTGCATATTTATATATAATAAATTTAAAATTATCATAGATTCACTAGTATTCAATGATTTATTTTTTATTATATTTTTTACTTTTTATTTCTATTTATTTAATATATGCTGTATATTATTCATATGGTATGCATGATAATGTACATGTACATGACGTTTTAAATTAACAATTTATTATAATTTTTAACATATTTTTTAACATTCACTAAAATATTTATTATTCTTACATATACATACATACACATATATACACATTTAAAATTATTGCAGATTCACTAGTATTCAGTGATTTATAACTTTTATACTTGTAAAACGTAGTTTTTTATTTAACATTTATCATCATTTCTAACATATTTTTTTTTAACATATATTCACTAAAATTAACAATTTATTATAATTTTTAACATATTTTTTAACATATATTCACTAAAATATTTATTATTCATATATATATAAAATACATTTAAAATTATTGTAGATTCACTAGTATTCAATGATTTATAAGTTTTATATTTGTAAAACATGTAGTTTTTAATTAACATCATTTGTTATCATTTTTAACATACTTTTGTACTTTTTAACATATTTTTTTTAACATATATTCACTAAAATATTTCTTATTTTTACACACACACACACACACACATATATATAATACATTTAAAATAAACTAGTATTCAATGATTTATTTTCTTATTTTTAACATTTTATTTCTATTTTTAATATATACTGTATATTATTCATATTATACATGATAAAACATGATAAAAATAATTTAAAATGTGAATCGTTTTATACTTGTAAAACATGTACATAATATTTTAATTAACATAATTTATCATAATTTTTAACAGATAATACAATAAAATATTATATAATATTATATTTATATATTTATATATAAATATATAAAATAAATTATATTATTATTTTTGATAGAACTTAGAATGGAGCTGTATTTTTCTCTGTCTGCTGTTTTTGACATTACAGCTCATGATAGTTAGCAGTGAAGGGTTTGAGACTGCCATCAGCTGTCCGCTCAACGTTGTCCAATCACTGATGTCATTTTCCTCCAGCTCTAGAGTGATTTGTCACGTTTCCAGCAGACATGAATGGCAATGCAGACGGTTTTCTGAAACTAGTTTTGCATATATCATGAATCATCCAAGTTGGAGCGCAGTGAAGAGATTACAACTTGGTATACAAAACAGTATGGCTTCAGAATACTTGTATAGAGCATGTTATTTATTTCAGTCCTTTTGGAGCTTGACAGCCAATGCTTTCATTATATGGAAGGAACAGCTTGAGATTCTTTAAATGGAAGAAATACAGGTTTCATGAGCAACAGCGTGAGGGTGAGTAAATGAAGACACAGATTCATTTATGGGTGGAAATATTCCTTTTAAACGAATCAGGAAGATGTTTTAGACCAGCTTTTTAATATATTCCAGGTTGAGGTTCAGACAGCCGGCTGATGACCCCATAATGTCTTCCTCCAATGAAGGAGGATTGTTAGACTTATCCGACAGGGAAAGATGAGGATAATTAGATTTCAGAAGCACTAGGCTGAGACAGCGAGCTTTCAGCGTGGGTTTTTTGGGGAGGGCTGTTGTGGGGAAGCCTAGGGTCAGCAAACAGGAAGTACTGAATTGTCTTTCTTGCAGGGATGTCAGCAGTCAGGAGTGGGAGGAAGGGGAGGAGTGTGAGTGTTACCCTCCTGGGATGAAGGTGCAGGTGAGGTATGGGCGAGGCCGCAATCAGAAGACGTACGATGCCACTGTGAAAGAGTCAGACCTGGAGGGGGGAGAGGTGCTCTACCTGGTGCACTACTGTGGCTGGAACCACAGGTAAGGCAGGACCCTGGGAACTCATGCCTCATTTGTTTGCATTTACCAACAATTTGGTAGCCCCAAGCTGATTATAGTCCTGGAGTCAGAAAGTCTGGTTCATATTGAGTTTTTGTAGGCCAAAACCTGGAGCATTTTAGCACTTCCGGTTCCATCGTCCTTAAGTCAGTGGGTTTTTGAATGGGTTAAATGCCTGAAATAAGGTCTGTGGTGAACACAAGCTCTAGATTTTTCACGACATAAAGTACATGAGTAATACCCACTTGTGAATTTTTGTTTTAAGCTTTTACATGTCTTGAAAAAGGCGAACATGGGACTACAGATGCTGTCAGGGACGTTAAACGTCATCATGCTGAACAGAAAGACTCAGCTACACGTTGTTTATAATCACACTCTTGCAAACTATTATAACTCAAACTTTTAGGGAAAATGTTTTTTAAATGAAGACTGAGGGAGTTGTTGAAGCTTAAAGTGCCCCTATTATGCTATTTTAAAGGTTCTTAATTTTGTTTTGGAGGTCTCCAACAGATTTACATGCATCAAAGGTCAAAAAACACTTTCATTTTCTCATAATATACATTGCACATCACCACATTTTTCAGTGATTCTCAAACGATTTGTCGGGTGAATCAGCCTCTCTAAATCCCTGCTTTCCAAGTTATGACGTTTCATTTACATTACGCCTCCACTGTCGTTTTGCTTTTTATAGAAATAAAAAACATTTAATTCGGTCACTTCAATTCCATCCAGCTCACTTAACACGAGCTGCAGAGTCGTAAGTAGTGCAGCAGGAATCAGAGTTCACTGATCACGTGATGAGATGACTGACAAGACCATGGCGGAGGATTCATTGTACAACAGAGCCTAAGCGTCTGATAAATGTCTTATCTTGTAGTTCTGTTGTGATTGGTCTGCCGCTTGTTAACGCTCGTTAACATCAGCTCTGGAGGCTTCCTAAAGCTCAGCGATTGGACACACCATATCATATCATACCATATCAATCCAAGTGTGAGTCCAATGATGAAATATTGAAAGAACTAGTTATTCAACCAGATCCTCCATCGCAAGAACGACTTGAGCAGGACGTTTCTCAGTGATACACATACATTATGAGATGTTGCATGTAATTTCTCACCATCACCATTAACAAGTGTACGTCCATCAACAAACCAATGTTTATAATTCTAATTTATTGCAGTGCACATGTGAGAACTGTATTATTAACAGTATCATTAACAGTGCAAACGTTAGCCGACTGATGTAACATTAAAGTTTGTAAAACAAATCTTTCTCCATCCTTTATCATGACTCAGAGTAGAAAGAACAACAGACAGTCTTCAGTAATGGACACAGTTTTAGGTAATTTAGGTGAGCCACAGCTGATTAGCAGAAGTATTTCAGTAAGACAGTAATAATGTGAGTTTAGCCAGGAAAATATATACATCAATAATTAATCATACTTACAGGTTGTGATTCTGAGTACTGTCCCATCTTTAATGCATAAGCATTTTGTAAATCCCATTTAGACCTCACGGAGATTTGAGAAGCAATCATTAAAAGGTTATTCTGCTGTTGTATCGCTGTGGTAATTTTAACCACTGACTCTCATCATTTGGAAGTGTTTACAAAGACAATTTGCTTTTGCAGAGTAGAAAATAGCGTCTTATCGACATGTAAACAACACGAACCAGCTACAGCATTTGAGGGTGGATCAAGTTATTCGTGGGCGGACAATGTAGAGTGTAGGTGGGCATTAGACAAATGTGTTACCCAGTGACGTGTGGCTGTCATGGAAGTGGGATTCGAATTCCTGATTACTTGTTTAGGCGGTTCAGAGTCTATTCTTTCTTTTGAGAGACAATAACTTTATTTATGGTGCACTTTCGGCTTCGCAACTTTGCAGATCGTTTACATTCACAGCTACATTACACATTGCATGAAAGGTAATATTCGAAAAAGTATAAAAAGGGCACTTTACTGTTGGTCACTGTGGTGTAGTTCGTTCATAGCCTACGTTTAGCTTTTTATTTCTGCCGATTGTTTTTAGGCTTCATTTGTGAAGATTATCATGAATAAAATGTGTAAGAATCATAAACTTTTGTTGGTCACAGTTCTTATAATCCAAAAGCCAGAATCCATTGGGTTTTTGTCGAGGGAACCAGGGTGATGCAAACGTACGGGTTGGCCTACAAAAATACAGTATCACTGCAGCTCTCTATAGCAGTTTGACGCACACATCAAGTGACCAACCACAGCTTTTTTGGACTTAATATGTGGAAATGTGTTTAAATAACAATGCAGTGGATGCAAATTAGTAGATCCAAATTTCTGCCTTTGCAAAGGTACTAAATACTAGGGGTGTGACGAGATCTCGTGCCACGAGATTAAAATGTGATGAGATTTCTCATCGAAGTGAAAAGCTGTCCACTGTTGTTTTGCTTTTTATAGAAATAAAAACCATTTAATTCAGTTGGATAACAGAATTATCCTATCCAGCTCATCCAACACGAGCAGCAGAGTCTTACGTATTGCAGAAGGAATCAGAGTTAACTGATCACGTGATGAGATGACTGACAAGACCATGGCGGAGGATTCGTTGCACAACAGAGCCTAAGAGTCTGATAAATATCTTATCTTGTAGAATTCATGCTCAGCACCGCCGCTCACTATTCAGAGTACGCATGATCACGAAAGCGAAAGTAAAACACGAACACGCATTCAAACGCGATTTCAATACCCTGCATTTTGAAAGCGGCTCCCTGATGCATGCAGATATCTCCCAATATGAAAGCTATCTTAGGCTGGGCTGTGTAGTTGTAACCATCTCTTAGCTCTGTATCTCATGCTTGAAGAGAAATTTCGTCTCTATTTGCACTTTGAATATTGAAAGAGTACCAGACGCGAATGAAGCGTTAAGCGCAAGTGATTTACTTGTTAAGTCAATGCAAAGACACGATAGACATCCTGGAGCGCGATTCGCGCAAATGACGCGGCGCGAATTGAGCGTTTCGGGCGAATCGCACGAGTTGAAAAATCTGAACTTTGGTTAACGCGGCGCGAATATTCACCAATCAGGAGCTTGCTCTAGTAGTGACGTGATTACGACGTAGCGAGCGGAGGCAGAAATCCGAAACAACAATGGAGGACAAAATCATCGTCGCTGTATGTGGATACCCGGAGCTGTACGGTACATCTTCATACTTTTATAGAAACAGGAATAAAAAGGATCTTGCTTGGAAGAAAGTGAGTGAGGAGGTCGGACAAAGTAAAAAACGCTCTTTACTCAATTTGAGCTATATATATATATATATATATTGAGACTCCAAGCTAGCCAAAGCCGGTAAATTGAGCTTATTCGCCGTATTTCAGCCTTCCATAGCACATAAAGCGCAGCTACCTTATCAACAAAATCCATGTCAGCCATTTCGCAACAAGACTGGAGCCGCCTGGCAGAATTCGCGTCTGTTGTGAAGTGAATTTCACGCGCGAATGAAGCGAGTAAACTCAATGTTCAAGCGTCCAACTACGCGCAAATAGCGCGATTTATTCGCACAAGTCGCGTCTGGTGTGAACGCCCCATAAGAGAAAACAGTTTTTCATTTTTATTTATCCTGTTTTTATTTCTATGATCAATTTGTGGAAAGGAGTTCAGTTAGGAGGTCAAAAGTTGTAGAAGCTCATAAATCATGTACAGTAAGGTCTGAAAAGACTCATATGAAATCATAAAGGAGAGAAGACAGTCAGTTGAGTTTGTGGCAAAACCTTTTACTTGAGTATTGTTGTCTTTTACTGCATATGATAATTCATATTTCATCATTGAGGATTTCTTAAAAATACTGTAAAAATCTCATCTCATCTTGTTCTCGTGAACTCAATCTCGTGTCTCGTCTCGTGAGCTAACTTTCTCGTCACACCCCTACTAAAATACTCATTATTTCACTGGTGTAATTGATGCAGTTCTGCTCATGGATGTCTAGTTTACCAATAAGTGCCTCAAAACAGGGATTTGATGCACTAATCTGGGAAACTTTGGTAGTTTAAGCAATTAGTGCTTGTAATATGAAACTGGTACTTTGTGAACTTGCCAGATTGACAGAATGCTTTCTAGTTTTGTGTGCAACATGCATCAGGTGGACTGTTTGCGATCTGTTGTGTGTGTCTGAGACTTATCGTCCTGTGGAAACGGTTCAGATTACTGATTGACTTAAACAGACCCTTATTATCGTGTATATATGAGGCAGAGGAAGAACGTTGGTTGATAGAAAGAAGTCAGGTGTGCTTTTTTTAATATTTAACGCATTTTGGCCACTTTTCTGTGCCTGATAGTTTATCAGAGACTAATAGGGCGTGAAAGTGCATACACACTGCCATTTACTTGACTACAGCGACCCGTATCAGGAGTTGTATCTCAAGAGATCGATCTGTTCATCTCCCATCTCAGTGGCAGTTCTTCAGCCGCCATCTGAAACCAAACTACACAATTTGCATGTTGCCATCTTTGCTCAATTCCATATATGTTTTTCTTTCCAGCTCTCATTGAAAGTGAATGATTTCTGGGTGTTTTGCCATTGCAAATTGTTGTCGGTATGAATAACCCTTAGGACTAGGACAGAGATTAATTATCGGTTGTTATCATGACATGCTCAAGTTTTACTTCTCAGATGTTTATTTGTGTTGTGTGGATATTTCCGATTTGTACAAGCGCTGAGATTAAAACTAATTTCTAAATAGAGCAGGACCTTCTGAACATCTTGCTGCAGCTTTGATATCTTATACTAGTCAGTATATTGTCTCTCTTTTGCAGTAGCTACATTTACATGGACACTTTTTGTTTCAGTGATGAATCCGAACATTTTACATGTTTACATGAATGCTTAATAAAGTGATAGGGTTAATGTGTGCGTTTATGTCACAAGCTTGAAATCGAAATTGATGTTTTGACATGCGCACACTGCACGAATATACAGAGTTCCCCGCTGTTGGCTCATACTAACCATCATCCTGTCATCTTTTTTCTTTGTTTTAAAAAGCGGGCTTAATATTTATCTATTTCGGGTCCTGATTAGGAAGCGATGAGCACATGAAGATTTGTGCCGTGCTGCTTACATTTATCAAGTAGCAAATACGATGAGAGTCTGAAGAAAAGACTGCTGGGACGACATTCTCCTGCAGCACATCACAGATGATGAGTGGAATGAGAATTTTAGAATGACATGACAGTCATTGATGACACAATATTCAACAACAACAACAGCTCGTTCCACGCGTCATCCATCATTACGCCATTTCTACATCATTGCACATGCGGAGCACTTTCCAGTTACAGTTTTCAATCCTATCGAACGGATTAGAAAAGGTTTAAACCACCCCTTACAATTCATTCCAACTGGCGTGGTTACGTGTGACTTTTTTTTTTTTTATTTCAACTGTGCTACTAGTCCAATTACAAATGGATTATTGTCCATGTAAACGCAGCTGTTGTTTTTTGTGCACAGTGTGTTTATTCTCTTAATAGTGACTTTATATCTTGCAATTGTGACTTGTACAAGGTAATTTCTCAATATTTGGACATTGCATTTCATAATTGCAACAAGACGCAGAGTTTTATTAGTTTTGGAGACACATTAATTAGTAAATGTTGACCAGTCTGTCTCTCTTAACAGGTATGACGAGTGGATCAAAGCTGATAAGATTGTCAGGCCAGCCAATAAGAATGTCCCCAAAATAAAGCACCGCAAAAAAATAAAGGTACAGTCTGAAGTTTTTCTGTTTTTTTCCCTTATGAAAATGAGTCATGTGAGTTCAGCACATTTATCACAGTTTTAATTGAATGTAGGTGTGTATAGCAATGTATGTTTGTATGTGTAATAATAAAAGTATTAATTTCTTTATAAAAAAAATAAATCAAACTTTTGAACAGTAGTGTATTCTTCATGTATATTCTTATTTAGAGGGGCTACACTGTTAATTTGTCCACTTTGTTTAATGACAGAATAAAGCGGAGCGAGAAAGAGACCGAATAGAGAGACTGACAGACAGAGAGGATCTTCCTTCATCCAGAAATCGCATCAATCGATTGTCCAAACCGAACTCTGGCAGTGATGTTTTCTCAAAGATGGATGAGTGTGGTGATAAGGGAAACCAGCAGACGCCCGTCAAGCCAATAGAGATCACATCCATTCTCAACGGCCTCCCAGGTACCTTTATATTCTTGAGTCTTATAATATGTCATATTTTTTGAAGGTGAAGTGTGCAATTTTTCAATACAAAAAAGCTTTGTTTAGGTCAGGCCAGTGGTTCAAATTTTTACTTGCCCTGCCAAAATTAAGGTCATGCTAGTCGATGAGTTGAATCAACTCCACAGCAACTACATAAATTTATCCACTAACCATTCAGAAATGTCCAGTTTCATTCTAAAAGTTGTAACTTCTTCCTGAGTCTCTCCATCAGTGTCCGACTCCGGTTTGAACAATGTAAGGCTGAACACCGTCGTCATTTTGGCTGCGTGAGATTCTCCAGCTTTGTTGTTGTTGAGCAACCAAAGCGCAAGCTGTTAAAGCTCCGCCCTCTTCTGGAAAGAGAGGGTCATCGGGCAGTCCTCATTGTTGAGCCCTGCACTAGTGTCTGAGAAATTGCACACTTCACCTTTAAGCTTACTTGTTTCTAACAGGGTTCCCACAAGGATGAAAATCTATAACTCTGCATGAAAATTCATTGATCAGAAGGTGTGGGAACCCTGTTGTTATGGTCTAATTTATCATTGAGTTAATGTTTGATGTCCATCCCTCTGTTTCCCATAGGCTCAGAAAGCTCATCAGATGACAGTGAACGAGAAGAAGATGGTGACGCTGATCATGACGAAGACGATCATCCAGGAGGACGAGTGAGACTTCGGAAAGGAGGTCCTCCAGAGCACTGGGAGAGCGGAAGCCCGTCTGAAGGCTTCAAAGCTCCCACAGTAGTGGACGAGGAACCCACCGCTCAGGACGGCCCAGAATCGGGCAAGAGGAAGGGCCAGTTTGAGGTGGACGTGGAAGGGTCCAGCGGCAGAAGAAAAAAAGCAGAAGTTCTAGGCGAACGCAGCTTGAAAAGCCCAGCCAAAGGCAAAACTAGAAGCAGTAGAGGCAGCGATTGGCTACCAACTAGTTCGCCGAAAAAGTTGGAAGAACGAGGCCCGGTGGAGGATCGAGGCGAAAGCAGTTCTGAAGACGAAGCAACAGAACTTCAACCCAAGGAAGACCCAAAAGGGCATTCGAAATCCAAGAGCTCGCCTTCGAAGAAATACAACGGCGTCAAGGAGAAAAATAAAAGCGGACATTCAGGATTCTGGGAAATCCCAGAGAAAAGAGCCAAAATATCTGTAGGGATTGAGGAAAGGTCGCCCAGCTGTCGTACCAAAGGCCAGAAGGACGTTTGGTCCAGCATCCAAGTTCAGTGGCCCAAGAAGACTTTGAAAGAGCTGTTTTCAGACTCTGACACAGAGGCGGCCAACTCCCCTCCACCCGCGGTAACCGCTCCGGACGACGCGTGCACCGAACCTGCGCGGGACGAGGAGGAGATCGCAGAGGAGAAGCTGCAGGAGCATCCCAGCAGTGGCACCAACTCAGTCCTCAACACGCCTCCGACTACTCCCGAGTCGCCCGCGGTGGCCGAAGGACCCGCCGAGGTTCTGGCCGAGATCCGCGCGCCCTCGCCGCCCGCCGAGCTGCCCGCCAGTCCTCCAACCGTCTCTTTACCCGAAGGACCTCTGATTGAGGAGCGGGCAGGGGGGCGCAGCGAGTCCGACAGCAGCACAGTGGAGGTGGAGAGCTTAGGTGGAGAGATCCAGGAGATGCATCAGGAGGAGGGGGCAGGTTCCCCTTCCAAAGCCTTCGACGGCAACCTGTCCTGCAACAGTAACAGCAACTGCAGCCTGACGCTCAGCAACAGCAGCCAGCAGGAGAGCGAGCAGAAAGCCAAAGGTACAGAGTGTCCTTGTAGAAATTATATTGAAAACATGTTTGAAAGAAATCAATACTTTTATTCAGCAAGGATGCATTAAATTGATCAAAAGTGACATTTATAATACAAAAAATTTCGGTAACACTTTATTTTAAAGGGTTAGTTCACCCAAAAATGAAATTTCTGTCATTAATTACTCAACCTCATGTTGTTCCGCACCTGTAAGACCTTCGGAACACAAATTAAGATATTTTTGATGAAATCTGAGGGTTTCTGAACTACACAGTAACGTCATTGCACCTTTTGAGGTCCAGAAAGGTATTAAAAACAGTCGACATGACTGCAGTGGTTCAATCTTAATGTTATGAAGTGACGAGAATACTTCTTGTGCGCAAAAACAAAACAAAAATAATGACTTTATTCAACTCTTCCATCTTTTTCCTATGCTGTAAACTGAGTGCAGCACTTCCGTGTTTACGTCCGAATGCCGGCTCAGTATTGGCTGACGCTGTTCACGTGATCAGCGCAACGCATGCTTGTGATGCTGACGCAGGAGCCGGCGTTCAACCTGGAAGCGCTGAATGTAAACAACGTATGAGAATGGCACAAAAGAGAAGAGACTGTTGAATAAAGTCGTTATTTTGTTTTGTTTTGGCGCACAAAAAGTATTCTCATCTCTTCATAACATTAAGGTTGAACCACTGTAGTCACATGACTGTTTTAACGATGTCTTTAATACTTTTCTGGACCTTGAATGTGGTAATTTTGTTGCTTTCTATGGGGGATAAGATATTTGGATTTCATCAAAAATATCTTAATTTGTGTTCTGAAGATGAATGAAGGTCTTACAGTGTGGAACGACATGAGGGTGAGTAATTAATGACAGAAATTTCATTTTTGGGTGAACTAACTCTTTAAGGTGACGTAGTTACACATTACTACATGTACTTACTATAGTAATAACAGTATTATGCATAATTACAAGTAACCCTAAACCTAACTGTAACTCTATAGTAAGTGCATGTAGTTAATTAATATTACTCAATACCTATTTAAGTACAATGTAACTTAAAATAAAGTGTAACCAAGATTTCTATTTCAAATTAATGCTTTTGAGCTTTCTTTTAATCAAAGAATCCTGAAAAAAAAGTGTCACGGTTTCCACAAAAATGTGAATAATTTTCTTTTACATTTATAAAAACTATTTTCTATTACATTAATTCTAAAATACTCCAGTAAAACTTTACAATAAGGTTCTGTTTGTTAAAATTAGTTAACTATATTTGTTATCATAAACTAACAATGAAAAATACTTCTAAAGCATTTATTTGTCTAATTTAATGTTAATTTCAATATTTACTAATCATGCGTCATGCCGTTACGTAGGCTGTGCAGCGCGCATTTTGACTGTACATTTCAAGAAAGAGTCGGAGTTTGCGACCGCGCAAAAAGCTCGTATGTATGGATGCGCTTTTACTGTCATACAGTCTTTCACATGCGCACTTCAGTAATCCCAAAGAACGAAAGTTAATGTGTTTACATGCCGGGAGAAACTGGGGTAGGGGGCAAAAAATCTAGCTGTGTCGATTGGTTTATGACTTTTAAACGGATAGAGAAAGTGAAAGCAAAACTTTTGGCATCTGTCGCTGCATTAAAGGCGCATTCTCTCAGAGACGATGAGATGAATCTACCTCAGTGCTGATAACGGTATTATATATATTAGTTTACTGGCTTAATATTTCTCTTATAGGCTATTTCTCGCTGAACGTACGTTTTTTTTTTTAAGGCGTTGTTTGAAGCTGCTTTTGATTTTCACAGATGACTGATTTGCTGTGTTCGGACCTAAAGACTGTTAGCTAAGCATATATAATTTTAGTGATAATATAATTAATAATAATATTAATTTGTAATTGTATTGTTATTAGTGTCATTAAATATTTTGTGAATATGCTATTGAAACAAAAAATGCTGGCAAACAGCAATGCCGTTTTCATCTTGGCTTGTGTAAGAATGATGCGTCTCTTTTATAACAAGCACTATTGACAATTTGTGAATAGATCGCCTTGCAATTCAACTTTGATGTGGAATGTAGTTTTGTAGTATGTTTTAAAAACGTTTTCATTGAGGAGTCTTCAATCCTCATATGCTCGTGTCGGTGTCGCTAGGTTATGTGGTGATGTCGTTATAAAATTTGGCAAGGCAAATGAATTGTAGGTCCTAATGTTAATTTAATAATAATAATAATAATAATAATAGCACTATAATAGTAATAATAATACTAATACTAATAATAATATAGATTAATGGGAAAACGACCCATATCATCAAAGGCATCAAGAAATGATTTAGAAATGGATCTCTCCCGTCTCACAGCCTCATCCAGTCAGAAGCGGCACAAAGAGTCCCAAGGCGGCGGAGCATCAAAGAAACACAAGCGGACTCATAAAAACCTGAGCTTACATCCCAAGAAGAACCGCAAACCAGGTACCAGAAATCAACATCTCATGCTCTTTATGTTTTTAGAGAGGTCAACGGAGCGCTGCTAAGCTTCAGCACAGGAGATTTAGCGAGATTTCTGCAGAAACTCTTCCTGTGTAACTCTAGTGCTTTCAGATGGTCAGTCCTGTATTCCTGCAGGGATGTGAACGTGCTCAAGTGTCTCTGCGCATCCATTTCTTGAGTGTGTTTATCATTGAGACAGTGTGGTAATCATCTGTGATGAACAGCTGTAGGAGTTCGGTGACTTCACTATCTCACTTCAAGTGATGCTTTTGTCTCTAGTATGAAGTTATGGTTTGCTAACACTCTTCTGCCAATAAAAACAGATGCTACTTCAAGTTGTTTTTTTTACACTCAAGTCCTCTTTAAAAGAAATGAACTAGAACCACTTTCAGTTGATATGACAAATATAAACTGTGGAAAAAGAGGATAACACTTTATTTCAATAGTCCACTTTAGACATTCTGCTAACTATAAGTAACTACTTGTCAACTAGCAGTCATTAGAGTATTAGTAGACTGTTATAGGGTTCAGGTTAGTCGAATAAGTTGACGTACTTATAGTCAGCAGAATGTCTGTTGGGAGCATCAAAATAAAGAGTTAGCAGATATTAAGCAGACAGTCTACTAATACTCTAATGACTGCTAGTTGACATGGAGTTGCAAAGTTACTGAATGTCTAAAGTGGACCGTCAAAATAAAGTGTTACCAAAAAGAGTTGAGTTTTCTTTGAATCTGAAAGTGAGCATTTTTTCTTGGTTAGATTATTGTAATGTAATATAATATTAATTTTATTATTATTGTTATTATGAAGATTTGTATACAGTAGAAATACATTTTTTTGCAGAAATATATTACTATTGTAAAAAAAAAAAAAACATTCATAATATAATAATAATATCAATTGTGCTAATAGTTAATGAATAATTGAAGCTAATAATTAATTTTAAATATTTTTAAATAATTTAAGTAATAATAATAATGTCTGGTGTGGTTGGCTGAAAACTGAAGGAAGAACACTGAGTTTGACCAAAAATATTTACTTGAAGTACCACCTTAATATTAAGCAATTAATATTCCAATAATTTTACAACAAATAAAATATTTAATTTTGTTTTTAGTTTAGTTTAGCTTTTTATTTTAAAAGTATTTATTGTTATGAAATTATTATTATTAATATTATTATTAACACAATTATGGTTGTTGTTATTGCTATTATTATTATTATTATTATTATTATTATTACTTTATTTAAGAATATTTAAAATTAATTATTAGCTTAGCACAATTATTGTTATTGCTATTATTATTATTATTATTATTATTATTATTATTACTTTATTTAAAACTATTATTATTATTATTATTACTTTATTTAAAACTATTATTATTATTATTACTTTATTTAAAGCTTTAATTATTAATTAACTATTAGTACAATTGATGTTTTTTTTGTTTTTTTTCAATAGTAATATATTTCTGCATTTCACTGCACTGGTAGAAGGTCTAAGGTTTTAACTTAGTATTTCAATATTTTAACAAAATAAAACAACAAATAAAATATTTAATCTTTTTTTAAATAAAATTAAATATTTAATCTTTAAAATATTAAATTTAAAATATTTTTTAATATTTAAAATATTAAATAAAATATTGAATCAGTTTTTTTTTTTTAATTTTGACTTTTTATTTTAAAATTATTTACTTTCTTTAAAGCATAAAAATGTAAAATTAACTATTAATGAGTTTTTATTATAGTTTTAATTACTAATTACTTACTAGCAGTGTTAATTTTGACAGCAAATTTTGATTTAGTTTTAGTCATATTTTAGTCATCGGAAATTGTTTTAGTTTTAGTCGATTAAATATCATAAGATTTTAGTCGACTAAATCTACAGTAGATTTAGTCGACTAAAATCTAAGCATTTCTCTAACAATACACAGATCCAATACACAGATCTGATATTCTCCAAACTTTATGTTCACTTAAGACAACCAACTGTACTTTACTCGCCAAAACAGACGGTTTTTGACCGTTTAAGTGCAAAAAGACACGAAAGAAAGCTCAGTTCAGTACTTGTCAGGGATTGACACACTTATCATTGAGGTACTATTATAGTTTTTGTTTAAAATTTTGATTAGATTTGATTTTTAGTTTTTCTGCTTTCATTGTAATTTTAGTTAAAAGTTTTAGTAATTTTTTGTGTTTATGTCTTTTAGTTTTTGCTTTTAAATGTCATTATAGTTTTTTTATTTCTGTTTTATTTATTTTAGTATCAGGTTAAGCTAAAGCTTATAAACTAGATATACATTTTTTATAGATTTATTTTTTATTTCAGTTAACGTTTATTTCAAGTAATAAAGGTTTTTTTATATAATAACCCTTAGACTTGTAAAATTGAATAATGTGTCAAATAATGTTCTTAGTCTTTCCTTCCTGTGACAGAAGATACAGTAGTTTACTATGAATTAAATAGAAATTCAATTAAATTAAATACGGTTTATTGTGTAAATAAAATAACAAAAATGACCAGGAAAAAATAATAATTATAAACCAGACTCTTATTCTGAAATGTCTGCGGTCTGCACTGTTCAGATGAGGGAGATAAAATATGCATTCTTACAACCGTCTAAAACATACTACCATATAAACATTGTCATAATTCATCAACATTATCTCATAAGCAATCGCTTGGCATAAATGTGCGCTATTCATTAATTGCGAAGCAGTCTGAAGTGCAGCTGCGTGAGCCTGTAGAGCGCACAACAGCGCCACGTTTTCCCGCAGTTAGATCAGCACATTACACTTCAAATGTGCGCATCTTCCACACAGGACAGCAGTCCTGATTGGATATCTTCCGAAATCGTCCCTCTCTATCATTTTCGTCTCATTTTTATTCGTTGATGAAAATTAGAGTAGATTTTAGTCATAGTTTTAGTCATTCAAAACACATTTTTTAGTCATCGTCGCGTTTTCGTCCGTGAAAAAATGTTACACTAAAGAATTAACACTGCTTACTAGCACAAATCCCAGTTTTTAGAAAGCTTAAGTGCTTTTCTTTCACACAGACTAAAACTGAAGATTTAAATCAAACTCAGTCATTCATTAATAATGCCAGTATGAAATGTTGAATGCACCGTATAATCTCTGAGGACAGTCCAGTAACGCTCAGTGTTTGTGTGCAGCTCACAGCAGTGACAGTGAGGACCAGTCCATCGGTGACAGCACTGCCAAATCCCCCTCGTCCAAGAGCAGCAGCGACCTGAAGTCCAGCCGGACGCCCCCCTCAGGCCACAGGTACCAGAAGCACGGCGAGCCCGAGCATTCCCACAGCCGAGACCAGCACGGCAGGACCAAGTGGACGTTCCAGATGTGTAAGTGATCGAAGCGGCAGGATTTGTGCTCTGTTTAATAAGCATTGAGTGTCTGACGTGGATTCCCTTTCTTTCGCTCCTGTTCATCCAGCGGACCTGGAAAAGATGAGCAGTCTAGAGCGGATAGCATTCCTTCAGGAGAAGCTGCAGGACATCAGGAATCACTACCTCTTGCTCAAATCTGAGGTGGCCTCCATCGACAGGAGACGGAAGCGCATGAAGAAGAAGGAGAGAGAGAGTAAGTGCTTTAGTGGTCATGTGTGAATTTGTGGGAGCACGTGTTATTATTTATATATTTTTTATAGTATTAATATTTTTGCTTAGCTTTTTATTTCATAGAATATTTTATGTGCTTTTGTCATTTTTATTATTTTTTAGTTTTAAAAAGTAATTAAGAGTTTTAGTGATTTTAGAACTTAAAATATATATATATATATATAACTGTATTACGGTAATGAGAATCACCATTGAGAATAATGTGAATTACTTTTTAAATAAGTAATTATATAATTATATACTTTCACAGTGAAAAAGTCTTAATGGTCCTAAATATATTTCATTATGTAAGATTTTTTTTTAATATGTATTAAATATGTAATTAAAAAGCTGTATTACAGTAATGAGTTTGAGAATCACTGTTGAGAATGAGAATTATTTAATAATTTCACAACAACAACAACAAACAATTTTAATGGCCCTAAAAATAGGTTTCATTATGCAATATTTTTTTTTAAATTGTGAATTTTTTTTAAATATAATTTTAAAAAATACGGTATTACAGTATTTAATGTAAATTTAATATAAATGTTTTATATATAATTATGTATTAATTAATTATGTATAAGTATTTCATATTTAATTTAAGATATATAATTTAATATTTTAAATATTTAATATTTTAAAAAGTTTTAGAAATGTTTAGTGAAGCTTTTGTAATTTTTTTTTAATTATTTCTATTTTTTATTTCAGTTTTAGTAATTATTTTTTGTGATTCTAGTTTTTATTTTAGATAATTATAATGAATTACAAAACAAGAGTAACAGCAAAAAATACAGTTCTAATAATTTTTTAAATTTTTTACATTTATAACAATTATTTTAGGTAGATTTTTAAGTTCAAGGTTTTTTATTATCTAATATTTATATTTTATTTTATTTCAGACACTGAAAACAACGGAATAGTTAATAGTTAACAAAAACATTCATTACAAAAAGTAGCAAGTTGCATTTTTAATTTATATGGAAAGTAATGCACCATCTGTTGTAAATAAATGAAATAAATAGAAAAAAATAGAAATAGACTACATACCTGCAAACTCATCGCCTTTCTGACCAATTCAGACCAATTATATAATCATTTATTATGCTAAAATGTGGAGTTTATTATTTTATAAAATCTTTTATTTATTTATTATTACTGTAAAGTTCTTTAAATCATCATTTTTATGGTCATTTTACGTTTAGGATGTTACCATAGACATTGGTGTTGTTGCAAAATTAAACGTAGTTCTGTTCTAATATTCCAAAATGATTTAAAGTCTTGATTCGGAGAATTCATTTATAAACTTCCTAGAATCACTTTTATTTCCAGTCTAGAGTTTGCAGGTTTGAGACTAGTTTGAAAAGATAACCTTACTTTAAAAAAGTCGTCTGATTCCCTATCGTGTTTCCAGCTCACCCATAAATCTCTTCTGTCCCAGCAGGCGCAGCAGCGGCCTCGTCCTCGTCCTCATCTTCGCCGTCCTCGAGCTCTCTGACGGCGGCTGTCATGCTAACGCTGGCCGAGCCGACGGTTTCAGGCACTTCACAAACCTCTGGGGTGTCGGTGGAGTGCAGGTGACAGGAATGGGACGGCGGCGAGCAGCACAGAGCACTTAACCAGCACCCGGCCCGCCTCGGTCCGGCTCCGGCCTCCTGCCCCTGCACTACTGGACGGAAAGACACTGACAAACACAACAACGGGGCACAAATATGACGAAACAATAGCCACCAGATACAGCAACAAGCACTATTTTATATCGACAACTGTTTCCTTGGCAAGCTAATTGCACTCAAGTGCACTTTTTTCTGAAAGTTGGGTCGGGTTTGACGATAGGACAAAGACTTTTACTGTTTGTTTGTTTTACAAACCAACCCCACAATGTCCATGACGATATCCTGTCTTTGAATATGAATTCCAGTACAGTGATGTCACTGTAAAACACATTCAGTTCCACCCATAGAAGATCATTTGGAGCAGTTTGAGATGGGCGGCAGAGGTTAAACAAGGAAAGTCACTGACAGACGTTCAGCTGGTGACGGTCAGTCGACGCTGCAGTGCCTTAACGTTCGGGGCACTCGTGAGGAATGCTGGGAAACGGTCAGTGCTGGGTAGATGTGTGTCTCATAACACCTCCAGAAGGGTTCAGTTGTGAGATTCAAACTCACAGGAAACCGAATGTCTCATTTATTTTTAATCATAACATGACTTAGGTCACATTTCACCCTAAAATCAAAAGGGAAAAAAAAAAAATATATATATATATATATATATACTGTATTACGGTAATGAGAATCACCATTGAGAATGAGAATTATTTTTTAAATAAATAATTATATATAATTTCACAATGAAAAAGTCTTAATGGTCCTGAATATAGGTTTCATTATGCAAGATTTTTTTTTTTTTTTTTTTTTTAATATGTATTAAATATGTAATTAAAAAACAGTATTCCAGTAATGAGATTCAGAATCACTGTTGAAAATGAGAATTATTTATTTAATAATTTCACAACAACAACAAAAAAATATTAATGGTGCTAAAAATAGAAAAAAATATATAATTTAAAAAAAATACTGTAATACAGTAATGATAATCACCATTGAGAAATGTGAGAAATTGTGAAATGTTTTATATATAATTATGAAACATTTCACAATAAAAAATCTTGCATCATAAAACCTATTTTTAGTAGGTATTTTATTAAATATATAATTAAAACTTCTGTATTACAGTAATGAGAATCACCATTGAGAATGAGAAATGTGTATTTAATAAATAATTATATCTATAAATCAATTGAAAAACATCTTACTGGTACTAATCAGTAAGTTAGAACTTTTATTTATATATATATATATATATATATTTTTTTTTTTTTTTTTTTTTTTTTATATTTGGGGTGAAATGCAACTTGTTTTGAGTTTTACCCCACAGTGTTGGTCCGGATGACGTCTTATGAATGTTAAACCCCCAATTTGTCCAGTGTTTTTTTTATTTTTATGATCTCAGAAAGCCTTATGAAAGGTATATCAGCCCTTCATCTTCACCGTTACCCACTCGATCCATTCAGTGTGTTCGTCTCGTCACAGAAAGCCGAAGGAGGCACGAGCCGGTCGGGCCAAGGGCTATCGAGCCGCGCGCTCACGATGGAGAATTTGCGTTCAGTATCTCTGGAGGTGAAATGTATTATGATTGTTGACAATTTGAGAATTGATGACTTTTTCTGGCAGCCAGGATTCTAAATGTATTTTACTACTGAAATCTATCCAGACCCTGTGGGTGGGGTTTTAATGGTTAATGTGGCAGTATTCAGAAGTGCAATGGCAGATTCATCTGGAATCGTGTGCAATGACAGATGCCCATCTGTTCTGTACGTAGCCTTTGTGTGTGTCTTCCTTTTTTTTCCATTTCCCACCTACTTTTGCAATGCCATACTTGTAGGATGTCGAGTTATAAAGCACTGTGGGAAAACAGTCCACTGGTTTGGTTGCTTATACTAAGTAGTGAAGGGTGAATTGGGTTGAGTTTAAAGGATTAGTTCACTTAATTTACTCCATGTCATCCAAGATGTTTATGTCTTTCTTTCTTCAGGTGAAAATAAATGAAGGTTTTTGAGGAAAACATTCCAGGATTTTTCTCCATATAGTGGACTTCACTGGGGTTCAACGGGTTGAAGGTCCAAATGTCAGTTTCAGTGCAGCTTCAAAGAGCTCTACACGATCCCAGACGAGGAATAAGAGTCTTATCTAGAGAAACCATCAGTCATTTTCTTAAAAAAAAATTAAAATTTATATACTTTTTAACCACAAATGCTCGTCTTGCACTGCTCTGCGATGCTCCACGCATTACATAATCATGTTGGAAAGGTCTACAAAGCGAACGTGCAAAGACTAAGTCAGACGGCGTTGGCTTTTACAAAAAAGGTAAAACAACGATGTCGGACGATTTTGAAGTTGGAGGAGAAAATGAGATGTTTTTCGCCCTACCGCGGTACTTCCACCTACATCACGCGTGACCTTTCCAACGTGATTACGTAATGCGTGGCGCATCGCAGAGCAGTGCAAGACGAGCATTTGTGGTTAACAAGTATATAAAATTTGTTTGTTTTTTTAGAAAATGACCGATCGTTTCTCTAGATAAGACTCTTATTCCTCGTCTGGGATCGTGTAGAGCTCTTTGAATCTGCACTGAAACTGACATTTGGACTTTCAACCTGTTGGTCCCCATTGAAGTCCACTGTATGGAGAAAAATCCTGGAATGTTTTCCTCAAAAACCTTAAAGTGATAGTTCACCCAAAAATGAAAATTCTGTCATCATTTACTCATTCTCAAGTTGTTCCAAACCTGTATGAATTTATTTCTTCTGCTGAACACAAAAGAAGATATTTAGAAGAATATGGATAACCAAACAGTTGATGGACCCCATTGACTTCCATAGTAGGAAAAAAAAATACCATGGAAGTCAACTGTTTGGTTACCAAAATTCTTCAAAATGTCTTCTTTTGTGTTCAGCAGAAGAAATAAATTCATACAGGTTTGGAATAACTTGAGAATGAGTAAATGATTTTCATTTTTGGGTGAACTATCACTTAATTTCTTTTCGACTGAAGAAAGAAAGACATAAACATCTTGGATGACATGGGGGTGAGGAAATTTGAATTTGAATTCTGTAGTGAACTAATCCTTTAAAGCGATAGTTCAGCCAAAAATCAAAGTCCGTTCATGTCGTTCCAAACTCATTTGATGTTATTTTCCTGTGCAACACAAAAGCAGACGTTTCTTTTTCATACAACAGCAGTTCATCTCCAAAAATACCAATAATAGTCATCCATATGACACTAATTTCAGTCTGTTCCACACACAAATCTATATGATTCAGAAGCACATTTGTCATGTGATGCACGGGAAAATAACGGCATTAACCTGAGGATGAGTGAATGTTAATTTCTGGGTGAAGTATAAGGAGAACCAAGGAACATCATCACTTTCCTTCATCTGTAGTCTGATCATCATCACCGACTCTGTTTAAAGGTGGCGCGTCGCTCTCTTTACTTCTCGAAACATTTGTGCTTTCATCCTGCATCCTTCATCTGACCAGGCAAAGGGTTACGACGGTGAAGACGTGCGTTTATAACGAGAAGTCGTGTGTGTGTGTGTACAATGCTGAAGACATCTTTCCTTTGTATAGACTCCCTGTTGTATCATAACCTGAAGGACTGTACCGTTTGGCACTTGTATGTAATTGTATGCCTTTGTTATACATTTGTATATTGAGAAGTGTGTTTTGAGTCGAGCTATTTAATATCTTGCACTGTTAATACCATGTACGTTTTCTGTACAGTTTTACTGTTTTAACTGTAGCGTCTGTGTGCGTTTGGAAGGTAAAAGCATGTCCATTTTCTTTTTCGTTCTTTCACTTCAGTAGGAGTTCGTTACGATTCAGTTTCTCACTTTTCCGTTTCCTTCTTGTCTGTGCGTTTCTGTTCAACTGTGCTTGTACTAGGCTTTTTATTTTTTTTATAATGTGGTATTTTCCAATCTGTACATGAAATGTAAAGTTTTATGGATCTTTACAAAAATGTTCAGACTGTTTGTAACGCGAGAAAGAGAGAGAGAAAGTGACAAAGCTTAACGGAAAGTTCTATCATATTTATTAAGCTCATCAGAAGATGGACAGTGTGTAATTTATTGTACAAATGTAAGCAGAAAAGCCTTTGAAATAAATGCCATAGTTTGTGACCTCTAATGTCCACTTGACTGTGTATCACAGATGATTGATGCTAAATGTGCAATACTGTAGATTTGATCTGGTGTATTTTATGGAAGCTTCACTCAAAACAGAATGCTGGGTTGTTTCAACCCATGTTTGGGTCAAATTTGGACAAAACGCAACTGCTGGGTTTAAAATTTTTATTTTAAAATGTAAACCAATGGGTGGGTTTGACCCACACATGGGTTGAAACAGCCCAGCATTTTTAAAGTGATGTTTCCGCCACGGAATGAAAAAATAAAAAAGGTAAATGAGACTTTTTATCTCACAATTGTGAGTGGAAAAAAATACAGTAATTGTGAGTTACAAACTAAAGTCAGAGGAATAAAAGGAATAAAGTCAGAATTACTGGTTTATATCTTTCAATTCTGACTTTTTTTCTCAGAATTCTGAGTTTATAGCTCAAAAAGTCACAATTATCTTCTATTTTTATATTCTGTGGCGGAAACAAGCTTCTGTAGTACTTTAGCCTGTTTGTGGAGATGTAAAATGTCTTCTGAAGAATAGCAGAACCTGACCTTTTTATCCATTTATATATTTATAAAGGTTATATATGTATTTTTACACACACTGTATATATATAATGTATGTGCATGTGTGTTTTAGTGCTGTCAAATCGATTAATTGCATCTAACATAAAAGTTTGTTTACATAATACATATATATATCTGTGTGCCTGTTTGTATGTATATATATATTTATATATATATACACACATACACATATGTATGTGTATACAGTGTATATATACAAATGTAAACAAACTTTTATTAGATGCGATGAATCATTTTGACAGCACTGTGTGTGTGTGTAGTTTTGATCTGCTCTTAAGTAGTTCATAGGTTCTTTGAAAAAACAAAAAAAACAAGCTATAGCTGACAGTCTTATGAAGACATTAATACACTAATAAGAAGCATTATATAATGTAGTAATGATGTTATTTATGCTAGTAGTGAAATTTAAAGGGTTTCTGACAAAATGCTTTTATATACAGCAATTCCAGTCTATATTAGTTAAAGCTGCGGTCCGTTAAAAAATTATCCAAAATCAATTTTTGAGCAAGTATACATAACCAATCAGTGTTCAAAACTATCTCCTTATCTTAGCCAGATTCACAACGGTAAGCTTGTAATAATGTTTTATAATAAGAGTGGTACTGGTGGGTTTCCGCGGGAAATTTGAGCATGCAGCAGTTCGTCTTTGCGTCATTACGTCACGTCTGTTTACATAAAAAACGAGTCCCAGCTAGTATGCTTTTTTTTTTTTCAAAAATATACAAATGTTTCACAAATAATGCTCTAAGGAATTTCATAGCATTATGAAACAACATTTTTAACATTAGCATTATATAAAATGATGAACATTAAGGATAACATTCATATCAAAGGTATTAGAGAAAAATATTTTAGCTAGTAGGCTGTATCACGTGTGGATGCTGCAGATGGCGGATCATTTATAGCCTTTTCTCACAGCAGCTGGAATAATTCAACTTATCATTTTGATGGCGGATTGTAAGGTATGACAAATTAACGTTAGAGATTAGACTACAGAAATTGAAATCTACAGATAACGCTAATACACACTAAATACACGTAGTCACGCAATTCTGATGTTGTTAACATTAACAAATTAAGAAGTATAACAATAAAAATATTTTGGATGGTTTGATGTGATATGATCTAAGCGATCACCATTGGTAGCACGATTTATTGTGATGCTTTTTTTCTACAAAATTGGCAGATTTGTAACTTGTTCAGATTACATTTTCCGGTGAAAATTCTTATTTTGTTCATACTTCCAAGACTACAATCTGTGATTCTGAAGTACAGTATCTAATCCACCAATGCAGTGACTGACAGCAAACATTCTCCTCAAAACATTACATTAATCTGAGCTGAGGAGTCGTGCCGAAGCACAACCCACGTAAAGATGATAATTCCGCAAATAACTTAAATTGCAGGTTTCAAAGAGGCAAAACCTACGGACTGCAGCTTTAAAAGAGTTCTATATATATGATTTTTGTAAATAAATGTGAAGTCACTGTGGTTAATTATTTTTTTTTAAATTCAGATATTATACATGAACTTTCGTTCCAATGCAAATATTAAACATAAACTGTACAAAAATTATACTAAAATCCGAATAAGGGAACAGAAATATCGAAACACTGTCTAT
This sequence comes from Mylopharyngodon piceus, assembly GCA_039654765.1. NCBI lineage: Eukaryota > Metazoa > Chordata > Actinopteri > Cypriniformes > Xenocyprididae > Mylopharyngodon > Mylopharyngodon piceus. Next base: position 2,088,333 of record CM077450.1, on the reverse strand, counting down.
GCTTTTTTTTATTAGTACACTTGCATTTATGAATTTGAAATCAAGTGAAAAGTATAGTAATGTAAATTAATTAAACAAACGTTTATTTATCCTCTTTAGAATATTCAACGAAGCCACAAAGTGCATATTAATCTTTCAGGCGTCTGCAGCGAACACCTCCACAGTGATTTCGTCACTCAGAAGGGTCCTTCCGCCGCTCTTTGTGAGCACGTGCACCAGGAGCAGTAGCTGCAGAAGATCTCCGTTAACGGCGCCGCGATGATAGGCGGCAAACCGAGCGCGATCGCCGCAGGCGTCTGTGGCGCGCTCTTCATCGGGTACTGTATCTATTTCGACAGAAAACGACGCAGCGATCCGAACTTCAAAACCAGACTGCGTGAACGTGAGTCACGAGATCGACGAGACTAGTTAACACTAGAACGCTGTTTACGTAAAACTGGTTAGTTTTACTTTTTATGCAGTAAGCTGGTGTTTAGATTATAGTACCATGTCTTGATCATAAATAGCAGGTCAGTTATTTTCAGATAATAGGCTAATTTTGACCCCCGATATGATGCACTTACTAATGCTTCATTGAGTCGGTTCCTTTGAATGATTCGTATGAACGCTTCACCTGTGAGTCATAAAGTGATTCCATGCTGTCCGATCCGTTAAAACGAATGGCGTTACCAAGTGTAAATATCGCCTTTTATAAGTGTAGTTACAGATGAGGAAGAGTCGTATAATGATTATATTATAAACTGAATACAACTTAATGCAGTTATATGTACAAATCTGTAGTTTCATGTGCTGTTTTCTTTCTTTTTTTTTAGGGAGGAAGAAGCAAAGAACCGCTCAAGATAAATCTGGACTTGCTCAAGTAAGTCAAAAGTCTGATCCCATTTAGATGTTTATGAGGGTGAATCCTGTCGTTCCTCTAGAGCAGGAGTTTTCAATCGTTTTTTAAATGCCTCGGACCCCAAGATATGATCATCGTTGTGTGAGGGACCCCATCCTAACATTTAAAAGACAACTATTATTTTCATGTATAAAGACCCCAATTTATATGGTGAAATATTATAAATGTGTAAAATATAATTTAAAATAAGTTTGTTACAATATTTTTTTTTTTTTTTTTTTTTTCTATAACTATAATAGTTAAATGCATGTTATTATTTTAGGTTTCTATTTCAACTGTCTTTATTTATTGTAATCCAATTTAGTTCGATTTTATCTTTTATTAAATTTTATTAACTTATTCAAATCATTTTTAAAAAAAAAAATATTTTAATCAATTATTTTATTCTATTTTAATTTTAATAATCTTTTTCATTTATTTTAATTTTTTTTTTTTTTCCATTTAATCTTTCCACTTAATCCTTTTTTTTTTTTTTTTTTTTTTTTTTTTTTATTTAATCAAATGTTGTAGTTGGGTCTTAATTTATAAATTATTTTTCTCTCTCTACATTTTTCCATGGACCTCTATACTATAATAGTTATGTATGCAGTTATTTATTATTTAAATCATTTTTATTATTGTAGGATTCTATTTTAACTGTCTTGTTTATTTATTGTAATCCAATTTAGTTAGTTCTTATTTTTTTAATTTATTTTAATCAATTATTTTATTCGATTTTTATTTTAATATTTTTGTTTTCATTTTAATCATTTTTTTAAATTCAATTCATTTATTTTTAATCTTTTTTTTTTTTTCTTTTTTTTTTAATCAAATTTTGTAGTTAGGTCTTAATTTATTTTTTTTTTCTCTCTCTCTACATTTTTCAATGGACCCCCTGTACTATAATAGTTATGTATGCATGTTATTTATTATTTAAATCATTTTTATTATTTTAGGTTTTTATTTTAACCGTCTTTATTTATTGTAATCCAATTTAGTTAGATCTTATTTTTTATTACCTTTTTTTTATTCATTTTTATTTATTCAAATCATTTTTTAGTTTATTTGAATAATTTTTCATTTTAATTTTTTTATTCAATTTATTTATTTTTCATTTAATCTTTTATTATTTAATCAAATTTTGTAGTTAGATCTTAATCTTAAATCTTAATCTTTTTATTAATTTTATTTATTCAAATCATTTTTAATTTATTTTAATCAATTTTATTTTAATTTATCTTTTTTTTTTTTTTTAATTCAATTCATGTATTTAATCAAATTTTGTAGTTAGGTCTTATTTTATTATTTATTTTTCTCACTCTCTACATTTTTCCAGAGTCGCAGACCCCAGTTTGAAAACGCTTTATGATGGTGAAAGTTTGGTCATATGCATGAGATTGTCCATCTTTATCTTTCAGCTGCCAGATCTTAAAGATGCCGCAGCCGTGCAGAAGTTTTTCCTGGATGAGATTCAGCTGGGCGAGGAGCTGTTGGCGCAGGGTGAGGCGTCCGTCTCAGTATCATCTGTACTGAGTTTCTAAATGCACTGCCTGCCATGAAGTGCTAAATGCCCAAATGTTTTCCTCAGGAGACTACGAGAAGGGTGTGGATCACCTGACCAACGCCATCGCTGTGTGCGGCCAACCACAGCAGCTCCTGCAGGTGCTGCAGCAGACGTTACCGCCACCTGTCTTCCAGATGCTGCTCACCAAACTACCATCGATCAGTCAGGTGAGCGCGACACGTCTCTGCACTCAGGTGTGCCGTCCTGTGCATTCTTTAAAAACCCCCCACAAGCTGTGTGTCGCTTTCTGGGACAAGAAAGAATGCGAGAGAAAAACCAAGAACTATCCAAAGCTAAATGTCTGTGCAGTGACTTTTAGCTATTTCACCTCTTGAACATTGAAATATCTGTCATTGACATTATGCAACACGTGCTGTGAGTAGAGCTGACCTTGTGTTAACCTTTTCACAGCGGATAGTAAGTTCTCAGAGTCTGGAGGAAGATGATGTCGAGTGAAACGTGACCTTTTGTGTGTGACGAACCAGCAACGGACCTTCTGATCTTCATCTCTCTCGTCTTTTGTTTATTCCTGCTGCACATCTGTCCTGACCACTGCACTCACTGTGTGTTCCTGGTGTTTGCATTGACATTGTTCATATAAAATGGATGTATTTTTATTCTAAACATGATCTAACGTAATCACGTATTTGAATGCAAATGAAAGCGTCAAGTTAAGAATATACTATTTTAATTACAAGCTAAGTTCATAAGCACTCAGTTCCTTTAACGTGTCATTTTTAGATATTTCTTATGTTTAGTGGTTGATCATATATTAAGGATGAATGTATCTGCAATGTTAATCAGATGTTTTTGTTAATGAATGTTGTGTTTTTTGGCATATTTGTAATTTGTATGCACTGAACTTTAAATAATAGATTCTTCTTTGTATTCATTAAATTTAATCAAGAATGTCTTTTCACTCACATTATTTATGCATTTATTCTTTTGTGTTTGCTGTATTTCTGATGCACATTTCACTCCAATGCTGCCGATTAGTTCAGTATTGCAGTGCTCTTCCTCTAGGAGGCAGTGCAATATAAACTAAACTTTAGTTGAAGGGAATTGAAGAGACATGGGGAGGATTTTTAAAACATCTATCCTGGTTTAATAGGCAAAGACAGTAGATTATAACTTTTTTGTTCAAAATTAACATTTAAATGAGTCAAATAATACATCTTTCTTCCAAAACGTGTTTTTGTCTTACCCTGATTCACTATGGTAAGCCTATTATGAGCGTTTATATTTTAGACCTGTCGGGATGGTTTTCGCGGGAATTTGCGTACATACGTCACTCGCCCGTGCCTGTCTCGTCATATCCATAAATAGAGGAAAGTTGCTCCGGCTGCGGGGTGGCAGAGGTTAGTTGTCATAACGAGCGAGAAAGGCTGACATTGAGCCGCTAAGTCTCCAACATCCGGGGAATCATCCGTTTCAAACAAACGCCGAACAGAGGAGAGTCTGTTGGCACGAAGAGAGCTCGACAAAGCTCATAATAAACCCAGAATCAACACTGGTTTAGCTTTTCGGAGATGGCGAGAACTGATGGATTTTAAATGTTGTATAAGCGACATGGAGATGGTGTTTTTATTACTCAACAGGTAAGGTGTTTTATTGAACCGATAAATGTAGCTCTCTAACAGAGGTCATTGTTAAATTTATGGGTCATATTCATCCGCACAGTCAATCAGAGCCGAAGCACAACCAAAATTGTTGGTTTGAAGAAATTGTTCTTCCGCAAACTGCTTCCAGTTGGCTAGAGGGCCAAAAAAAACACAAGTATGGATAAAGAAAGATGGTTCACTCCTATTAGTTATGAATGGGAGAAACTGCAACGCGCAAAATGGCGGAATACATCCCGCTTTCTAAGTAAAGAGCCAATCGCTGATTGATAAAGTAATTACGTCACTGCAGCAGCCGTTAGAAGCTCCGGTTCGAGACTCGTGCTTAGGACTGCACATGCGCATTATGGCTTGTCTAGCTTGAAAAATAAGAGAAAAATAGAGTTTTTAACGCTATTTGAGCATAAGAAACAACATTTATGGGTCAGTTCATGTCAGATTTTGTTGCTGATTTGAAATATGTTATTTAAATGTGAGTTCGCTGAGCAGTTTTTGAGATTTCAGGATTCCCCCATTCAAATAGATGCCCGAAATAGCTGCCCGGAGGCCTTGCAAATATGGCCGCCGAGTAAACCGATTTTCCTTGAAAGGGATTTTGGCCAAAAGTAACATAGTGTACCTTTTAACATATTGGTCAACACAGGCTCTGTTTGTCAAGGCATACTATAATACTACTCTTGCAATTTCTGCATTATGTGCATAGTTTGCCATGTTTGTATGAATACCCAAATAAACTACTACATTATCCAAACTGTTGCAGTATAAAACAGCATACAGTATCCCACAATGCAATGCGTTAGACTCCTATTTCAGTTTGAGATTAATGAATCGAAAGTAATACAAGCAGATATTTTTCTTGATTTACTATTTGACTGTTGTTTTACTAGGAGTTTGACTTTCTTATACCAGTTTGGATTAAAAGTGCAGTGAAAAATACATTATAGCAATTAAAATGTAAAATCATAAATGTGAAAAAACAGATTTTAACTTTTAAATGCATGTAGTTGCTTTGAAAATGATACAATAGAAATGTGGTAGATTCTCTCTCACTGTAAACTAGGTTATCTTAAACGTCTTGTGTGGTTTACTCTAAGCACAATTGGTTGGACATGATAATTCCCAGCTGAAATACTGAACATAAATTTGACACAGTGTCTGTGGTGAGAAGCTCCGCTCCGGTGGAAGTTATGATGGGCTGGAGTTTGTGTTTTCTCTCTGCCAGTGAGCTGATCTATGTGTTTTGGGTTTGAAACCGCCATTACTACAACGTGGAATCTGGCACTCGTGGATAACTGAACTGTTCGCTGGAAATAAATCCACCTTCTGCCCTTTCCATCCAACTCAGCTCAGATTTTCCAGGAATTACGTGGTCGTCAGATTTATAAATGGAGACTGCCAGTGGCTTCAGCTCTGCTGGAAGAAGACTGACTATTTAGTGAGCATTTATCACACTCATTCAACGTCAAACGTAAAATCATTATTAATACCGTTATCAATACAGGGAACCAAGCAAGGAGATTAAGTGCATGTGGGAATGATTGAAATCTCCAAACACGGAGGAAGATCTCTGAGTCAAGGGGAATGGACCTTCAGACTGATGCATGCTTAAACAGATTCATCTGTACTGTGTCATCACTCTGATTGTTCGCTTGCATAATTGGCGTTTAAAAAATGAGGTTTGTCTGTGTGTACAAATGACTCATTGGCTTTGTCCCAAATGCCGCCCTTGAGTGATGTAAGCATATGCCACAAGTGATGTTTGTAACTGGGTCAGTCTACATAGGCTATTTACTGGACACCACAAAAAAAACACAAAATAGTCTCTGAAAAACTTTTTTTACTGGCTTTTTTCCCTGATTTTAGTCATCATCATAAATTAGGTATTAGAATTTTCGAAAGCTTAACCACTCAAACTTCAAAACCATTTTGAAATTGTACTTTGCCTTACCATGAAAACGGTATTTGACGGTGTTTAACGTCGCTAAATTAAAAAGTTTCGTTGTTCTATGTGATTATTGTTACTATTATTATTACTACTACTTAATTTTTCAATAGCCTAACTTCTTTTAGCTTGAGCTCCGTGTTTCTAAAACCCCGCGCAAAAAACGCAACGCTCGAGCGCAATGTTCGAGCACGTGCGTCTAGCGCCTGTTTACACAGGAAAACAATGGAAAAGCCACGTATTGGAACGCAAAAACGCTCAAGCCTGATTAAAAAAAATGCCATGCACACCGCCACGCAAAATGGGTTCGCGCGCACTCAACGCACACTTCCGCCGAAGCCATGATGACTTCATTTTTGCCGCGCGCACCCAAGCGAACTTGCAGACGCGTAGAGTATAAATCAGGCTTGAGTCAGGTGCGCTGCACGTGGTATTGTAAAACGCTCAAATAGTAAAATATAATGAATCTGCATATGCTAGGAATTGATCAGAAGGTGTAGGCTAATATTATCGAGCAACAAAATTATGTTTACTTCGATGATACAATAAGCGCGTATAGAGGATATAATTACTGGATTTGCCGAAGTTTACCAGGTTCGTGGCATCAGTTCTTTGTTTTAAAGCCTGTAGTAACAAACGAACTAGAAATACACATTCAGAACTGTATATTTCAATTTGTTTTGAGTAATGCATGTAAAATATAGCCTAGTTTAAGAAATGTATTTCCTTCCATGTCTTTTGTTCTTCTACCATACAAAAGCAAAACACTCCAGGGATTAGCCTATTAAAGGGTTAGGTTTAGTTCACCCAAAAATGAAATTTCTGTCATTAATTACTCACCGTCATGTCGTTCCACACCTGTAAGACCTTCATTCATCTTCAGAACACAAATTAAGATATTTTTGATGAAATTCGAGAGGTATATGACTCGTCCATAGACAGCAATATAATACACAGAAAGGTACTAAAGACATTGTTAAAACAGTCGACGTGACTGCAGTGGTTCAACCTTAATGTTATGAAGTGATGAGAATACTTTTTGTCCACAAAAACGCTGTTTACGTTCTTCGTACTTCCAGGTTCTGCGTGAGAACGCAGGCTCAGTATTGGTCACATGATCAGCACGACGCATGCGTGTGATGCTGACGCAGGAGCCGGCCAATAATGAGTCGGCGTTCTGACGTAGAACCTGGAAGCTCTGGACATAAACAACGTACGAGAATTACACGGAAGAGAAGATATTGTTGAATAAAGTCGTTATTTTTTTGTTTTTGCGCACAAAATATTCTCGTCGCTTCATAACATTAAGGTTGAACCACTGCAGTCACGTGACTGTTTTAACGATGTCTTTAGTACCTTTTTGGACCATGAAAGTGTTGATTTATATTGCTGTCTATGGATGAGTCAGAAACCTCTCGGATTTCATCAAAAATATCTTAATTTGTGTTCTGAAGATGAACGAAGGTCTTACGAATGTGGAACGTCATGAAGGTGAGTAATTAATGACAGAATTTTCATTTTTGGGTGAACTAACCCTTTTAAATTGAGTTGACTGAAATCACAGGTTTTGCGTATTTCTGTACAATTTTACACCATCTTGTAAAAATTCCATAAAGTTAAATAAATTCTGCCTTGTTGGGTTGTAATGTGGTATAATAGATTATTTATTCTTGATTTGGTGTTTTTGATCCCTTTCTGATCCTGATTCTGTCATTTGCACTATTTAGTCTATGTCTGTATACAAATGAATAGTGTCAAGTATTATAATCAGAATTAATTTCTGAATGTTTTCTGGTGAGACGTGAGAAATGTACACTCTAAAAAATGCTGGGTTAAAAATGGACAAACCCAGCAATTGGGTTGTTTTTAACCCAGTGGTTGGGTTAAATGTTTGACCCAACCTGCTGGGTAGTTTTATTTAACTCAACTATTGTTTAAAAATGACTATATGTCTGGCTTAAAATGAACCCAAATTAAAAATCGGACACAATTACTAGAGGCAACAATAATAATCAAAAAGTGAACATTTATTATTAATAACCAATTTAATAAATGTTTGTTTAATTGTTCATTAAACTTATGAATATATGTTCATTTATTAAATATAAATGTTAATTTCCAACCTATTTTGGGTTCATTTTAAGCAAGCAATACAGTAATTTCTAAACAATAGTTGAGTTAAATAAAACTACCCAGCAGGTTGATCAAACATTTAACCTAACCACTGGGTTAAAACAACCCAATCGCTGGGTTTGTCTGTTTTTAAACCAGCACTTTTTTAAAAACCTATATAGAAATTGATTATAGAGGCCATAAATTCTATGTGTATTG
>CM077450.1:2065000-2075000 GCA_039654765.1 Mylopharyngodon piceus | reverse complement strand
GTGAAGGAGATTATATAAAACTCAAGCGCTGTTCTCTGTCAACGCTTGTCAGTTTTATCTGACACATCTTGGCAGGAACTCCCAGAGAAACCCTTCCTTTCTGTCATTACGTTTTGGAACAGAAGAGGTAAACAACAGGTTAAAAAAACACTCGTCTTTGTCTCCCTCCTTTCTCTTTTTCTTTTTAACCGCCTTCCTGTCTCATAGCGTGATCTGCTTTTGAAATCCCGAGACAGGCCATGTTGTTTTGCATACTGTAGGTGCTGCATTGACTTGTAACAAATCCCTGCCCTCAGGAGACGTGTCAGAAGGGATTAATGGCGAGGGCGGGACTCCCCGTTTTCCCATTGTCAAGGCCCCAGCCGTACTGTATTTTTATCCCAGCCGAGGGAGAGGAGCTGAGGCTGAACGCCAGGGTCCAAGCTAAGCTCCTGTTTCCTCATGCCCTGATTCTCTGAGACGAGCTGTGAGGGGGGGAAATGTAAATAATATATCAGGGGAATTGAAGCCTGCACTGTGGCGGCCATGATGAGGCGTTTAGAAAACACGCTAGACAGGAAGAGATGGCGGAGAACAAATCACTATTACTATTACTAGTAGAACTCAACTTGGACTCTAGAGGCCTGTTCACACCAAGAACGATAACTATAACGCACACCAGCGGGTGATAACATTTAGTGTATTATAAGAGTGTGCTGCAGTTTTATCGTTCATCAGCTGGAAAAGATTGTTTCCAACAATATTGTTGTCCTGTGCTGTTATCATTGTGGTTGTGGTGTGGACTTCAGTATTCTCATAGAGTTAGAACAATTATTAAAATATGGGTATATTTGTCATTATAGTTATTGTCCCTGGTGTGAATGGGCCTCAGGACTTGAGCTAGTAAGTAACCACCTAGCAACCACAACATGCTGAAAATATCCTAAAACCCTAGAAATTTCTTAGAAATACAATGCCAACCACTCGGAACACCTTAGCAACTGCATAGCAATGCCTTGACAACCACCCTAGGAGCTACATAGAAACATATTAAACCCCCTCAGAATACACTAGCAGCCACATAGCAACACCCTGGCAACAACTCACAACACTTTAGAAACTGCATAGAAACATGCTAAAACCTTAGCATGCCAAAACCTTTGCAACCGCATAGCAATGCCGTGACAACCACCTACAGCATACTAGAAACTACACGGAAACATGCAAAAAAAAAAAAAAAAACCAGAATACTTTAGCAACCGCATAGGAACACCCTGGCAACCAACCACAGCACCCTAAGGGCTAAATGGAAACATACTAAAACTCCTTAGAACATCTTAGCAACCACATAGCAACGCCCTGGAAACACCCACAACAGCCTAAGAACTACAGTACATAGAAACATGCTAAACCCCTCAGAACACCTTAGCATAGCATTGACAACCACCTACAACACACTTGAAACTCCATGGAAACATGCAAAAAAAAACCAACAACCTCAGAATACTTTAGCAACCGCATAGGAACACCCTGGCAACCACCAACAACACCCTAGGAGCTACAGAGAAATGAATTAAAAACCCTCAGAATATGTTAGCAATCACGTAGCAACACCCTGGCAACCACTCCCAACACTTTACAAACTGCATAGAAACATGCTAAAACCCCTCAGAACACCTTAGCAACTGCATAGCAACGCCTTGACAACCACCTTCAACACACTTGAAACTACATGGAAACATGCATAAAACCCTCAGAATACTTTAGCAACTGCATAGAAACACCCTGGCAACCACCCACGATACCATAGGAGCTACATAAAAACATACTAAAACCCCTCAGAATAAATTAGCAACCACATAGCAATGCCTTGACAACCACCTTCAACACACTAGAAACTACATGGAAACATGCAAACAAACAAAAAACTCTCAGAATATGTTAGCAACCACATAGCAACGCCCTGGCAACCACTCGCAACACTTAAGAAAAGGCATAGAAACATGCTAAAAACCCCTCAGAACATCTTAGGAACTGCGTAGCAATGCCTTGGCAACCACCTACAACACCCTAGAAACTACATGGAAACATGCAAAAAAAACTCAATACTTTAGCAACTGCATAGCAATGCCTTAGCAACCACTCACAATGCTTTAGAAACTGCATTAGAAACATGTCAAAACTGCTCAAATAACTTTCAAATTGCATAGCAACCACCCACCACAACCCAGTTTTCACATTTTCTTCAGAAACCGTAAAAATCTAGTTTCAGTATCTGTTCCTAATGTTTGTTTGAACTTTCCATAAGCTGGTCTGAGTGTGAGATGACGAAGGCAAAAATGTTGGATTTGTTTCTGGAAACATGATTTGAGTCGTTTTTCCTTCTCAGAGCAGCAGAAGGATAAAGTTGGCATCAACAATGAGGTCTCTCTTCCTCTTAAAGGGATGAGAGCATGTGATAGCCACCGTCTAGTGTCAGATTGCAGCTCTCCATTGCTGCTGTTGGGCCTGAGCGATCAGAGAGACACACAACACTGCTGAATGCATGAATGGACGATCTGTTAGCGCATGAATGCGGCGCTGTGTGGAGAGCATCTAATCCTGCTCCGCGCGATCTGGCCATTGTAGGGCCGTTGATCGATGCACACATACACGTTAACCCGTTATGCAATGTTTTCGAAAAACAGCTGTATTTTGTGCACAGGGCTGATTCAGTCTCTGATTCAAGATGGCAGAATATACTGAAACTGGAGTCTATTCCAAATATATTAAGACAGCATTTTAAGACATGAAAGCTGTTCCCAAAGGAAGGATAAAATGTCGCCTTTTATAGCACTGAAACCGATCTCGGGTGTCTTGCATGAAAAGCCTGTTGCAGTTCAAAATGAAACTGAAAATGGATTCCACCCTCATGTTTATTTTCAGAATTGGATGCTTTTGTGCGTGCAGTTCTTAGGATGTTATATCTGTTATATCGTACATCTGTTTTTGTTTTAGGGCAGAAATAGGAATGAACCCCTTGTGAAAAAGAAGTGTAGTTGTAGTGCACTTCATATCTTAAAAGTACTGTACTTGCAGATAATATAACATTAATAATGAAATAAAAAGCCACTTTTATTGACAACACTTGTTTCTTAACTTAAGTACACTTTTATAGAGTGCACTTTGTAATAACAAATTAAATTTATTTTAAAGTACATTGTAAATCATTGTTTTATTAATCTTTAAAGAAGTACACTTGATGTGCTAACATAAAGCACACATAACGTACTTGATTATAATTTAAATATATAATATAAAATATTTCATGTTAATATATTTTAAATTTACAAACTTTCCACTTCATCATTACACATGTATTGCAAATGTATTTAAATATGCTTATATTTAAGTAGATATTTCACAGGCAATAGAATTATGAAATTAAATATAAGGATGTACTTAAAGGGTTAGTTCACCCAAAAATGAAAATTCTGTCATTAATTACTCACCCTCATGTCGTTCCACACCCGTAAGACCTTCGTTCATCTTCAGAACACAAATTAAGATATTTTTGATGAAATCCGATGGCTCAGTGAGGCCTCCATTGACAGCAAGATAATTAACACTTTCAATGCCCAGAAAGCTACTAAAGACGTATTTAAAACAGTTCATGTGACTACAGTGGTTCAACTTTAATATTATAAAGCGACGAGAATACTTTTTGTGCGCCAGAAATAACAAAATAGCGACTTTATTCCACAATATCTAGTGATGGGCGATTTCAAAACACTGCTTCATGAAGCTTCGACGCTTTACGAATCATTTGTTTCGAATCAGTGGTTCAGAGCGCCAAAATCCCATGATTTTCAACGAGGCTTCATTACGTCATAAGTGTTTCGAAACTTCAATAGTTCACGTGACTCTGACAGTTTGATACACGCTCCGAACCAATGATTCGAAACAAATGATTCGTAAAGCTTCGAAGCTTCATGAAGCAGTGTTTTGAAATCGCCCATCACTAGATATTGTGGAATAAAGTCGCTAAAAATACAAAATATTAAATAAAATAAAACATTATCAAACTAAAATATAGTACATTCAGTACTATATTCAGTAATTCAGTTAAATACACTTTAAATAAACTTGAACCATGTTTCAAAGACTTAAGTTCTACTTGGGTAGGTCAAAAAAGCAAATAATTGCATTTAATATAAACTATAATGCATTTTCATTGTGCAAATAAAATGCAGTTAAGTGTCTGAGAACATTACATTTACTTTGCACTTATATATATATTTTTTTTTTTTTTTTTAAGAATATTATTTCCAAAAAAAGTGATCTTTTTACAAGTATGCTGAAGTGTCTCTTCTTCACAAGGGATTTCATCATCTTTGATGCATTTTGAACGATTGATTCCATACTGAAGGGTCGTGGCCTTGTAAGTATAGAGAGATCTGTTCCTCTTTCCCACACACTTCCAAAGCTGCTTGGAAAGCACATGCTTTGCTCCACACATATCTGCTTTATTTGGAGAGATCAAGGGATGGATCTCGCGGCGGCGGCGGCCCACTCTTTGACCTCGAGGTCACTTGAGCACATCTGACTGTTACTGAGAATGTCTTGTGTGCGTTTGACCTTTCAACAGCTGTGGCCACTTCACATCACAGCTCTGATGTTACTCTAACTGTGTGTCCTTCATTCATTCGATGAATGTGAATGGCGTTTGCAACCCATTTTCCTTCTTCAATGCAGTATATTAACATATTGCATTAATTGTGTAAAGATAATTGCATTTTGATAAGACCAACATTTTGTTATTTGAAAGAACATGCACTGATGACTCATTAAGACCAGGATCATGTATTAGGAAAGTATAGCGTTAGTTTTGATTTCATGTTGACTTTAACGATGCATGGCTTGCCTAAACACTTTGCAGCAATATTTATTGCATGATTGTCATTTCTAGTATATTTTATCATTTACTTGCAGTATTGTCTAGAACAGTTTCCAGATCGATTTACCATGTTCTTCAGCAGAAATGTATTAAAACAGCCAAAAATAAGCACATAAAATCAGTAGCAGTTGGAGCGCTGATTTTATTTTGAGGTCATAAACAGGTTATCAACATGTTAAAACATGTTAGCAATGTGTTAATTCAAGCTAGAAATATGCTAGCAATATGATAAATCATGTTAGCAAAATGTTAAACCATGTTAGCAATGTGCCAATTCATGTTAGCAAAATGCTAAAACATGGTAGCAATGTGTTAATTGATGTTAGTAAAATGTTAAAACATGCTAACAATGTGATAAATCATGTTAGCAACATGTTAAAACATGTTAGCGATGTGCTAATTCATGCTGGCAAAATGCTAAACATGGTCACAATGTGTTAATAAATGCTAGAAACATGTTTGCAATTTGTTAATTCGTGTTAGCAAACATGTTAAAACATGTTAGCAACATGGTTTGTGTTAATTAATGTTAGAAACATGCTAGCAATGTGTTAATATGTTAACCCTTTCACACGTAAATGTAAAATATTCTGGCTGAGCCCCGATTGAGTTTTTCAAGGTGACCATTATTTAGAACGTATCACTTTATTGTTTCCAGCAGGCTACTCTCCAAACAGCTTATCTTTCTTCGTGGTCCAAAACATAAAATCAACCAGAGCTCATTGCAGTGTATTGTGAGATTGTTTTTTCAGCAGATGTTGTTGATACTTAGGCATCGCACTAGGTTTTGGGACAGAGCCATTTACAGCACACCATTATTTCATGCACTAGCCAATCCTTTACTAAAACTGAATAAAATATCTTTGCAACAAATGCACCTGCTTAGCCAGAATTTCTGTTGTGAATTCATTCAGCCCATCTGTGAAATCTAAATGTTTGGAATTATTATCAACATCTCAATTATTGCATGCATATTCCCCCAAGTAGGCTGTTATATGGAGGAAGGACACCAACAGGGCTTTGAGCTACTGATTTGTACTAATCTAATGTACAGAAAACGACCTGCCCAAATTCAGTTAAAACAGGCCTGTTTGGAAATCTGCTCTTGCTGTTGTAACAGGATACATGTGTCTGAAATGTAGACCTGGCAATTTTCCGTCATGCACTCCTCAACTTCCTGACTTAAAACCTTGTGGTCCTCTTATGAGCAATTAAATTAAACCAGAGGAGACAACTTTAGTTTCGTGAAGGAAGTGGCTGAACTTTGCAGGGAGGTAAACTCGATTGATATTGATTTAAACTGCCTTCTGAAGTATTCCATCCATCAGTGTGTCTTGTTAGTTGTAGAGGCCAGGGAAGGAGAGCAGTGATGTCATTTCCTTCGAGATGAAGCCTCTTCATCTGTTGTTTCAGAGCTCCTAATGGCTGGGGTTGTCCTCATGAGCACATTTACAGTATCGGATAGCTTCATACTGAATCTTGTTACCATTTTGAACATTAAATATGTCTGATGTATATGTCTATATGTCTAGCAAAATGTTAAAACATGTTAGCAATGTGATAAATCATGTTAGCAACGTGATAAATCATGTTAGCAACATGTAAAAACATGTTAGCAATGTGCTAATTCATGCTAGCAACATGTTAAAACATGGTAGCAATGTGTTAATGTTAGAAAAACACTAGCAATTTAATTCATGTTAGCAATATGTTAAAACATGTTCGCAATGTTAATTCAAGCTAGAAACATGTTAGCAAAATGTAAAAAAAATGTTAGCAATGTGATAAATCATGTTAGCAACATGTTAAAACATGTTAACAATGTGTTAATAAATGCTAAAAACATGCTCGCAATTTGATAATTCATGTTAGCAACATGCTAAAACGTTAACAATGTGTTAAAGCTAGAAAAATGTTAGCAATGTGATAAATCATGTTAGCAACATGTTAAAACATAAGCAATGTGTTAATTCATGTTAACAAAATGTTAAACATGTTAGCAATGTGAATTCATGTTAGCAACATGCAAAACATGGTAGCAATGTGTTAATAAAACACGTTAGCAAATTTGTTAATTCATGTTAACAACATACTAAAACATGTTAGCAATGTGCTATTTCAAGTTAGAAAAATGTTAGCAATGTGATATCATGTTTGCAACATGTTAAAACATAAGCAATGTGTTAATTCATGTTAGCAAACATGTTAAAACATGGTAGCAATGTGATAAATGGTAGAAACATGCTATCAATTTGCTAATTCATGTTTGCAACATGTTAAACATGATAGCAATGTGTTAATAAATGGTAGAAACGTTATCAATTTGTTAATTCATTTTTGCAACATGTTAAACATGTTAACAATGTGTTAATTCATGCTAACAAAATGCTAAACATGTTAGCAGTGTGCTAATTCATGCTAGCAACATGGTAGCAATGTGTTAATAAATAAAAAAAGTTAGCAAATTTGTTAATTCATGTTAACAACATACTAAAACATGTCAGCAATGTTATTTCAAGCTAGAAAAATGTTAGCAATGTGTTAATTCATGTTATCAACATGTTAACATGGTAGCAATATGTTAATGGTAGAAACGCGTTATCAATTTGCTGATTCATGTTTGCAACACGTTAGCAATGTGTTCATGCTAACAAAATGTTAAACATGTTAGCAATGTGCTAATTCATGTTATCAACATGTTAAAACATGGTAGCAATGTGCTAATAAATGGTAGAAACATGCTATCAATTTGCTAATTCATGTTTGCAACATGTTAAACGTTACAATGTTAATTCATGCTAACAAAATGCTAAAAATGTTAGCAGTGTGTTAATTCATGCTAGCAACATGTTAAAACATGGTAGCAATGTGTTAACAAATTTGCTAATGTGTTTTATTTATTAATTCATGTTAGCAACATACTAAAACATGTTAGCAATGTGCTATTTCAAGCTATTAACATGCTAGTAATATGTTAAATCATGTTAGCAAAATGTCTATCTATCTATCTATCTGTTTTCTGATAGACTGTATTGCCTTCAAAACCTTCAAACTTTAATCTTTAAAACTTCTCCAAACTTTCTGGTCAGGCTTTCTCAAGCCAACATCAAAATTTGTCTTGATGAACTTTTTGTATCTAGTTTTTACTGTATTGCAATAAGCATTACTTTAAAAGTTGCTGTATTTTTTTTAAAAGTCCGAAACAGTATTAATTGAGGGCGACACAACAGTGCATATACAGTTTGTGCATTGCAACAATGAGAATTTGGAGAGAAAATGTGCTTAATTGTCATGAAAATAATGCGCAAATTTTCATTTTCTTAGAGGATTCTTATTTCATTTGATTTTTAGATGTTATTGACCGGTTTTGTGAGATTTACCCAATAACCTCTGCTGTTCCAGGTGTTGATTCTCTAAATGTAAGATAAATGCAACACTCCGATCTCACGAGGATCTTTGACGGAGCTGTCGGCCCATAATAGCATTTGTGACTCGTTCTGTTCATGTCCGGTTAATCTTGGTCAAGTACTCGACATACTCTGGCTGGAATGCTTCATTTGTTCATTCTTGTGGGGAATCTGCGCTGGTCTCTCTTGGGTTCTGGGCCTGTAATGATTTCATTTAGAGGAGTCTGACAGACAGTCTAGGCGAGTCTACACTCCCTGAGTGAAGGTAGGCTTTGGGATATGAATAATTGATGTGTTGAAGTAGAAGCAGAAAGACGTGGGCTGAAAGCAGAGCGCTTCAGCCGACTCTTGAACACACAATGACAGCGTCATCCGTTGGGAAGGGTGAAAGTGTCTTATATGTAAAATAACTATTGTGTCCCCAACATGAAGTGTTGAAGTGTTTATCACTGCTGCAGTTAGGGAGTCCAGCTAATCACCACCTCATTCTTATAACCATTATTTAGGCCAAAAACATACTTCACAAAAGAATACAAATGCAAGCAAATTGTAAAATGCATGCTTGTGTTGTGGTGGTGGTATACCACAGATTTTCCTTCAGATGTCAAAAATAAAGGTTCTATATTGGAATCTATATGGTTCCATGAAGAACCTTTAACATCAATTACACATGGAATCATGGAATTTTAAAAGGTCTATTCCAGACATTGAAAGTCAGGGAATTCTATTTTTTGTTTTTTTTTTGTCCAAGTCATGGAATATCAGGGATTTTTGTTTGTCGCTTTAAATTTTAGTTTCCATTTATCAAAATGTAATTTTTCTATACCGCATTTCTTTTATTGCGTTGTTTCACGTGTTTTGCGTATTGTTATGGTTAGGCTATTTTTTTCAGCTGCATTTTATTCACTTCCCGCTCGTCAACTTAAGTCAAACGCAGTCACCTGTACCTGTTAACTAAGGCAAACGTGCCAGGAAAATGTAAATGTCAAGAGCTTTGGCTACAAAATGACCACTTCAAAGACTGTCCTAACCAGCCGCGACACGACAAAGGATTCTATTTTTGAAATGGTTTCTATATTTCTGGGTTTTTGCAGGTAATAGTTCAGTTCATAGAGAGGGAACAAGGACATAAATGCACAAAGAAAAGTATTTATTACTTAGAGTTTGAACTTTCTTGTTTCCTTTTATTTCTTTTCAAACTGAGATAAATTATCCATTGTTGCTCTCATTGTGGCTATTAAAGTCATGCAAAATGATATTCAAGCTCAGACCATTTTAATATTAAGCAAAGCTCAAACAAGTGTATTTCATGACAAAGATTGTATCAGTCACTGAGTGTGTATTTTGAATAATGTTTTATGGTTTAATTTTATTTAGTTTTCGTGTTTAGCTGCGAACAGAGCCCGCCCACACGCTGTTATGATTGGCTGTGATTTATGATTGATTTTGTCATCTTGTAGCTTTGTCAAGTCTGGTTTATAAAAAAAATAATAATAAAAAAATAAAAAAAGGACACGGTAAGCCGCCTTTTCACTGCACGATTGTCGCTTTTCGCCCCCTAGTGGCGCTTTTCGCCCCCTAGTGGCAGTCGCACAGAATTTTCAAATTGGTCGTGCGTAGCCGTTACCTTCGTTTATTCACCATGGTAGAATGAATAAATATGAATAAATTAATAAAT